>JANQAP020000007.1:2606945-2619770 GCA_026874005.2 Erythroxylum coriaceum
TTAATGATCAGTGATAAGATGTTTTCAAAAAAAAATGTATACCGAGTTTTAAATGTTAAGTGATGTGGCACGCCACCCTCGCGGGGCACGGATTCGGATATCACCATCGATATCGGGTTCAGGTCCAGCGGGAGTGGGATGTTACATTTAATTTTTTATATATTGTAATTTGATTGTTGATTCTTTATGATTTATTTATGTGTTTTAATTCTTGAATTAATATGTAGGGGATATTATTTCAATGTATGATTTCACATAATTAAGATTGAGAAATCATATTATACGAATCGATCTACCATGACTGAAAGGAGTTGCATGCAAACCTAGAGATAGGCCGACATAAATCTTTTAGATGAAGGTCAAAACTAATGGTGAAATTAACAAACCAATTAATGTAATCCTAGTGGTTTTAACTAGAAAGAGATTTCAATTAATCAACTAAGCATTAGTTGTTAATATTCTTAAGAAAGATATTAATATAAGATAGGAATTTCTATGATCCAATGATCTTCAGTTAAATTTCATAGTAAATAGTTAATACTTAATAAATCTTAGAAGGATTCTTTTTCTAGGTTCTAGTTATTTGATATTGGTTAATCTTAGTTCCATTTGCATTCTTGTTTATTATTAAGTTAAACTATGGCTTATTTTAATTATTTTTAATTAAGATGATAGAAAAGAGGTTATTATTAGTACTTATAGTCCCTGTTGAATCAACATTTGATATTCTCTAACACTATATTATAGTTCGATTGGTGCACTTGGCTTTAAGATGTATAAAGTAGAGTTAAGCCATATCAAATAGCAATTCAAAAAAACCTTAAATAATCATAAAAATAATAAGAAAAATTAAAAAATCTTTCAAGTATTTGGTTAATAAAAGTTAAAAGGAAGTTAACTTTGTAAACCATAACATTTAATTTCTTATAATTTATACACACCTGCCACCTACTCTAGATATGAATAGGTACTAGCTCATCAATATGGTTTCTTACAACATTTATTCTAGTCTTCTTAAGGACAACTTAAACTAGGCTAACCTAATTACTATCTAAAATAGGATAAATCATTCTAACTTTAAGAAAAGTTTAAAATTTTACTTCTTCACTACATCTTTTTTTGTTAGGTCTAATCTTCTTTATGGTTGAAATTTAGGTATACCTTCCTATTCAAGAAGCACATGATGATACATATAGATGAACCAATTCCATTAATATATGTAGTTGTCTAATCAATGACCATTTTTGTCCTTCTTAAGAATCTGCATAAGCTTTTCCTTTTACAGTGCTCTAGGATTACTAGAGATGATCATTAGTAACATTCATCCATCCATAAAGAAAACATATTTAAAATGAGTATGAAAAGGCATCTCATTTGAAACTGTTAAGAAAATATACAAGATATTATTTGATTGATGTGAGTTCAAAATATCATTTAGTGTTGTAAAATTTCTATACAAATTAGTACTTAATTCCTTATTGTGTTCCTCAAGAAGCTCACAAGTGGAACTTGTCATTCATCTTCTCTCACAAATTCAAAGATTTCCTATGCTAAAAGATCAATCATGTCAAATAAATAAATATGATTGCCATCATGAGGACATTTGATAGAATCATAAATATTAAATCTAACAAATTTACTATCAAATTCCATGGTAAGTTTGCCACTATAAAAATATATCTTAGTATAGGATGTTTTCCAGAACTTTCTTTCAAATAATAATGGTTGTTTGATCATCATTATCTATGTTTAAGATATAGAAATTAAATATATTAGCTAGTTGAATCACAAAAGCATTAAATATGTTAAGTAGTTAAATCACAACCTTAATTTTATTTAAAGTATCATGATTCCATAAGAGCATCTTTAACTATAACCATAAGATAGTTATTAAATCTATCAGCTAGTTGATTCATAATCTTAATTTTATTAAAAGGTCTAATTTTCAGAGAAGCATAAAAAGAATATGGTATGATATTAGTAAATGCTCCTAAATCAAACATGTTTTTTACAATCCTAATGTTACCTACTGTACAAGGGATGGAAAATAGACCCAAATCTTTACACTTTTCATGATGATTTTTTAAGTTATTGCTAAGACATTCTTCCCAAACATCACTTTTGGTCATCCCTTATATTGTTATTTCCTCTTATTTTTACTTAATTCTTTAAAAAAGCTTAACATAATGAGGTATTTGTTTAATAGTATAAAAGGGGAGTATATTTACCTCTAATTCACCTATGAATATTGATAATGCTCATAGTTTTGAGATTCTGCTAAGCCTTAAGGAAAATGAGGTACTAGTTTATAGTTAGGAAGAGTATGAGACTTATGCTTAGGAACCTTGTCATTAGTAGGAGAGTTCCTCTCATCATTATTAGGTAGATTCTCGTCTACAATAATGGTTTTCTCCTTTTATTACTTTGATGTAATAGGAAATGCCATTATTGGCTTCTCAACTTTTTTCTTAAATAAAAATCTCAAAATTAGAAGTCTTTTTGAAAACTTGAATCAAAATATGTAAAATCTGTTAAGATTTTATATAATCTAGATATAAAAAGTATTTATTCATCATACATCTTTGCAAATTAAAAAAAATTAGCTATAAAGAAGAAAAAATCATTCGAAGTTATCCCCAGATAAAAATCTCTATCTTTTATACATGATTGCCTCTTTATAATGAATTTTGATCTCCTTCTATATTGAAAATTCTCTTTCGGTGTGTTTTTGGACTTTCTTTAGGTAGCCAACTACTAAAACTTAATAAAAAATTAAAACTAGAATGAAAGCAAGGAGAAGTCTCAAACCTTAATTTTCATTACCTTTTATATTTTTTATGACGCGAGCATTATTTGGGACATGACTGTGTTCCATTTCATGTATGTTCTAGCAAAATTATTTGTAATGACACAAGTTTAGACATTCTAGTATCTTCGGTCATTTATCTTTATATCAAAATTTTAGAGGGACATGTACTTATATAAGATTAATTGTCTCCTTAGTTATATATCTTTCTATCAAATTTAAAATAATGGACATAGGTTAAGATACACTTATGTCTCATTCTATGTAACATTCTATTTCTCTTCTCTCTACCACACAATCATTCTTCGGTATATGTATCACCTTTAATCTTGTGTAAGAGCACGGACTATCATATAGCTATGTACTAGACCATATTTAACTAAAATTTGTATTTTGTTCATTTTTATTAAAATCTCTTGAGTTTTTGGCTAAGTCATTCCTTAAGTGAATTTTTTCATAATTGTTTAAAGAATGTCAAATAAATTAAACAAAGGAAATTTGGACAGAAAATGTAGCAAAATATTAAGGAAAATATATGCATTCTTTAAGCATGTTAAATATGCCTAAACTTAGAATTTTGCTTATCTTAAACAAAACAATCTCAATCACTATCAATCTAATAAAGTCTCAGTACAAAGGAAGTTTAATAGATCCATAAAAACAATTAAAAAAACTCATTATCCACCTAATTACATTACTCATCTAGTTCATTCTAAATCAATAGTTCTTTAAAAATCATCTCAATTCAAATAATTTAGCCTTGTTTATAAAATGATCACAATTGAGTAATAAGCTTCTATTTCCAGCTTATAACAAGGCATACTAAAAACAAATTAATCACATATTTTTGAAATTTTTACAGAGCATGAGAGACTTGTTGCAAATGACATGCTAACGTTTTAACACAAAGGCAAACACCTTTTCATGAATATCTTTAGTTACTTAACATGTATAGATAACTTGCAATTCACTGCAACATTCATTCGTTGCAATTCATTACAACCTTT
The DNA here is from genome assembly GCA_026874005.2 of Erythroxylum coriaceum. Lineage (NCBI taxonomy): Eukaryota > Viridiplantae > Streptophyta > Magnoliopsida > Malpighiales > Erythroxylaceae > Erythroxylum > Erythroxylum coriaceum. Next base: position 2,610,759 of record JANQAP020000007.1, read on the forward strand.
AGTCTTACCTTTACATCTTTTCTAATAGTAACATTGGAAGCTATCAATAAATAGATATAATAATAAAATGTTTAAACTATAAAAATATATATTAGAGCATAGGCATATTTGAAGGCATAATGAACTTTTTTGCACTTTAATTTTCATGGTTGTTTAAAGTAGAATTGTTATTTATGTATGGGACTCGAATTTTTTTAATTCAGAATGTGGAAATCTACTAGAAGATGCCTCGTATCCTTTGGCAATAAATAGATATGATAAAAAATATTTAAAGTGTAAATATAAATATTAGTATATAGGTATATGATAGCTGTGCATTAGTCTATGTTTTTCTAAGTAATTGGCATGTGTTTCTTGGATAATTGTTCATTATTGTTGTAGTTTAGGATTCATTTTGTATGTTGTCCTTTAGTTTGATTTTCATTGTTGTTCTTTTATGTTTGATGTTAATTTAGGGTAAGAATTGATTATTTTTTTGTAGGAAGGAAGATTGAGCAACTTGGAGATTGAGCTAGAGATTAAAGAGGAGAAGAGAAGAGGGAACATTATATGGCAAAATCTCATGATTGTGGGAATCATGCCAATTCCCATGATTGTGGGAACTTTAATCCAAAACATTATGCTGGACTCAATTAAACTTAGGGTTTTTAGACTATAAAACATAATTAGGCCTCTATGGATGAGAGAGGACGAAATCCCTATGTAGAAAAGAGCCTCCTTGAGTGAAGAATATAAGTTTGGAGTCTTGTGGAAGTGAAGATTCAAGGATTATCATTAAGATTGGGAAAATAGCACATCAACATAAAAAATTCTAGATTTTGGCAAAGAAGAGAAGGAATTTCTTTATTTAATTTTCTATCAATTTTATCTCTTCTAATCTTTGTAGAATGGAATATTTAAGTCTTGCTGATGTTATGGAGACTATGATTGGTTGATTTGTTTTTTAGGGATTGCTTTTGAACTATTTTTGTTGAACTCCTATTTTATTGAATTGAATGAAAGTTGTCTTTGATAATTGTTGATTTTATTTCTATCCTGCAACAAATTAAGAGAGTGAGCAAGATTATTTATGTAGGATTGTACAACAATAGTTGTCAACGTATAAACTTGCAATCATCACGTTAATTGATTAGTTAGAAGAGAGATCTCAGCTAATTCAATTGATCACCCATAGGATAGTTTAATAACTAGTTAAATTGGTGGTGTGATTGGGTAGGTTAAGAGATCGTTCAATTGACTTCATTTAATTTGATTAGGGACAATTAATTACACCTTGTGAGAGGGTAGTTAATACATTCGAAAATCTTAGGTAAGACATAATTCGACTAATAAAATAAGAGGCAGACAAAATAGGGAGGAAGTGATCTCTAGTAATTAGATTCTTAAATTTCAATTTTCTGCATTTTGGTATTGTTCATTATTAATCTTTCAATTTCAATTTAATTTTCTAGAGTATTTCCATTAAACAATTTCATTTCTTAAACAAAGCTAGATCTAAATTAAGTGGTGTTTGGGCATCAATCCCTATGGGATTGATATCCACTTTCTAACTACAAGTCACAACCCATACACTTGCAATTTTTTAGTGTAAAATGAGTAGATTATTTTGCATAAATTACACTCAACAAGTTTTTGGCGTCGTTGCTAGGGATTGATTATTTAGCATCTTGTTTAATTTAGATTAATTTGATTTGAGATTTTTTATACTTTTCCTTCTGTAATTGCAGGTGCAGGAACACAAGGAGTACACAAAGAGTGAAAGAAGTTAGTGAAGACGAGTTTCTCGATATCAAAAGACCCGAAATAGAGTTAAGAAGGGCAAAGCGTCTAAAGTTCTCACAAAAAGATATAGTTAAAGAAGGAGAACAAAGAGGACTGGAGAGGACACTGATGGATTTCATAAGGCCAGGATTCAGTCCTCAAGGAGTTGCAAGGTCGGCAGTTCAAGCGAACAATTTCGAGATATGCTGGCACTCCTCAACATTTTACATAATAGTGGGCAATTTTACGGACTATCCAACAAGGATCTGAATGCCCACATTACCAATTTTTTAGAGATTTGTGGCACTTTCTGATTCAATGGAATGTCTGACGAGGCAGTGAAGCTGAGGTTGTTTTCTTTCATGTTGAAGGATCGGGCTAAGGCGTGGTACAACTCGCTAAATTCGGGATAGATTACCACTTAGGAGCAGCTTGCCCAAGCATTCCTTTTGAAGTACTTCTTGTTGACCAAGACGATGAGGATAATTAAGGAGATCATGAATTTCTAGTAGAATGATGGAGAATCTCTCTATGTAACTTAGTAGAGATTTAAGGAATTACAAAAAAGTTGTCCCCATCATAACCTTCTGAGGGAGTTCTACTGTTGACAATTTATAATGGCCTAAATCAGAGCACAAGAGAAACTATTGATGTAGCCACCGGAGGTTCATTGATAAGTAAAACTGTGGAAGCAGCTCATGATCTTTTGGAGGAGTTGGCTAGCAACAGCTGCATGTGGTCACAAGAGGATGGAAACAAAATTTCACCAGATTATGAAGAACCATGCATCATCCATCCACAATTTGGAGGTTCAGGTAGGTCAACTCGCTAACGCTTTATCTTCCAAAAATGCAAGTAGCCTATCAAGCATCACTGAAGTTAACCAGAAGGAAAGGATCATGGCCATCAGGCAAACTCAGGAAAGGGAAAGTGAACTTGAGAAGGAAAATGGAGCCAAGAGAGAAGTAGAAACAATTTTGGAAGTCCTTCCAAGTGAGCTAGAAAGTGAGTCGATTAAGGAGCCTCAACCTGAGATTTCGTATCCCATCTTTGTTTAGAGGAAGTCAAGTTCAAACAGAGTAAGGAATAACTATAAGGAGGTTGAGTCAAGCAAGATTAAGGACATAACAAATCAGTTTCAAACAAAGCTCACATTAAAGGAGCCGATCAAGGAAGAGGCAAAGGAGCACATAACAGGAGGCAATCCTACCATAGCATAAAAGAAAGAAGACCCAGGGGACTTCTTGATTCCTTGCAGTATAAATGGAGTTAGCATAGGTAGGGCATTTTCAGATTTAGGAGCTAGTATCAACATGATGCCCTATACTTTTAGTCAGAAGTTGGGTTTAGGAGAGCCAGAGGCCACTAAGATATTAGTGAAAACGGCAACAAAACAGTGCATTAGCCAAAGGGGATCATCAAGAATGTGCAGATACAAATTGATAGACTTATCTTCCCCCATAGATTTTTACATACTGGATATTAGAGAAGATGCAAAAACCCGAATGGTTCTTGGGCGATAGTTTTTGGCTACTTCTCGTTCTATGATTGACATGATAAGGGAGAATTAATATTGAGAGTTGGAAAGGAGCAATTAACTTTCAAGGTGTCCAAGAAAGACTATCGTTCTCTTTTACCCCCAACGGATATCAGGGAATCTAAAACCCAAGGCAGATAGGAAGATATTAAGGACCCTAGAAACGCAGTCAGAAAGAAACGATCGCGTAGGAGAAGGCGAAGGCGAAGGAAGGAAAACGATAAGGAAGGTGGAATTCACACTAGGGTGGCTTAAGTGCAGAGCTTAAGATCAGTTTCTGCACCATCACTGCACCGTTTATTTGAGTCACCATGAGCAAAAAGGAGAGTCGAGCTACCGATGTTAACAGAAGCGCTACATAGGAGGTAGCCCATAAAAGTTTATTTTCTTTTGATTGCCTTTGTTTATTTGTTTGTTTGATTTATTCAGTTATTATTATGTTTGAATTGAGTTTGATTGATGTTTATTTGGACTTTGTTTGAATTTCAACTTGTTTTCTTTTCGAAACTCTTATTGATAATGTTAATTTGATGTGTTTGTAGGTTGTGAGATCATGGAGAATACATGCTAAGCTTGGAAGAAGGTTTAGAAGTGGAAGAATCACCCCATCCCACGATCGTGAGAATTGGAGTGATTCCCACGATCGTGGAAAATCTCTTCAGAAAGTTTCTGGGGAGAAAACCAACAATCGTGGGAATAGAGGTGATTCCCACATTCGTAGGAAATCTCTCTAGAAACTTTTTGGAGAGAAACCTCCCATCATTCCCATAATCGTGGGATTTCTTTCCAGAAATCACAAGAATTCCATCTAAGGGAAAATTTAAATTTCCCTCCCCTCTTCTTCTTTCATTCACTCTTAAAATTTCACATCGTCTCTTTCTAACCTATAAAAACTCTCCTCCCACTCTCTAAAATCCTTCATTTTTCTCTAAATTCTTGGTATTTTCTTCATCTCTTTTCATTAATCTTACAATCATTTACTCTTTTCATATATTAATCTTTTAAAAATATAAGGATTTGGGTAGGAATTCTCTCTCTCTCTCTCAAAAAAATACGAATTCACCTCTCTTTGTTTCATTTTTGCAGGTTTTAATCTTCCAATAGCACCAAAGAAGATGGTAGCTTAGAAACTGATTGATGAACTGTGCCTTCAAGTCTCCAGTGAAGGTAAGCCCGATTTGGCGGCAGCTTATCATACTCCATTCCCAATTTATTCGAAAGAAGAAGGTACACGTTTTCGAGACCTTAGGGATAGAGAATTAGTCGCTCCTCAATATTTCAATTTTGAATTGTTAGAAAAAATATGAGTGAGGAATAAAATTGAACAACTATTTGCGAATATAGGTTAGAATAGGTTTGTTCAGTATGACATGCGTATTTACCCTACAATGACTATAGAGATTTTCACTACAGTCTGCTATAACCATAAAATGGATGTTTTATGATTTAAGTAAGCTGGCAATGTTCTTAAACTTGATTATCATGTCATGTGTGAAATTTTCAATTAGTCGAATACAAAATTCTAGATGATCACGCTGATTTTGATGTCGATAATTATTGGAAAACTCTAACGGGTGAAGAACATTTTGATTCTAGCAATGCACCAAATTTATTAATCCGTAGTGCCGAGCTTTTACTTTTGCAAGAATTTATATTTTTAACTGTGATTAATAAAACTGAAAGTAACAAATGCTCAGACAAAGAACTTTTCTTTTTGGGGTGCATGGATCGAAAAATAAAAATCAATACGTCTTATAGGATTTTTTGATCAATAATGAGTGTTATGAATAAAAAGAGCTCTTATTTTGGGATGGCTCATATTGCTTCTGCTTTGGGTTTGTTTTATAACTTTAATGTGGAAAATGTATGCACAACTCAATTCGATATGTTTGACATATCTTATTTGAGGCGCTCTGAGATTTTAAAGTTCCATTATGTGAAATTCCGAAATCCTCAAATGCGGACTATAGTGAAAAATAAAAGGGGCAATGATACAACCGCTTCCTGACTCTTCACATCTCGAGCAATCCCTGAGACAGAAGAAGAAGCAGTGGAGGAGGAACCAAGTGCACCAGTGGAGGACGATCGATTTCAACAAATCCTCGACCAGATGGCCTCCAATCAACAACAAATGACGTCCCAAATCAACAAGCTCGGCACTTAAATGCCGCAAGTCCACAAGGAGCAACGCTATTTAAAGAAGAAGTCCCTTAAATTCTTTTAGAGGAACATTTTTAAAGCTCCTTCGCCAATACCGTCGTCACCATCATCTCGATGAGCTTTTCTTACCCTTTACTTTTAAATTTTGTTATTTTTTTATTTGGTTTCATTTAATTTCATTTTTGTTTGGTTTCATGTCATTTTCTTTTATTTGGTTTGCTGTTATTTTTGTTTGGTTTGTTGTCATCTTTTGTTTGGCTTGATTTCATTTGTTTGTTTCAATTTCAATTATTTGGTTTGATGTCATTGTCCCTTATTTGATGGTTGACTTGTCACATTAAGGACAATGTGATCTTTAAGTGTGGGGAGGTGACATTAACTTTCTCAATTGCATTGTTCACATTTTGTTAAATAGGATGCATGTTTAGGCATATCATGTGCTTTGTGCCAGTAATGGAACTGTACTTGAATCATTTTGATGGATATTGCCATGAGATTCTGTCATGCTAGTTGGAATTAGATTGAATGCATTCTTAAACTCAGATTAGGTTACTTGAGTAGAAAGTGAACCATGTTGAGTGATGAAAAGTAGTTGGTTACATAAGCTTATTCACAAGTTGACATTTGAGCAATGAGGTGGCGTAGAGATGCATAATGAGTTTTTATTTGAGCCAATGTGAGGATTGAGCCCATATGACTCCATCCATAGTCATTCTATTTCTTTGTTGAGAGATACTATCACGACCCTGAACCATATTGGGCATATGATAACCGTCGCATACCCAAGCTAAGGACACTCACGATACCCTTAACTCGACTATGCAAGGCTAACTGAATATCTTCAAAAACATTTAGACAACATAAAAGGTTCACACATAAAGTCATTTACAAACCATAAGATAGTTAGGAATTAATTTAAAAAATTATAAAGCATATCAACATAATCATGAGCCACTATACAGCAAAAGTACAAAATAGAGACTACCTACTTGCAGTAATACCCTAAAAATGTCAAAAGACTTGACGATCCACTCAAAACTTCAAACTCACCAAATTAACTTGTATGGATAGAAAGCAGAGGGGAGTGAGTACAGTATGTACTCAGTGGGCGGGAAAAAGACATATATCAAAAACAAAACCTGGTACACACCACCAAAACAATCTAAATAACTTAAGCATAGTTTTACAAGTCTAACATGCATATAACCACCTATGAAGTGAATATGCATGACATAGAAACACATAGACCTAGTCTATGACTCATGCCATACTGGTTAGGAACCACATAGGTCTATCTTATTAATCACTCTTTTAGTGAACATAGGTTCCAATTCTAGTACACAAGAGCAGAAAAACATCACATGTAAAAATCAAATCTCGTCAAGAAGCCAAATCTTATAATAAGCCAAAATAGTTATGTATGTCACCACTAGTTGGCCAAACTAGTGTGCACACCCACTGAATCCTAGTGTTGGCTCGACTTTCATCTATGGTGAGTCCAGACTACGGTCGACAAGAGTGTCATGACCATATGTGATGACCTCGTCGGTGACCAGATTTTTAAGTGTGCAATTACCCACAAATCCTGTAGAAAGGTTTCGTTGTAAGGATTTGATTTTTATGTACCAGCATTAAGGGTATGGGGTCCCTTAATCTATTATGCCCAGCACACGATTGGCCAATCGTTTCCTCACTAATCACAAAAGAAATCATATACAAATATTAGGTACAAAAATATCAGATAAGGTACCATGCCTTTATTTATCGATCTAACTGATAAAATGGAATCTTGTCATTGCTCTAAGCCAAAAGATAACATATACATGCAGCATACATGACTCGGTTATGCATATATAATTTTCAAAACATTATTTCATGTAGTGAAAGTCAACTTTTGCACTCCAAGTGTAAAGTTATCCAAAAATGTAGTTTCAAAAAATCAAACATTGTCCTTTGCACTTCAATTGTAAGTTTGTTGAAAACAATATCATTCCTCAAAATATGAAATAAAAACATTAGTTTCACTTTAAGTGCAAAGAGTTATTCAAAACAATGTCATTTGTTAAATACATAAATATAATAACATCTATTTGAAAATTAGTTTTACTAAGCATTACCTAAGTTCAAAATTCATATATAAGTCATCATGCATGTCTTGGGATGTCCTAATCCTATCTGAAATATGTTTTCTCCAACTCACCTCAAAAGAAGGTATACACTTCTTTAACTTCAACAATCCTTAGTACGAGCTCCTTGATTCATAGCTCCCGAGCCTTTATATATACAAATGCAATGTATTTACTACTCAAACATATATCTCATATTTATTGTAGCATCCCACTACCATAGAGTACATACCCAAACATCCAAAGGATATCCATGTACATATCCTATGACGATGGTATGTTGGATCAAACTTAATCTCTTAAATGGCGTCATAAAGAAAACACAATACTTAAAAATCTTAATTCTTCATTGCATTCATTCATAAAAGTTTATATAGAAGACATTAAAATCAATATTTACAATATTCATAATCAAGTTCTACATGACATATTTAAACTACTTAAAAATAACTACAACTCCTCAAATGCCAGCTGATAGACCTTTGAGCCATATCTTAGTCCAAACTGTTCTTCGAGAAGGTCTTAGAAATCTAGGTCTCCTATCTCGTCCCTAAAAAGCCACGTTGCAATTTTGGATGAGTTTTGCAAACTCACTGAGCGAACCATCATTAATGATCTTACTCCAGGCACACACACACAAATATCATACACATCACATATTTATATTCTTTTAGAACTTGTACAACCCAATCAATCACATTATCATGGCATATCACTTTAACAACACAAATTCAGAAAAGATTGCACAAGCATATATTTCATAATCATAAATATACAAATGCAGATGCATATGAGACTCCAGATTCATTATTATTTGTTGTGACCAAGTGCCTTTCAGATACAGATACAAATACTGGCCAATTGGGCTCAGTAAAATACAAAAATCACGGAGCAAAGCTCTACGTGCAGAATTCTGAGCTTAAAGCTCTTTCAGACTGGTTACTCTGATCACAACGCATTTAACTGATCATGCATTTAATGAAATGAATAAGATAAAAAAATATGTCGTGAATAGCATTCATATATGATGCCCAGACAGAATCTTATATTCATTGGACCTCAGTCCAGCATTCAACTTTTGTTGAGTATTCAAAAAATCAATCAGAGTTCAGTAGCAAATAGATATCATTCAAATTTCAAATATAAATAGAGCACTTCCAATACATTCCCGAATATTAAACTCCTTGGACCTTTAAAGTTTGCAATTCATATACAGATCACAAACAGTTCAATAATTGGAAGTTAAACAGAATTAATTAATCAGTTCTAGGAAGATCATCTAGGTTGACTCACAAATGCTCCTTTTAGCTTATTGCCTTGAAGTCCCGACAATGTCTAGAAGTGGTCGCTTGACGTGCTCCTCTATATGCAATCATATACATTTATATGTCACTCATGTGCATTTTCATAAGAATAATCAGTCATAAA
>JANQAP020000007.1:2637201-2649497 GCA_026874005.2 Erythroxylum coriaceum
TTGAATTATTTGGTAATATATATGTGTGAGGTATCATAAATATTTATAATAGATAATGTGTGAAAGTAGTGATGTAAATGTATCCCAAAAAGAACTTTTTTTCAAATTGCGAACATGTTGTAGGTTTTATCATTTATACTTAGACTTATTAATGTCAACTAAAAATTGTAAAAGTAACTTATATATTTAAGAACGAAATATAAAATGATGTATATAATATTATGGTTTGTTAGGAATGAAAAGAAGATTCAAAGCTTTATATAAGAAAATTTTTTTCAAAGAAGTTATATCCTTAAACTTAATCCTCATGTTATGAATATATCCTTCAACTTGATCATTATGTTATGAATAAATGTGTATGAACAATTGTATAAGATATGTCATTCATTTTTTGTCAATTGTGTAAATTATATCATACCGTTCAACTTGATCCTCATGTTTGAAACTTTGAATTGAAATTATTAGAAATGGAAATTGTTTTATGAATGTTTTGTGATTATTGGAAATGGAAATTGTTCAAGAATGTTTTATGATTATTGGAAATGGAAATTGTTGAAAATTGTTGGAAATGGAAATTGTTTTATGAATATTTTGTGATTATTGGAAATGAGAATTGTTGGAAATGGAAATTGTTTTATGAATGTTTTGTGATTATTGGAAATAGAAATTGTTGGAAATGGAAATTGTTTTATGAATATTTTGTAATTGTTGAAAATGGAAATTGTTGGAAATTGAAATTATTTTATGAATGTCTTGTGATTATTGGAAATGGAAATTGTTGGAAATAGAAATTGTTTTATAAATGTTTTGTGATTATTGGAAATGGAAATTGTTATATGAATATTTTGTGATTATTAGAAATGAAAATTTTTGGAAATTGTTAGAAATGGAAATTATTTTATGATTGTTAGAAATGGAAATTATTTTATGAATGTTTTGTGATTATAATGGAAATTGTTGGGAATAGAAATTGTTTTATGAATATTTTGTGATTATTAGAAATGGAAATTGTTGGAAATGGAAATTATGTTATGAATGTTTTGTGATTATTGGAAATGTAAATTGTTAGAAATGGAAATTGTTTTATGAATGTTTTGTGATTATTAGAAATGGGAATTATTGGAAATTATTGGAAATGGAGATTGTTTTATGAATGTTTTGTGATTATTGAAAATGGGAATTATTGGAAATTGTTGGAAATGAAAATTATTTTATGAATGTTTTGTAATTATTGGAAATGGGAATTGTTGAAAATTGTTGGAAATGGAAATTGTTTTATGAATGTTTTGTGATTATTGGAAATGGAAATTGTTTTATGAATGTTTTGTTATTGTTGGAAATTGAAATTGTTTTATGAATGCTTTTGTGATTATTGGAAATGGGAATTGTTGAAAATTGTTAGAAATGGAAATTGTTTTGTGAATGTTTTGTGATTATTGGAAATGAAAATTGTTTATGTATGTTTTGTGATTGTTGGACATGAAAAGTGTTTATGTATGTTTTGTGTAATTATATATGTTGAATAATTGAATTGTTAGTTTTTGACTTATAGTGAATTGTGTTCCATGAAATTGAATTGTGTGTAATGTAATCATACAAAATAAGTTATATTATATAAGATGGATATGCATATTGTGTAATGAAATTATGTGTGATACAGGTTCGTAATTTAATGCTTCTCAGTCATATTATTATCAACCTATGATGGATGCAATGGCCTCTTATGGTCCAAGATATAAAAGTCCTTCTATTGATGACTTAATAGGTAAACTTTTGATTTATTGTGTTTATGAAATTAGAAGTTATTTGGCTGAAAGAAGAGTGAATTGAGGTACTTATGGATGTTCAATCATATATGATGGTTGGACAAATAGGAGAAAAGAGCCTATTATAAATTTTTTAGTTTATTCTACAAATGGCTCAATGTTTTTGAAATCTATTGATGCATCTGGCCTTATTAGAAATACTAAGATTTTGTTTGCGATATTTGATGAAGTTATGAATGAAGTAGAGCCAGAAAATATTGTTCAATTTATTACTGACAATGATTCCAATTATAAAGCGGCAGGAAAAAGGCTGCAGAATAAGTATAATTCTTTTTTTTGGAATCCTTGTGTTGCACATTGCATTGACCTAATGCTAGAAAATATAAGGGATCCTAGGTATTTTTCTGTTATTGATGAGACTATGCAAAAAGCAAAAAATGTGACAAAGGTCATTTATAATCGTGCATGGGTATTGAATTTGATGAGAAATGAATTTACCAATGGTAGGAATTTGTGTCGTCCTACTGTAACAAGATTTGCAACAAATTTTTTATCACTTCAATCTTTTGTTTCGATGAAGAAAGAGTTAAGACAAATGTTTACAAGTGATGAGTGGATTGCATCTCAGCATGCTAGGTATAATGCTGGAGTGGAGGTTTGTAATATTATACTGGAAGATAGAGAATTTTGGTCTCAATGTCAATTTGTTATCCGAGTTTGTGAGTCTTTGGTGAGGGTGCTTCGCTTGGCTGATAGTGAAGAAAAGCCAACAATGTGTTATATTTTTGATGTCATGAAGAGAGCAATGAAAGCAATCAAGGTCAATCTAAAACATAGGTCTTCTTTATACACACCATATCTTTCAATCATTAATGAGATAAGGGAAAGACAACTTTCTTCTTCATTGTTTGCAGCTGGGGCTTTTTTAAATCCTAATGTTTATTTTAGACTAGATCTTATTAAGCAAACTGAAGTTAATAGAGGAATGTTTCTAACTATTACAACAATTGTTAGCATTGACGAGATGCAAGATCTCTTAAGCTCACAAATAGAGCTTATAAATTGTCTTATGGGAATTTTGGAATGTCGATTGCTATTCGAAAAAGAGGAAAACTTTCTCCAGGTATTAGTTATTTCCTTTTTCTTATTTGTTGAAAACTAATTATGACTTTATTTTGTTTATAACACTACTTTTGTTATCTTATAACTTGCAGTTTCTTAGTGAGATCAATTCGAAAATGGTGTTCCAGAATTGAAAAGGTTTGCAATTCAGATTTTAAGTCAACGTGTGAGTGCAACAGGCTGTGAACGAAACTAGAGCACATTTGAATTTATCCACTCCAAAAAAAGGCATAGATTGGAGCATAAGAGGATGAATGACTTAGTTTTTGTTCATTACAATTTAAAACTTCGGGAAAGGTATGTTATTACCATTATTATCATTATTAATTTTGATATATTTTCTTATAATTTTCTAATAATTGAATTTTATTATTTACTAGGAGTTTTAATAGTATAAATAGTTCAGATGATTCAATTTCTATTAATAATATTGATCTTTTAGCAGATTGGGTTTCTGAAGAACCAAATTCGGTAGATGTCAATGACTTAAAAGATAATCTTAGATGGGAAAGCATTGACATGTCATTTGGTACATTAAATTTGAATAATAATGATGACGAAACTCCTGTTAATGATGAGGATTTTGTACCAAATGATAACTGAGGTCAGTGTAGTTATAGCAAGTATTTTCCCATTGATGATTGAATTTCGTTCCAAGTTTTTTTCCATCTTCTTTTAATTTTACTTATATTTGATGTTTATGTTAAGTTCTATGTATGTAATGTAATTGTAAATGTTTTTGTTTTAGATTTAACTTCTACTTGGATGTAAAGTTTTTGTAAATGTTAAATTGTAATGTAATTTAACTTCTACTTAGATGTTTTGATGTAATTATTATTTATTAAAATGATGAAATTGCATTATTGTAATATTTTAAATACTTTGTATTATTCTTAATTTTATATTTATATTATGATGATTGTCTTTTTTCATATTAATTGTGATTATAATTTGTATGTGAAATATTTAAAAATTATTATTATTTTATATTAATTGTGATTATCATTTATTATTATGATTTTTGGAAGCAAGGTTGATGTAAACTTGTAAAGTATACAGTACAACTGTACAATATATCAATGGACTATTTTGTAAAATTTAAAAATTTCAGGGACTATTTAATAAAATTTAAAAATTACCATAAACGGTACCCGATATTAACCGGTACCGGTACAGTATCATACTAGAACCCAATTCGGTACTAAGTCCGATACGGTATTCGCAACTTTGGGTCGACCTCATTCAAAAGAATGTATGCATGAATTACAACAACGCAATATTATTATTATTATTATGAAATTAATAATTTACAAAATTGTTTTTTTTGAATTGCAGCCATATTTTTTATTTTTATTTATATTTATACGAGTTTATTTGAGACAAATTATTTTTACCTTTTCTAAAGAAATAATATATTTTATTTTTACCTTTATTAAAGAGAGATTATATTTTTCGTTTACTATTGTTAAAAAATATTATATCTTAAAGGGTAAAAGACATTATCGTCCTTTATTTTCACCCGAAGTTCTTATATACTAAGATCTTGCAAAATTCTAATACTTAAATTTTTTTTAGATTGACAAATTTTTTCATATGAATATCTCTGTCATAGGAGATAACTAAGAGTTAATAAATTAAACCATGAGGATAATAAAATCATTCAGTCTTACTCGAAATTAATGAGCTCAATTTGAGTTAATCGAATTTCAAATTGGTTCAGACTTTTTGCTTTTAAATTTAAGTCTCAAGTCGAGCTCGAGCTTAGACTGTATAGACCAACTATACCTGAAACTCGAATTTATCATATTACATGAAACAACATTGTTTTCTTAATGTAATAAAATGATGTTGTTATGTGTATTGATGAATGAAAAATAAAAAAAGAACCTAGCCCTTTTATCTTCTCTTTTTGCTTATTGTTCAGAGCTCATTTTTCTCTCCTTATTGTTGATTTCTCTACTTTTACTCCATTTGTTATTACCTTTGGCTTTTGGTAATGGCTTTATTTGCTTTTTCCCTTTTCCTCATTTGGGGTGTCTAATCTTTCAAGTTATTTGGTTAGTTTGCCCTAATTGTTTAGTAAATTGACCTTTTGCACTATATTTCTTCAATTTACTTGAGTGTTTTCGTCATAAGGATAGTCATGGTCACAAACTATTTTCATTTTCATGCTTTCTTCTAAAGGATTGTGAAATCTACAATATTCTTAAATATGTCATTTGCTTCTCCTAATATGTGTTTTTTAACTTTATATGTTCTTAATAGCTTAGAAATTTTGGGATCATTCTTTATGCTAGGTTTGGTTTTCTTTTCATACTATTGTTTGCATTTGTGGACATGAATTTGACAAATAAGGAGAAAAATGGTATTATTATTTTGTGTTTGGCACCTTATAACATGTTTTATATGGATTTTTATTATATTTTTCCATGCTTACTTTATTTTCTTGTAGGCGATGAATTTGAAGAGTAAACACAATACTTAGTACATTTTTCCTCACATTTTTTCCAATTGAGGTGATTTTAGAGTCATTTGAAGGCTAATGCATAACAACTTTTTAAGAAGATTTCAAGAGTTAATTCTAACTTGAAGATGTTGAAAAGTGGAGAAGTTAAAGGAAACAAGTGCTCTTATCTTTCGCAAAGTATGAGGATTTGAGATGCGTTATAAGACCATCGCTATAGTTAATATAAGATCGGTGCCAGACTCATCTTTAATTTACGTAAAGCAATAGTGTCAAATTAGCACCGATTATGAATTATGTCAATTGTCAGTTACATCTTGACTAGTAAAGAGAAAAAGTTCTAGAACAAGACTAGTATCGATCTTGAAAGTGTGAAATAAATAAAACAACCAACCCACACAGACTCTCACTCCATGCCATTTTCATCTCTCTCTCTCCTCTCTACCCATTTTCAATGTTCTCCTCTCCTTCCCTCCTGCATTCACCATCGTTGACCACCCACCGCCACCGTGTCACCACTGCCATCACACCACACCACGCTCCACCGTCGGACTTGCTCAAGCCCAACATTGCATGTTACCCTTCACCTCTAGTCAAACTGCCTAGCTCAAGCCCAACGTTGCATGTTACCCTTCACCTCTAGTCAAACTGCCTACTACCTTCCACCCCTGCCCAATGCCACGCTCCATTATTGGACCATTCTACCATCGTCATTCACCACTACTCCAGTTTACCATCGTCCTACTGCTCGCTTGGAAATTGGACTAAAATCACAATTTTCATTTTCCAGATCTAAACCCAACCTGGCCCAACCTAACCCAAATTGCAATTTTTGACTTTTGTGTGTGTTTTGAATTGTTTGTTTCTACTCTGAATTGCAATTGAATTATGTTTTGGTTGTGTCATATGTATTTTGTGAACGCTTTGAATGTTGGAATTGTTTATGTGGGTTAGAAAATTTGGGTTAAAAGTTGGAATTGTTTTTGTGATTTGGTTCAATTTCAATGTAGTTTAGGAATTGTTTGTATGATTTGGTTCAATTTCAATGTAGTTTAGGCACTGTAAATTTATTAAGAAAATTAATGCATTGGAAAATTTGGGTTTGAAAGTTAGAATTGTTTGTGTGAGTTAGTTTAATTTCAATATAATTTAGGCATTATCAATTTTTAATTAATGCATTAAATTGTTAAATTTTTAGTTAATTTATATGAAACATACAATTTACCAATTATTGTTTGTATATAAAAAGTATTTAACATATAATTAATCATTTAAATATAAGATTTAATATATAATCAAAACATTGAACATATGTAATTAAGTTAAGAAAATTAAATGCTTGCATTTTTATATTGTTTATTGTTTAATTGTGTAGTTTATGTTAACTCTTCATTTTGGAATTAATTTGAGTAAGAAACTTAGAATTTTGATTAAAATTAGTGAATGAAAGATTGTCAATCTACTTCTATTTTTGCATCAGTTATTCATGAATTAAAGTAACAAACAGTAGACATTATGTGTCCTCCAGCGACTAAAACTTCCAAGAACATGCATTCTCCAGCGAGCATTTAGGAGCGTGCTTCCACATGCCACCTGACCAGGTGACTTTATCCATAAGATGTGAAGAGACCAGCAACCAGAGAATGAGTTTCCAACTACTAAATCCAATGAGCATCCAATGAGAGTCCATGAGTATATGTCCACGAGCCACCTGATCAGGCAACAGTGGCTAGAGGGGGAGTAAGGTAGTAGTAAGATGAGAAACTTAAGAGCATTTTGTGGAGGCGGTGTTATACTGTAGATTTAGGGATGGCAAATATAGCCTGACAGGCTCGACCTGACTTGGGTTGATCGAGCCACGGATCGCAACTGGTTGGCCTGATGGGAAGGAATAAAATAACGTTGTTTTGTTAATTTTTTTAAAAAAATAAGGTCAGGCAGGGCTGGGTCAGACCGCGGACCTGCCAGCCTGGCCCAACCAGCTCATTACCATCCCTATTAGATAATTATAATTAATCTACAACGATGCGAACATTGTTTTAATATGAAAGGAATCTGAAGGCAATGCATTCAAAAGGCTTGTGGGCTTAGGGAGGGCTTGCCTCAATGGCGGGCCATACTCAAGCCCCACATTACTCTGATGGAGAAAGGACGTTATCTTCTTTAAATGTTTTGTCTAGGGATTATTTTCCAGTGCTCTCTCGAGAAGCATTAGGAGTTAACAAAGGTGAATCCTTAGCTTAGCCTCTTAAAAACGACAAGCATGTTAAGGGATGTTTTGTCTATGGATGATTTTCTAGTTCTCTCTCTAGAAACATTAGGAGTTAACAAAGGTGAATCCTCAGCTCAGCCTCTTGAAAATGACAAGAATGTCAAGAATGCTCCTTTTTCAACAACTAGAGCTTGGAGAAATAAATTGAATATTCAATACCATAAAGGTCAGTTAAAACACTTTAACAATGTTATGCAGAATATGTGTTAACCACTCCCATTAAGTTGCTAAAAGCTGGAGCAAATGCTTGGTCTTCAGCCTTGGTTTGGTTCTTTTGGAACTGAAGACCAACTTTCCCTATGTTTCAAGCATTGTTAATTTTGTTATTTCAAGTAAATCAAAAGAAAGATTTGGCACAAAAATTCTAAAGTTTTTATAAGAAAGACTATTAAAATTCTTTAGAATTTGGAGGTTTTGTCCATGTATACATGAGAAAAAAAGAGACATTGTTGGAGCTCCAATTCTAGAACTGATTGTGGCTATTGAAAATAGATGGAGGGAGAGGTTATTAAGGAAAAAAGTTAAAAGTAAAAAAAACATCTGATAGGAAGGGGCAATCATGACATATAGGAAGTTTTTTTCTTCCCTCTTTTAAAATGACATGACATTGGTTCCATTTAGTGGAAACGAAATCGTGCCTTACATGAGTAACTCTGTTAATACAATTAGATGGAGATGGTTCAAAGGACTGGCAAATGATACTTTGTAAAAATTATAAGGACTAAATTGATAGCTTTGAATTTCATAGACTAAAATGATAAATACTTAAATCACAAGGGGGCCAAATGTAATTAACCCACAAGAATATACACACCATTTTATGTCAATTAGTTGTCACCATGTTCCATGTTCTAATGTTATTGTGTGTTTGTTTATAAATCACGGTCAATTGTTGATGTCAATATGTTTTAACCTAGTTATAAATAGCGAACTACTTATAATTATTTGTTTTATTGTCACTAACAGATAGGAGGAAGAAATGTTGAAATATTTGAGCATCAAAATTAGAATACTACTATAACTCAAGCCTCTAATCCACTAAATATAGTGCAACTCTACATTGTCAACCCTCTAATCCACCACAAAAAACAATAGCTCAAATGTCTAACCTTTTAATCCAATTGTAACTAAATCATCACATCCTTATAATCCATCATCAAAACTAATTAATAATCAAAGTCTAAGATGAAAGATGAAAATGAGGGCAATCAAAATCCAATTATCAATACTATAATGCCTATTTTTAATAAGTGAAAATTATAGTATTCATTTTGTATTAGTTGTATTTTATCTATTTAGATTTGCAAACACTATTTTGGCCTTTTGGATTCTAATACTTCAAGTTTGTATGTTATATTGTAATCTTCTAATACACATACTATTTCAAGTGGTAATAGTCATAGCAGTCATCATTTTGGTTTTGTGTGGGTAGAAATAGATTTATAATTCATATTAATAAATATAGTACGTGTGAATATGTTAAACATAATCTAAAAATTGGAATGATATATCAAACATTATAGAAAATTATGGATATGTTCTAAAAGCAATTAAAATTAACACATAAGCATTTAAGATGAATGTATAAGCCCTTCATACTAAACTTTAAACAATTAAAGATAAACAATACATAATTTATAGTAATAATAGCTCAATGTTAATGTTTGCGTATAAAGTACAATAATATAATTGCAAGTCCACATAAAGTAATAAATGTGCTTGAAATTGTTAATTTGTCCTCCTACTTTCACTAACTAAAACTTCTAACTCCAAATTCTCCCCTTCATGAATAACAATTTTTGCTTTCAACAAAATATATTCTTAAACTTGTCATTTCCTTTATCGAGTTCTTTTTCAACATCATAATTTCTTTGGCAACACCTTTCAACATTTTAGATTTCTCACATATTCAATCTTACAATGCTTTTATAATGTCATATAGTACATTTTAGATTTCTCACATATTCCTCTCAAAATTTTCATATTTGACATGATTTTATAAATAACATATTTTTCTTTTATACTGTATTCAATATCTATCCATTCAAAGAAATTATGATCTTCACCTGCTACATCTAAAAATCTTTGCTCAGGATGCTTTATAGTCTATGAAGTATATACGCTAGCACAAATATCACGTTTACATATTCGTTCTTCTTCAAATTCTTCACTTGCATATGGAAGTTTGTGAAACATTTGAGGTAACCTCATTGCTTGAGTCTATCTCTCTATTTGAATCATACATTATCTCATCATTAATAAAATTATTAATATTTAAAATAAATATTATGTTGATCATATATTGGGGAAACCAACATGATTTATGTTAAAAAATGATTCAATGCAAACAAGACTAGTACTTTTATAACGTTAATCATATCTACATACAGATTTAATGTTTTATTAAATATTTGTTTGAACTTAAGTTATATGCCAAAAGAGTATTTTTTTCGTTTGCTACAAATAATTTCAACACATATGTACTCTTTTAAAGTAAAATTTTCTATAATTATAAAAAAACAAGGACAATATATATATAGCATTAATCATATCTATATAGAGATTTAATGTTTGATTAAATATTTGTTTGAACTTAAGTTATACGCCAAAAGAGTATTTGTTCCTTTGCCACAAATAATTTCAACACATATGTGCTCTTCTAAAGTAAAACTATCTATAATTACAAAAAACAAGGACAACATATTGCTTATGTATATATATATATATATACATATATGAGCAAAACTAATATAACCAACCACGTCATGAAAAAAATCCAATTTGAAAATTGGTATAGCTATTCTTAAATGATATGGAAAATAATGAACCTAAACATCATGTTAGGGTCAAACTTTCCTAAAGTATTTGTAAACTTGTTCTCGCAGACTGCTATAGTAACATTACTCAAGTTTTAGTCCGCATCTTCCCATCCACTCCAGATCAACACACATTTCTTCTTTCACCAAAATTAATCCTTTTCTTTTTCTTTTAGTGCTTTCTCTACCTAAGCACAAGTCTATCCTTAGATGTGATAAGATTAGATTTTAATTACTTTATTTTCTAATCACATCTGCAGCTATAGATAGTCTTTATCTGTAATCTCTAGTTAGTTACTATAAATAGTCCTTATGTGTAATCTCTAGTAATTCTTATCATATGTAATCCTTCTGTTCTTATTCTTCCTTATCAGATGTATATATACTAGTCTACATAAAGGACCCAACACCTCTATAATTAATTATCATAAATATAGTACATTTATTCATTTTTCATGGTATCAAAGCTCACAATTGAGCACATGATTTTCTTTTTCATAAAGCGTAAACACTCATAACACTAACATCTTTATAAACAAATCCAACAACGTCCAAAAAGTCAACAACAATTTGAGCTACAACATTAACATCACCGGCAGCCAATCCTTACTTTGTCTGAACTATCGCAAAAGACATTGACAACATAATTTCATCACATAGTCAATGGCAGACATCAATACACCCACATTACTGTTCAATCAAATTTCTAGTTTCCTCACGACTTCACTGGATTTCACAAATTATTTGGTTTGGAAAAATCAAATTAAGGCTATTTTAATTACATCTGACCTTATTAGTTATGTAAATGGCACCATCTCCCCACTAGCTGCAACCTTCAGCTTAGATTCTTCGTCTTCAAACTTTCAAAAATGGTGTAAATTCGATCGTCTTGTCTATTGCTTCCTCACGATGTTGCTTTCCCCATCAACTGCACGATTGGCCCTTAGCTACCAAACTGCTCGAGCGTTTTGACATGGACTTGCAGAGCATTTCATGTAACAATCTACCTCCTAATGGTCCCTTCTTTATACCACCTCCACACTCTAAAGAAAGGCTCCGGTACCATCTCAAATTTTCTTTCTCTTCTCTCCATCACAACAGATAAATTGGTAGCTATTGATGACACACTCATTGACAAGGATCTTGTTCTGTTCACCTTGAATGGACTCCCCGTTGATTATGACTCCATCATTGCCGTTGAGCATCTTAAGACTCCCTTGCAATTCACCAAGCTTCGTCCTAAGCTTCTGTTACGGTTCGATTCAATTGCAAGGAGACTTGAATCTCACATTGATTAAGTACAAGGTTGGTGTGGGATTTATAAGGACTTTGGGTTCTCCACCCTCATAAGCTAGCTTTTAGGGTGTGGCTCTCCTAAAGTCCTTAATAACTTCTAATACACGAACAAAGGTTGCTATCCTACCACTCCCCTCCACCAACGGACACGACTCTCTTCGTCTCTGAAGAGAGTGTGTCCCTCTGCCTCGTGGGTTCAACCTAATTCCACTATTAATTTACCTTCCACCTCAAATGGGCCTCTACAACCCCTCAGGCCTGTCTACCCTGATGGTCCCCACATCAGACCTCTGGACCCCAACAATCCAAGCCCAATTTCAACCTTCAACATCCAGTCTAAGTCATTTTTTTAGGTCTACTAAACCGCCCACACAGTGTCAAATTGGTTGGAAATGGGGCCACATTATTACCCATTGTCGTTTTTACTATTATGAGTCTCATAATCGCAATTATGATTCTCAATATATTAATAACAATCTTTTTGCAGCAATTACTGGCATGGATGTTTAACCTGATATAGAAAATTCACATATCCAGTCTAATACAATTTCTAAATGGTT
>JANQAP020000007.1:2669288-2679659 GCA_026874005.2 Erythroxylum coriaceum
GAAAAGGTGAATTTTATTCAATTTTGAAAATTCTTAGTATTTATTCTCATTGTCTATCTAACATGTAAGATTTTTTTAAAATAAAAGTGATCTGCATAATTGTTACAAATTATAAAAAATGTCAATTCTTATCTTATCAATTAAAAATTTTAAAAATTTAAGACACTTTTTTAGTATATTGTTTAGACAAATTTTATTGTCTTAAATAAATGTCTAAAAATTTCACCAATTCTTAGATTATTTAAGACACTTATTAGATTCGTCTAGGCATAAGCGTCTAAAACCTCTTTAATTTATTGTTGTGCTTTATTACCTTAATGTTGTATTTATTGATTTTATATCTAAACCCATTTGCATGTAAGATGCCATAAGAGATTGATTCTTCCTTAAGTCTAGTACATATCAGTCGCTACTCAACCTTCTATCAATGTTATCAAATATCATGATTATGATCTATCCTTTCAACTTTATCATTCTTCAACTGGCTAGTGCCAAAGTTATTTTACATGTATAATATAAACCAATCTTTGTTTAATTTCATATGGTATGAGCATCTTGTATTCAAAATCCATGAATCCTAAAGTAGAATTACTAAAACATAGAGTATGTCTTCATCACAACAATCGAAGTTCACGCTCTACATTATATTAGTAAACCTTAATGAATCATCATTTTACTTTTGTTTGTATTCTCAATGTTTGGAAAATCCCTCAAAATATATCCATATTACTTGTCCTTATAACACTAGATCATCATTTTATCCTTGACTTTAAATATAGAATTTCACTTGGATTAGTCATCTTTCCTTTGCTTTCTCCTATAATCTGAGTTTTCTCTCACATACAATCGTTCACCTTGAGAGTTTTTACTAGTAGTTACTCTTTGTTGGTTGTGAAACAATAATACAGTGATGATGTGCCCTACAATAATTTTCTCCTTACCCAATATGATCGTGGTCACCAAATTTTTATATAAGGAAGAGGTAAAAAATAAAGAAAAATCGTCATCTTATTTGTAATAGTCACATCTAGCCTTAATAGGTCACTAACTATTTAGTTGAATACATTGATATATTATTCTAGATCTGTTCCATCCTATATGTTTAACCTATATGGTTTCTACTTAAGATATAACTTGTTTATGAGAAACATATATCATCTCTCTATTTTCTTCTATATTTGCATAAGGAATGTACTCTCTATGATGTGGTATATAACCTCATTTACTAGATATAGCTTAATGGTTTCATCTTGTCATACTTGTAACTCCTCTTAGTTGAGCTAATCCATGTCTTTTGTCTTATTTTTTACAATCCCTTAAACATGCTTTGTTGCACCTACAAATCTTTACTCTCTATTGCCATAGTCTGAAGTTCTTAGTTCTATTGAACTTATCTAATTAGATCTTGTAACCAAGGATATTGTTGCCTCAAACTATACTTTGATACTACTTATTGGAAAATAATTTGCAATAATAATAGAACAAAAACAAACAAACCTAAAAGCATAAGAATATTATAATGAATAAGATTAAATAAATATAGTTAATTGAAAATTCTGATTGGTACAGTCCTATGTAACTTACCACTTGCCAAAGTCAACTTAACTTATATATTACTATAATAAGTTATAAAATCCGTCCAAATTTTGAAATTCACCAAAAACTTATTTGTAGATAAGGTTATCCATAAAAAATGTGGATCGAGACAATATTGTCTTCTAGTTTGTGTATCTCATTAATTTTTTAGAACATGAACATGGGCATTTATATGATCGTCATGTAACTCACTATATTCAGATGGACATACTCTGACACATCCATATTTCAAACTGTATCCTTCTTATAAAAAAATTTTGCAATATCAACACGCCTGTGTTCTAGCTTATATCTTCACCTATGTATTTCAGAGAAGAATATGTCCTAACATGTAATTATATTCACCCAAATGCTTTTACGAAGTGGACATGTTCTTCTAGAAACACTTAAGATTGTATTCGTTTACATGAGTCATGCACAACAATCTCCACTTTAGCAAATATACCATATGTTTAGTTAACACACTTCAAAAAACACCTCTAAAATTGCACGTTTGTGTACATAACCACAGCATCATCAATATATATGATACTAATTTTGGGTGGTAAAGAGAATATTGTGTTTAATTAAAATGCTTTATTTAAGATAACTTAAAAAATTTAATATCTCTAGCTACTCTCTCTCTCTCTTCCTGTGTCTTTCTATATATATATATATATATAGATTGGCTAGAGAAATTAAAATTTTTAAGTTATATATATTCTCTCTCTCTCTTCCTCTGTCTTTCCATATATATATATATATATATATAAGTATATACATATCATAGAGTTAGATTCACCAAAATTTGACATATGAAAAATTTTAGAAAAACTAACTCTAATTTTAAAAATTTTATATTAAATTAATTAATATTAATTTAAAGAAAATAAATGTCTAATTATAAAAATAAATTCAATTCACAAATATTGAAGATGTTGGTTATTAATAAATATTAATTATTTTGAAATATATGCAGATTAAGTATCCATAATTTTAATATATATATTTAGCTTACATAAATCAAAATATTATTAATTCTTATTGAATAAATTTTATATGTATTTTAAAAACTCGTATTTATTAAAACATTTATGATAATGTTATTATGACTACTCTACATATATATTAAAAGTGAATTTGATTTTAAACTTGCAAAATATTTCATGTTTATTATAAAAATTAATCATAATATAGTAGTAAAAATATAACATATATTTATAAGAAGCACAATTAACTTCAAATACCACTTTTACCCATTTCAAAATAAGATAAGTGTGTTGCACTTTTTTACGTAGGTTCTTTAAATTTACAATACAACACTTTTAAAATTTTAAATTATATTTCCTTAACTACATCTATATAAATACCATTATATGTGTACGGTTGAAAAGAGAATTTTTTTTATACTTATATGTAAGTTTAAGTTAATGTTATAATGATTTTTCTTTACATCATATTTAGTATTCGATGATCATTGGTAGCTCCATATTTCTACTAAATATATATTATCAAAAAATTGATATTAATTCTTCTTTTATTTTTCAAGCGAGATGTTGTTGGAGAAGTTGATATGAAGTTTAGATAAAGGTAGTTATAAATTATCATGTATTCATATTATCAAATATATCTAAAAAAAGGAGCATTTATTGTTAGTAGATTAATTTAAGTATGCATATGAGAATAATTAATTTTTATGTGAATTAATTATTATCAAAACAATTTGTATTTGTAACAAAAATAAAATTATTTAAAACTTAACTATATTCAATTATTTCAATCTTCTCTACCAAATATAAGTATTCAACATAGAGATATACTTTTATATCCATTATAAAATTATAGTAATATTATAAAATTTTGTGGAATATAATAAAATTAAATATTTATTTGTACAGTATATTATACTTTCTAATTTGATATTCATTCTTTATAAAAACTAATAGTGAAATATCATAAATAAGGATAAATATTTTAGATAAAAATATTAAATACTTGTATTAATAAAATAATAAGTATACATCATATAACTAGTTATATCCATTTTAATAAAATGTAGAATATCTGAATAAATGGTGCAAAGTTTAATTATAAATTTTAAAGGTAGAAATGAGTTATAATGTGAATATCCTCAATTAGCTAGTTATATAATACAATAACTTTTATTTTAAAGTACATAATAAAAAATAAATATTATTATATTTTTTTGAGAAATCAAATGACTGTATTTATACCAAAGGGAAAGCAGTGTTCACACCAAAGCTAGCGAACTCTTAAGAACTAAAGTGTCAGAGTTCTTAAATATTCCATCTTTGGATGACAGTTTTCCAAGGATACGGCCGGGTCATACATAAAAATAGTGGGACCTCTAGTTCTTAAAATGTCCCCACAAGATCTGTTTGTGAAAATTCCAGAGTGATTGAAAGTTCAATAGATCTGATTTCCAGAGGTTGAGTTTAATTTCCTACGAGTATTTGTAGCAAATAAACTTAATTTTTTTAAAACTAAATTAAAACAAGTATAAAATATTTTAATTAATAGAATTACTTGAATCATATGAAATGCTTTTAAGCTACACTCCAAATTGGTGGTTTTGGTTGAAGAGATGAGGAGAAGCTCAATAGTGTTAGTAGCTAGAGTTATTACATGTACATATGTACGTCATGCCAAATTGCGATAAATTAAAGCATAGAAAGCTATCTTATGTTTAATTATTCAAATATGTTATAATCAATTGAAGTAATGAGCTGGGAGCATATTCAGACTTGGGTTTAGTGCAAGATCCCGTTTTCAAAATCTTAATCATTAAAGAAATAAAACAAGAAAAATGACGAATGAAAAAGTCTTGTTTATGAGTAATTCTTTACTCCCATCTACTATTCGGTCAGGGGACACAAAAGCTCATCCAAAACATGAACATACAGAAAGACAATGTAGCTCCACAAGTACTGAACACTTTATTTAATATGTATGTGGGTAGAGACAAGTGAGTATGTGGTGAAAGATTGCCAATAACTCGTATCTCATAAAATATGTTTCTTTTATAAGATACATTTCATTTCACTATTGACGAACTTGAGATATACTTTTACTTCTGTTTGACCGAATTTCTCCAGGTGCTACATTACAAATTGGTACTAAAGGCCAGTATGTGGTCTTAAGTTCTAACAAGTCCGCTTTCCTGTGTAAATACCATTATTTCACGCCTGCCACCAAGTGGGGCAAAACATTATTTTCACATTTTGTTGACTTGATGAACAGAATAATTAGAACCATGAAGTCAAAGCAAACTAAAGCTTGTATCGTCCTTGAACCCCCGAGGTAGCAGAATACTAATGGGGTCAAATTCTGTTAAAGGTCCATGCATGAATATGTACATAAATTATGTCTCTAGCTAACTACTAGACATTGAAGTCAACTAATGGGAATGCTTCTTTATCAAGTTGTGCTTTTGGTATCGTATCTCATGATTTGCATTGATTTTATATTCATCGTCTGTAATCATAACATCATCATTTTGCGTTCACTTAATAGTAATGATGTAATCTAAAACTGTACTCAGCACAATGAGAAGATGAAGGCATCCTATCCACGATAATATCCTATAAATTTCAGCTTCTCTATAGAAACATAGAGAAATGGCTTAGTATTATAGTGATTATTGGTAAGTAAAAGGCAACGTAGGAAGAAAACAGCTTTTAGCCATATATGTTCCAATTTAATCAACGCATCAATCATGCCACTGTAAAATGTAAAAAGCTCTGTTGGGTCTTTTTAACCATCGTGGAAGGAATATACGTAACAACCAAAATGTCTCTCTATCTCTTTCCTTCTGTACACATTATTACATACTTATATGCAAATGATCCTCCTTTTCTCCATGGGTACCGCTTATCTTTAGCTCTTACTTTATAGCAGCAGGGAAAGGTGGAGATGATTAAAAAAGGGGGTCTATTTTTTTTAGCAGGAAATTTTGAAAACACTTTGTTAAAAGCAAATAGACAATAAAGAAATAAGACACTTTCCTGTGGCTTGAGGAAGAGAACAAAAGAAAAGACAGAAAGTGCAACGTCATAGTTCAGCCGTAGGGTTCGTTTTGTGGCATTTTGTTTTGGACAACTTTAGGATCACACACAGGATACCTTCTCATCCACATCTCTCTCTCTCTTTCTCTCTCTTAGAGTTTTATGACCTGGGTCTTCTTTATTTTCTGTCTTTTGGACTTACTATGTGGTTGTAGTTAGATTTTCTTGGTATCTGTGACGAACTAAGGTTTATAGAGCCGATATGGGGAGGAAAATAATCGTCTAAGGGTTTGGGCACCACTCTCTTTTCCACCCCTTTCTTTCTTCTTGTTTCTTCTGAGCTATCCAAAAAACCAAAAATTGTCTCTTTGCTTGAAACCAAAACAAAGAAGAAACCATCAAGGTAAATGATGATGTGCAGGCTCAAAGACCACTAATTTAGACATTTAATGGATCAGTTTCAACTTCTTTACTTTGGTTTCTTTTTATACATTTCTACTTTCAATAGTTTTTAGCTTTTTCCTATGTTATGTTTGTTTGTGTATAGATCTTTTCTGGCACATATCAAAAATCTAAAGATATATGGCTCAAGAAGGAAGGATCTCTATAACTTCGTTTGTTAGAGAAGATGATTAAAGGTTTGATCTTTCATCAGCAACATCAAGAAGAAAACATGTCCAATTTGACATCAGCTTCCGGTGAAGCAAGCGTTTCTTCAGGTAACAGAAACGAAACTGGCACCAGTTATCCTGATCAATACCAACTTGCTCCTCCTACAGAATCTCTAGCACAACCTGCGAAGAAAAAGAGAAACCTACCAGGAAACCCAGGTTCACATATCTGCCTAATTTGCACCACCGTTTTTCTTTTTTATTTGCTTATGTCGTATATACACAACCTGCGAAGAAAAAGAGAAACCTACCAGGAAACCCAGGTTCACATGTCTTCCTAATTTGCGCCACTGTTTTTCTTTTTTATTTGCTTATATTGTATATTATGTTTACTGCATAAGTTGTCTTCTTGTCTTTTCTGGTTCGGTTTTTTGACTCAGACCCAGAAGCAGAAGTGATAGCTTTATCACCAAAGACTCTGCTGGCAACAAATAGATTTGTGTGTGAGATCTGTAACAAGGGGTTTCAGAGAGATCAGAATCTTCAGCTCCATAGAAGAGGGCATAATCTACCATGGAAACTAAAGCAAAGAACAAGTAAAGAAGTGAGAAAGAAGGTGTATGTTTGCCCAGAGCCAAGTTGTGTGCACCATGACCCTTCAAGAGCTCTAGGTGATCTAACAGGAATCAAGAAGCACTTTTGCAGAAAGCATGGTGAGAAGAAGTGGAAGTGCGACAAATGCTCAAAACGGTATGCAGTTCAATCAGATTGGAAAGCTCACTCAAAGACTTGTGGAACTAGAGAGTACAGGTGTGACTGTGGAACTCTTTTCTCAAGGTAACTAACCACCATATCATTTTAGGAAATCTATACAACTTGAGGCCCATTTTTGGGACAACAGTCACCGATTTTCATTTATTATGGATGTGAATAAGCAGGCAGAGAGAATTTGCATTAAATGAGTTCGCTTAAAGAAGTTCCAGATATAGATAGGCGTTGAATCATTCTTTACAACATACTTGCAAGGAAACTTGAGTGTATGAATCAAAGTGAATTGTTATATAGATTAATATAACGTGAAGCAGACTGGTGCTTAGCTAAGGATAGTAGAGGAAAGAGAGGAAGAGGGCTAAGTATGGCAAAAGTTAATTGCAGTGGCTTAGATGGACTATCTGTCTATAGTTGAAGAGCGATAGAAAAAGACAATGCAAATCAGAAGTAAGACTGCAAAAAAAGAGAGAGAGAGTTTCAAAGCTTGCGTGGCATTATTGTGGCATGGCACTGGATGACCATTGCTTTTGTTTTCTTCTAATTAAGTTTTTGTTTTCATCATGGTGGCTTTTTCAGGAGGGATAGTTTCATCACTCACAGAGCCTTCTGTGATGCATTAGCAGAAGAGAGTGCAAGAGGTATCACAAGAGCTGCAAATCCACTTATCCCATCTCAACCTGATAGTTCAACAAACCAAAACATCAATCTCCAAGTACCGAAGTTTACTACTAGTCAAGACTTGCATGCATTTTCTCTCAAAAAAGAGCAACAAAGTTTTAGCCTAAGGCCAGAATTGCCACCTTGGTTAGCTTGCCCTCCAGGTCTAGTGTCTGGTCCGGGCCCACCACAACAGACAGCCATTGATCTCTCCTCATCCTCCTCGTCATCAATCCTCTCATCAAGGTTAAGTCAAGAGTACACACAAACCCACCAAGATTTGAGCCCAAACCCTAACCCTACTCTTGGACCCACATTACAACACTACCACTCTGCACCTTACCCGCACATGTCAGCCACTGCATTACTGCAGAAGGCAGCTCAGATGGGTGCAACCATGAGTAGCAAAACTACTGGCTTGATTAGACCCCAACCCCAACAACAACAAAAACAAGCTCACGTGTCTGCAGATTCTGCTAGAAACAATGCAAATACAACTGGCTTTGGTCTGAATTTGTCCTCTTGTGAAAACTTAGGAAGTGGTGGTGGGTCATTTGTGCATGGCTTAGTTCCTTTTGGAAATAAAGCTGGTGCTTTGGTTCAATCTGTTGTTACTGATACTGGTGGTGGACATTCTAGTACCCTTCTCCATGATATGATGAACTCTTTCTCTTCTGTTTCTGGTTTTGAAGGCGCTTACTTTGAAGATGCATTTGTTGGTGGGGTTTTGAATGCAAAGAATAAAGATGGAAGCTTCATTAACGACTCTATCTCAAAGGCGACAACAACCTTGCATGGTGACGTTGCCGGCGGTGGTGGTAATGAAGGCTTGACTAGAGATTTTTTGGGTCTCAGGCCTCTCTCTCATAGTGATATACTCAACATGGCTGGTCTTGGAAATTGCGTGAACCATTCTCACGAGCAACATCTTCAGTCTCAAAAACCATGGAAAGGTTAGGTTCAACATGGGAATATTTTTTTATTCGGCCATATAGCTCTACCTGTTGCAAGTTTCTTTTAGTCTTTTGAAAAAAAAAAAAACCCTCTCCTTTTGTTTCTGAGCTTCCCCAAGGGAAGGACATCTCAAAATTCTGATACTCCTATGCCCTATGTACGAACTCCATAATTTTTACCTGTCTTCTTCATTTGTTCTAATAATGTCCATAACTTTCGTATGTGGTCTTACAAGAGAGGTATTATATTTCTGTATTTTTCTTGTAGATAATTAGGAAGGAATGAGCGTAAATCTTTAGTGGTTCTAAGTTATATGGTGTTACCTTAAGAGGTAAAATTTTAACCCATAAGGTCGTGGTCTTAACGAGAGAGCCTTGTAGTAACGGTAAAAAGTACCTTCTTTATGATCAGAAAGTTACAGCGAATCACCGAAACATACCTTGACCAAGGTCATCATCTTAATCAATATTTGCTTTTGGATGAAAGAAAGCATTATTAGCAATCATTTAATTTTCGGTCTTGAGTCTTGATTATCGATCTTAGCCTTCATTTCGTATATACCCATTTAGGAGCCACACGAATGAATCCACGCAGACCCCTTTGTTCTTCCCTTTCACAAGCTTTGTTGCCGTTTTAGTCTGACTTGGCACTATCTATGATCATTGACTCTCAGACAATTCAATCTCTTTATAATTTCTATTGATCCATACATGAGACAAGCTTTCGGTCTGTCAGATTATGCAAAAGGGAAGTTTCCAATACAAGTAAAAAACAGAAAATTGTGATGCGGTACACTAGATAGTGCACTAAAGTGATGGTCCAATCAATGAAGCACAGTTTCCAGCTAAAACATAAAAAAGAGAGTCAAATTGTTTAATCTTGAAATGACCAACTTAGCAAACAAAAGACAAGTTAAAGAAAGGAAAAGAATAAAGTGGATTATTTGGAGGCTTGGAATATACGAGTATTCATATAATTAACATATAAAGTCCAAGAACATACGGTTGATCAGTACAAAAACATCGGA
The DNA here is from genome assembly GCA_026874005.2 of Erythroxylum coriaceum. Classification (NCBI taxonomy): domain Eukaryota; kingdom Viridiplantae; phylum Streptophyta; class Magnoliopsida; order Malpighiales; family Erythroxylaceae; genus Erythroxylum; species Erythroxylum coriaceum. The sequence continues at coordinate 2,678,909 of JANQAP020000007.1, forward strand.
TTCTTCAATAAGAAAAGATCCCTAAGATGCGTATAGATGTACAAGTTAGCTTGATATGGATATGACGTTTATTTGCAGACCAAAAAAGAGATGCTCTTTGAGACCTTATGTAGGTGCAAGTGGGGTTCAATCCCGAGGAACATCAGCCTGTGTCCATCGCCTTCTGATTAGAAAAACATCAAAACGAATGAACGACACTTAATTTTGTAGCATTTTCGATCCAGTGAGGTCAATTCCTAGAATTCTTAAAATCCATTTTATTCAACATACATTGAGAGTGTTTTGCACTATCAAAATTGTTATCGCTACGTTTAAATTATAGAAGTTGAAAAGATTATAATCTTTTTTGCATATTGATTAATTATTTATACATAAATTACTTCGGGTAAGAAGACCTTACTTCTTTTCATTCGGTGCTGCCCACCTGTGGATGCTTGTTTTGGTGTGCACGTTTGTGTAAGAGAAAGATTAGTGTCATCAAGTAAGGTATGATTAGGCTATCATCAACAAAAGTATACTGAGGAAGATCATTTTTATATCAGAAAACCCAGAGATTCTTATCAATAAGATATTTGATATTGTTAGGTCAATTTAAATAGATGTATGGGCTTCGCTAACTTTGGAGGACTACTTGGCACCTGTCACTGTGGTTTAGTTGAGAGAGAAAAAAAAAAAAAAAGTAAGAAAGGTGTAAGTTGGCAATAAAATGGGAATCCTCTAAGCTCACGCTTCTCTTCCATTTCTTTCAACG
>JANQAP020000007.1:2733024-2751882 GCA_026874005.2 Erythroxylum coriaceum
TGTAGTAAGTGTTGAAAAATACAATGTAGACTTTCGAGTTTGTGAAATGAAATGAGAAAAATGTTGGGTTTTAAATATTGTGATTTTCCATACGATGCTTTACAATGAATAATGATATGATGTCACGTGAAGTTAGTGTAATGTTCGAACGTAGCTCACCCTTATCGTAGGATATGTACCGGAATGATCTCCGGGCATCCCGGTGTGTATCCTACAGTAAGGGGGTGCTACATTAAGTAAGCTTGATTTACTCCAAATTCATCAATCATATATTCACCAAACTTTTCTAGCAATATATATTCATACAGTTACCCAATTCTTATTCATAATTACCTCATGTTCTTTAATGCTCATTCATTCATGCCTAATACACATTACTCATATCCTTAAGATCATATTTGCATTCATAAGAACACCTTTATTCCTTTATCACATCATAATTTCTAGATTTGGATACATTGACATCAAAACAGTACATTCTTTAAGTTATGACTTCAATTAACAACCTAAATTTATCAAGCTCTTAACCAATTAAGCAATCAACAATCTAGGTTCATTTCAAGCCTTAATCATGTCCAAATACATCAATTTAGAGTGACTTTTCTTTAATTGGTTCAACATGTACACAAGGCTGAAATTAACATTCCAGAATTCATATCCTTTAAAGCTACTTCATTTCATACTAGTCAAGCGTTCATATTGGTTACATTAAATCTCATAAAAATATGCTCATTTATTTCATTACCATTCACTTTATACCATCATACATGTATTCCTAACTTTTCTAGATTTGAAAACACTTCAATAACACCTATATTTAGAATGAATTCATCATCAAGTATACATCAAATCCTAACTTAAATCATCCAAAAAATAGAACAGAAGGTAACCCCTTTCATTCATCATTTTTCAGCATAATTTCAACACCAATACCACATTCAATCTATCCGTAATCAGTTATCATAATTTCTGCTAACACATGCCATAATAGATCAGTACTTCACTTACTTGTTCAGCTCAAATGCCACCTCAATGTATCAAGCCTGCTTTGCCTCACGTGCATCCAAGATCATCTCAGGAACAATGAGGGAGTAGGATGAGTTTCAACATAGACAAGAAGAGGACAGTAGAATATAGCCATCTTTCCAAAGAAATTGACAAGCATTTTGAGGTGGTAATGGACATAATTTAGAGCAAAAACTCAAAATGTGAGGGAGGAGTGAGTTTCGATAGTGAGAGGGAGAAGAAGGAGAGGGTTACAATAGAATACAATGAAGATGATTCTGGAAGTGTCTACGTCATATGGTGTAGGTGTAAGATGAGTTTAAGGACACTTGTCAAAATGTCTAAGCCAGCTACATGTCTACCCTTTAGGTTTCCAAATGTCACTTAGTTCTTCTGCCATTTGTCACTCAATTCTCTAAACCATTTTTCACTTAGGTCTACTGTCATATGTCACTCCTTTTATAGGCTTAGCCATCCTAAATTTTCACATATCAACTTGTCTTGCCATTTGAAAGTTTTTTTCCTAGGATAAATGTACATATTAATTCATCAATCTCCCAATTGTAACAATTAACTCTAAATTACTAATTTTAATCCATCAATTCTTTTTATTGGTAATTCAAAATACAACATATTAGAAATGCACAACCATATCATAATCATTTTAAAACTTTCATACCTCGGAACATGTCAATTGAGTTCAATTTTTCTAAATCAAAATTCATGTGTGTATGCTCATATTATGCATATGAGTGAAATAATAAAATCATATCCTAAATGCACCAAATTCATTATAATCTGATGTAATTCATGTGACTAAGTAATCTAACACTCTGACTTTCAGTAGTTTTGGAATCTGAGTATTACATTTTTAATCTTATTCTTATGTTACATGTCATATTTATGTGTTTTGAAATTATTTTTTATTGTTTTGGACAAGAGTTACAGTCTTTTAATATTTATTTTTTATGAACTTATAAAAGGGAAATTTAAAGTGATTAATTAGTGTTACAATTTTCTTATAATTTTGTCATTGATTGAGATCAAACCATATAGGTTTTATTGAGAGTGTCATATTTTAAATTTGACATCATAAGTTGTATGTTATATAAAGTGAAATTGATTGTAGTTTGGTATGATAATATTAATATAGGCTATCTATGATCTTTGGTATACCTTATATGGTTGACTTATTATTATTTGAGTTTGATTATGATCAATTTAGTGCAAAAATTGATCAAAGATAGTTCATGCTGAAATTGATAAAAATATGGCTAAATTTGGCTAAACTTTATATCCTTGACCTATCTTTCCAACTTTCTCTTTAAAACCTAAAATACTAGATTGAAGACCTTGAGATACATGATGCTAAATTTTAGATATACTAAAATAAATACTATTCATAAATTTCCCCATTTATCTAACTATTAGATATACTAATGGAGGCACTAAAATTGTAGTCATTTAGGCCAAAAATGCTAAAGTGCATAATTAATAAGCCAAATAAGACATGCTAAATAATGAATGACATTGTTTGACATCCATTAGAAAGGTTTAATTTACTTTTGTTTTAAATCCTAAACTCACATAATTGCTTTCACCAAAAGATTGTCCGAAGTGATCTTTACATGTTTTTTTTAATAAAGACATTGGATGTGCTCGACTATCTTAAATAAAGAAAGATCCTTAATTCCTAAACTCAAATTTTAGGCAATAAATATGTACTAGTTATAACCTTTTTAAAATAATAACCTTATAATATGAGAGGCCTAAAGGATTGTACAAAGTTTATAATAAAAAGAGTAATAAGAAATTTTTATAAATACAACTCTAAGCCTAGTTCTTTATTATGCCATTACGTTTACAAGAGCTTCATTCAGTATAAGAAATATAACTATTGACTAAAAGATTGCCTGAAGTAATCTTTGCATTTTTTTTTAACAAAGACAGTGCTTGCTTATCTTAAATAAAGAAAGATCCTTAATTCCTAAACTAAAATTTTATGTAATGCATATGTACTAGTTATAAATTTTTTAAAATAATAACCTTCCAATCTAAGAGAACTAAAGAATTGTATAAAGTTTATAGTAGAAAGAGTAATAAGTAATTTTTTATAGATACAACTCTAGGCCTAGTTCTTCATTATGCCATTACGTTTACAAGAGGTTTATTCAATATAAGAAATATGACTATTGACTACATTTGTTAACTACAAACTGCTTTTCATTGTTAAAAATTTTTCGTAAATAGGCTACATTTATTTTCCTAGAAAAAAAATTTAGCTAAGATTTTACAAAATAGGTGAAACTAAAGCTAAAACTCAAATATGCCCCAAAATAAAGACAACTAATTAACTACGTCATATCTTGTTGTGACAAAGTAATGAACAACATCGTCCTCATCTCCCTTTCTTCCAAAGTTATCGAGTCAAAATATCTAGAGTAATCTTCAGAAACTATCGAGAATGCATGTAGATTAACTCTATTTGTGGATGCTTCTTTGATAGATTTTTTTATTTTCAGGTCTATCTATTATGAATATTTTTTGTTAAAGAGAAAAATATAAAATAGAGGAGATAAAAAGAGAGAAGAATCCAAAAGGAGGAGAGAAGGCAAAGAAATACACATGGAGAAAAAAAGAAAATAGCTAATTCATATTTTTCTCCTCGTTGGAAATGGTTATAAGGGTAATTTTATACTACCTATAATTGTATTTACAACTATATAATTGTTGTAACAATTTATATGTAACAATTTCTCCTACTTTAGAAAACTATTTACAAGTTTTAACAGGAAAATTATTGAGGAGGTTTACAACAACATTCTGATTGTTATTTTCCTTCAAATATTTAAGTTAGTGATCATGAAGGTGGAGAGTGATTTTAATTTATCTGCCAAATTACTCTTCATTAACATCAATAATGAATGAATCACCAACTTAAGACTTCCATATTTGTTGCTTCTTATTGTAGCATCAATGGTGAATGAATCACCAACTTAGGATTTTCATACGTGTTATATAGTCACCACAGTAATCATCTTAAAATTCAAGTTACTCCCATACCTCTCTTCTTCAACATCACTATCCATCTTTCTGTCATTAGTGCTACTATGAAACCCTTGATTGCATGAATTGATTGAATATTGATTTAAGGTTATCTATCTTATATTGATGGAATTCATATTCTACCTAAATTTATTGCATCCATTTCTCACTTCAAATATGAGATTCCTTAATTGATAGTTGTAGTTTACATTATATTTTAGTAGGTGTTTTAACGTGTTTTTAGGTGTTGATTAGATGATTTATGTATGTTTAGGTTTAGAATTGTGTCAATATCATCATATGTTTATGTTTTTGAGTATTATATGGTTCAGAGCATGTTAACGGACTTAAATTATGTCACAACAACAAAATAAGGAGGTTTTAGATGCTTATGCCTAGACGCATCTAATAAGTGTCTTAAATAATCTAAAAATTGGTAAAATTTTTAAACATTTAGTTAAGATGGTAAAAGTTGTCTAAAAAATATGCTAAAAAAGTGTCCAAAACTTTGTTTTATTTTTTCCAAACAAATTAAAACTTACAATTAAGTAAATAATTTTATTTTAATATTATATATCATATTTATAAATAAATATCAATAAAATTTTAATTCATTCATAAAAATATAAAATTTATTTACAAACTAATCTTTTTATATGTATTTTAATTATTAAATCCATTGTTATTATTTAAAATTAAATACTTGATATCTAAAAATATTTTAAAATTTCAAATCGATGTATCTTAAAGAGAAATAATTTTAAATATAATTATTAAACAATTATCAATATTAAATAATTAAATAGTATATATTTATTTAATAATATATCAAATTATGATCAAAATAATAATAAATAAAAACTATTTTATAGTTTTGATAAATTACTAAAATTTGAAGAAATCAAAAACTAAAACTAAAACTAAAATTTTGATCAAGCACAATTGTTTAATTAAATTTACAAATAGAAACAGAAAATCAGATAGCAAACAAAGCTCAATCTTCTGAGTAAAGATGTTAGGAGTCATATTCTAAGTAAAGTTGAAATGTATATATTGTAAATAAATTAAAACTAAAAAGATAAGTTTCTATCTCTCTCGTAATTGTCTCCGAAGTCCGACGGAGGAGAATGTAAGATGAAATACATTTCAACTTTTTGCAAACAAGCTCTCTGCCTTTGCAAACAAGCTCACCGCCCTCCTCTGTTAACTTTTCATTACTCACATGTTCCATTTTTAGCAACTTTCCTTCCTCTCTCTCGCTGAACCAGAAATTAGGAATAAGAGGAAAAGAAGATAGTCAAGGTACTGAAGTTTTTTTAAATTGATTTAAGCCATTCTTTTGCGATTTTTGATTTAGGGTTTACAGATCTACTCTACTCTTGCTTTCTCTTAAACTAAACCTCTGTTTTGTCCCCTCTGCTTCTTTTGTCTTCTCTAGCTTTTGAGATGATTCCAGATCTTTTTGCTTGCTTGCTTGTTTGTTTAATTGGTTTTGTCTCGGTTTTTTAGATTATATATGGATGGATGGGGATTTAAATTTTAACTTCGAATCTGCTTTCCCATTCTGTTTTGATTTGTTTCGACTGATTGATTTCAAGTTTTTAGATCAAGACTTCTGAAAATCATATTGAAAATAATCATATTTGTGTCAAACTATCAATAGCAATTGAGTAGAGGTAACAAACCATTTGCACAATCCTTTGATTGATCTTGTAACTACGCCGACGAGCATCTCTAGCATTGGATGACGCCAATTATGTAAAAAGCCCACAATAAGCAATTACCTGGAAACCATGAGACAACCAGAGTGTTGTTTTTCCTTGCAAATTGCGGAACTATGCTTGAACTATAAATCAGTATCGGAGTAGCAAAAATGCTTCAGGATTAAGTGCATGGTGGTCATAGTTATTATACTTCGACCACAAAAAGAATGGAGCTTAGTAGCTTACTGTACTTTGTCCACGACTAAATGTTACTGCACGATTCCAATGTTACTGTGGATAAATCTAACCATCTATAGTTATAGTAATTCAATACATGTGAATGTGATGTAGTGAAAAGAACATGTTCTGGCTTTGGGAATATAAAACTCATCTGTATACTTCAACTCCTCTTTCTTCTTCTTCATTTGTCACTTCAGGCACATAATAATACTGAGTCTAGAGAGTTGACTTTGTCTATATCATACACATGTTTTTGTTACTCCATCTACATCCATCTTCATTTAATTAAAAAAAACAAGAAGAAGAAGAAGAAGAATATACTTTAGTTTTAAAAACAATAGTTAGATAATCAAGTGGATTAGTTAATTTGTTTTTTTCTGAATGGAAGGTTTGATGGCTTAGAAAAATGCTTAGCTATAATTACAAAGGATATTAAGTTTTATCTGTAACGTGTGTAGTGTAGTAGTCTTTCTTTTCGTTTTCCACCGTGAAGAGTTAATAGAATGATGTGATGAATGAAGCCTTTGAATTGAAGTGTATATATTTAAGGTAAGTCGTAACTGATGGGATCATTTACATATTTTGCATATGTAAGTTTTTTAACGTAATGTCCAATTCTTGTTCAAAGGGACATTAAGTTCAACTTTCTCTTTTCGGCCATTAGAAAATACCAATTATCACGCACAAGTTTTTTACTTGTGCGTGATAGTTGCATGTCTACATGAAAGATGCTGCTGCTTTCCTTTGTGAAGATGTCTTAGTTACTGCTAGTTAATGGTCCTTTAATTATAACATTTCATGGTTTTAGGTCGTTGAGGTGGATGTTAAATTTGAGGAACCTGGGGAGAAAAATGTCCACCATAATGCATTTTATGCTAAAGAAACACCGCTCAGATCAGAATTGGAAGCAATGCGGGACTATAATCCTCAAACAGCTCTCCATTGGATAGTAAGATATTGATACCCATATGGCACACCATTTCAAAGAAATATGTTTTTCATTTAATTTAAAAATAAATAAAATATAAATGAAATATTTTATTTTATTTAAAATATAAACATATTTAGAAAGCTGTAGCTATTAGAATGATCGTCCATTAAATTAGTACTTCCTTTTCCTATAACAATCCTACTTTTCTCTCTAATTCTTTTTCAAGTAAGAACTTTTCAGGTGATCCCTTCAAATCAGCTCTGCACATTGTTATCTTTACTATTATGTGTCTATTATGTAAATATTTTACCATTATGTGTCTAAAAGTCTTATTTTTATCAGCTGAACTAATTTTTCTTTCACATGCAAACTGACTGATATTATTCCCATCTATGATTGTGATTTTCAATCTGTTGAAATGTTATCAAGTATATCCATGGGGGTGGAAATGAAGCAAATGTCATACTTTTTGCATTGATAAAAAATGTTTGATTAAAAACATTTTCGATCAGACATGAAAATGCAACTCATTTCTTGCATTGCTTTATTTTTACTGTCCAGTAGAGTAAACTCAAATATACATCTCTTTATACCTTTTTTGCTTACGTACCTTCTTGAACTCATTTCAGGTTAAACATACACCTCTATTGAAGGTTTGTAAATTTTCTTTCCCCATCTTTTAGTGGCAGTTTCCAACTTAATCATATGTCGTCCAAAAGCATGCTTGTTTTCTTAGATTAAGGTTTCGTTATTTAAATTTGGTTTTGGTTTGCCTTATGGTCTTATTATTCTTGTTTAATTTTGTTCCTCATGTAACAGTGTTTATAATTTAGTGTGAAGGTCTTGTTATGCAAGATATTACTTTGGAGATTGTATGACTATTGACTACACTTTCCTAGTAGCTTAGATAGAATTAGTGTTGCATAGCCCTTTTAAGTACATCCTTAAGATTCTGTTAATGAATAGAGCTTCGTGGCCAATAGTTTGTATATGAGTTGTGCTGATAGAAACCTTGATGCGGAAATGCAATTCGATGCTGTGTTTTCTAGAATAGCTTGATTGATTTCTCTCAAAAACATCCTTTATATTCATGACCTTGATTACCTCTAAATTTAAGAATAAATTCTTATATTTATTGTACCTATCAGTATCTATGAAAGCCTGATTTGCTTTCACTGTCCCATGCACTGTTTTATGTTAAGGTCTGAGAATCATACAAAAGACTTGGCTGAAATTTTTATTATGATGTTGTAAGTTATTTTCTTCTCTCAATCTTTCAGTTGCCTTATTTTCAGATTAAGGAAAATAATTGGACTCTCAATGCAAACATGAACGGTCAATGGAATGTGAGGTTTGATTTGTAAGGAAATATACTAGAGATGTGTTTTTGAAGTTGAGACTTGCAATTGCAAAGTTCATGCTCTTTTTGTTTGACTTGGTTGTGAATACTATACGATGTCTAACATGTACTGGGTTCCACTTCCTGTGTATACAAAATCAATCTTTGAATTAATTTTTCTCTTTTCATATGATTAATGAGCACACACGCTTAATAATGTTGCATCTGTCGCAATTTCTGCAGAGGAAGACATTCTAAGTAATGTATTCAAACCTCAAGGGCAATAATGGAATAAATATATAGATACCTCAAGTCAAAGTGGCAGTTACAATAAGTGATTAATCGCATATTTTAGATTAATTTGTAAAATTTATTATAATAATAAATATGTGATTAATTTATTATAATAATAAATTTATTAAAATTTATTATAATAATATAAATTTTAATTTGATAAATTAAAATTTATAATTTAAAAAAGATGCAAAAACGCAAATGCAAATTTTAAGCTTATTATTTTACTAAAAAAAGTGAAATTTTTGATGTAAAAAACTGTCTAAAAGTAAAAAATATCGATAGAAAAAGCATCTAAAAGCTTACACAAAGCGTCTAAAATAGCATTTATGTGTCTAAAAAAATCGTCGAAAAAATATGTTTCTGACGCATTTATGTGTAAATAGATTTTCAACATTTAGAGTTTCGACGCTTAGATGTGTAAAAGATTTATGTTTTTTTGACGCTTAGATGCGTAAAAAATACTATATTTTTTTGACGCATCTATATGTCTAAGAAAATCGTTGAAAATAGTTTTTGTGACACCTGTCTTTTTTATGCTTTATAAAGCGTCTAAAATTATTTTTAAGACGCAAAAAGGCGTCTAAAGTTTTCATTTTTTGTATCTAAAAACTCCATTTTTGTTGTAGTTTGTGCGCTTGAGGTATTTTAATGTGTTTGTTATTGTTTGAGATCAGACGAAGAAGATTGACAAAAGTTAGGGAAAGCTTGGAGAAAGAGCAAAGGTCATAATCGCGACATCCCTGTCACGATCGTGATAGAAGTGATCCAGCTGGGGTCACGATCGTGACACTCTTGTCACGATTGTAATAGAAGGGAACAACATCGAGTCACGATCGTGACACCCTTGTCATGATTGTGACAGAAGATAAATTTCAAAGGTCACGACCGTGACAGGAGTGCGGCAGACGCCGGGATCTCCTTCTATTTTCACTTTTGAAGGGTCTTTTTGGACTTTTTGGCTTAGGTAAAACCTAATTTATCCTAAATGGCCCTAGGACTATATAAGATCATTAAATCAAGAGGGCCTCCATTTGCCACTTTTAGAAAGAAGTCAAGGAAGAGAGAAGAGGAACTGCTACTGCCAGACACTCCAACCTTCCTTCTAAGATAACTTTCTCATTTCATCTTGTTTTTTATTTCATTTAATATATGAAATAAATTTGAGGATGATGAATATTTTTTTAAGGATGTTCTAAATTCTTTTGGGATTTTTTCTTGAATCAATGGAGATTTGATTACTTTTGCTGTTCATGTGTTTGGGTATTGTGATTGTTTGTCATTTTTGCATACTTTGGTAATAAATCGAGAGATTGAATCGATAGTAACATGATTAGGTTTGGTAATGAGAGTTAAAAATCTAATAGATCATATAAACAATCAAATCAGTAATTATACGAAGAGATATCTCGTGTGAGGGCCCGATTGTCTATGAGAGTGCTTAAGAACTAATTGGAATATAAGCTATTTTGTTAATTGAGAAATTGCAAATTCAAAAATTCGGATTTAATTGGAGATTATGATTTAGGGTTTAATGATTATGTCTCGAGAGAGTATAATTAACCTTGTGAAATTTTAGGACTGATACTCATTAACTAAAAAGTAATTAAGTTAGCAATTGACAATAGGATAAATCCTCTCTTCTCATAATTGGTTAATCTTCCTTATGTGATTTTTTGATTGTTAAGTGGTTGTGCTCAATTTAGATTTCCTTGCATTAATTTTAGAATTTCATTGTCAATCAATCTATATTCAATTGTTTAATTTTCTGCTCATTTTTATTTTCATTTTAATTACAATTTTTAGACCTTATAAAAAGTTAGGATTCAATTAGTTTAGCTAATCCCTCGTGAGACTAACACCTCAACTACTACACTTACGACTCCTGCGCTTGCGAAATATTGAGGGTTTTATAATTGTAAAACTTGCTCAACATTAATTTTTGGATACTTTGTTTAAACTTCTCAAACTTTTGATCCCAATCATCTTCTGTCATGTTTATGGAATTTTATGGCTGAGAATCATAAAGTTCTAATACCATTTGTTATGAACATTCTTTGTTAAAGGGAAAAATATTGAACAGAGGAGAGAAGAAGAGATAAGAATCCAAGGACGAGAGAAGGCAAAGAAATGCACAAAGAGAGAGAAAACATATAGCTAATTCATATATTTTCTCCTCCTAAGACACGACTACAGGGGTATTTTTATAATACCCACATTTGCATTTATAGTTGTATAATTTTTTTTAGAAAATAAATAAATCATTAACTCAAGCAAAACTTAAACAAAATACAGTAAAAGGAGAACTTGCTAGGAATTAAGCCGTACAATCTAACTAAGCATAACTATATCAAATCATCTACTATCAAATACAAACATTAAGCCTTAGATCATCCATAAACTTTTCATTCTTTGGTTGATCTTGGATTGGACTTTATGTGCTTGTTAAATTTCCCCGATCCAGTTAATGGTAGCATCTCCTAACATTGGAGCACCCATCTCTTATCCTCCGTATAGTCTATTGTTTCTTTCCCTCCAAATAGAGTAAATGGTGCAAGACAATGCTGTTTTCAAAATCATCTCATCCTTCTTCAAGTGTTTGTACATACTGCTGGCCTATAGAATTATAATTCTCCATGCAGTATGTGAACAGTAGATCTGCATTGTGTTTTGAAGTCGATTCCAGATAGTATGAGAGTAGTTGCATTGGAAAAACTGATGTGAAATAGATTCCATCTGAGCATTACGTAAGAGACATTTAGGATCAAAACTCCGTGAACTTGTCTTTGGGTTTTAGTCGGTTCTTAACAGCCAACCAGTTGATAACAAGAGCCTTAGGAGAAAGAAGTATCTTCCAAACCAATTCATACTAGGGGACCTTGGGTGAAACAACTCTGAAAAGATTATAACACGAGGCTTTGCTGAATTCTGCAAAATTGCTATCATTCCATATTGGAATATCTTCTCCTCCCTTTGGTTGATGTTTTATGATATCCAACAATCTGTCAGCCCCTTTGAAGTTGCAGCCCCATACTCCATTTGAAATGATGCTACTTGCCTTGCCTTTACTGGTATTCTTGAACTCAGAAACTACATTTCCCTTCTTCTGAAGGTTGCATCCAATTGTCAAACCAAAACCATACTGACTCTCCATTACTTACTTGCAACCTTATCCAATGATAGACTTGGCTTCTGAGATTGCTTTAAAGTGTTATACGTAACAAACACCATCATAAGTCGGGGGTCCAAGGAATTGTGGGGTTTTCAGTTGATTCGGCTTTGAAGATTGTGTCCCTATTCAGGTATGGTACCTTGTCGTCTGTAGAATATATTTCGTGCTTTCTTTTACCAATACCTCGATTTGTACTCCCGGAGTCCATGGTTGGTATCTTATCGGTGATTGGTCACTCACTGGTAGGTACAACCAAACGTCATACACTCTCTCTCCCCTCCAGTCAGTCATCGTCCCAAAATTCACATAAATTTCAGTCCAATTCTTTTGTCCCCTGAATTTCTATATATTACTGTAGATGTTTTTATTCTCGTAATTCCTCTGCCCGATAGTCCAGGAGTCTCACGGAGGTACCTGCTTTTTCTTTTTCTTCCAAGTTTTTGGTTTCATGACTGATAAACCGATGATTATTTGAAAGAGTTATCTTGTTAAGGTTTTGAGAGCTTTCTCAGTTTTTACCCAACTGGTAATGTGCAATTCCTTCGATTGTCCTTGATTTATTTCTTAGTTCAGTGAGATTCTGTTTGTTTATGTGGGGAATTAAGATTCATCTAGCGTAGACTTTCTTTATTTCACAATCCTGCATGTGGTTGACTATAAGAAGGAGTAAATAATGCAAACAACACAGAGACATATAGGATTTGTGTGCACAATTGTATCGACACGTAATTACAGAAAGAATTTGCATAGCCATTCTGTTATATAGCAAGTTATAAGATAGACTAAGGAAAAATATTTCAGTAAGGATGATGTGTTCTTAACAATAAACATGTAATATTTTGTCTAACATATTACATTGACGTTCCCTTGCCGAGATTGATGACAGACTTGGTCTCAATGTTAACAACTTGTTAATTATACGAGTGACCGGCTGCATTACCTGAGACAAGTTTGTTCAGGTGAAGTTTTCTCCAAAGAGTGAGTCTTCTCCTCATGATTTAAATGGCAACAGATCACACGTTAATAAGAGATGGCCAGAAAATTTGATGTCTTCATATTTTTTATTTTCAAACCTAACCACTGTATTTTGTAGGAGTAATAAATGGTATGAACCAGAATGGCGGCGATAATAAGTTACCTGAAACCATTTTCATCTTTAAGTTTATCGGAAGCAATGCCACCTGCCCAGGCCCCACCCAATTAAGGGCCCACTTTTACTTTTAGTAACATTTCAATGTTTATTGTCGGAGATTATTAAATGCAATTTAATAGTTGCAAACGGGGAAGAGATAATTTTAGGTTGATATAATTCTCATGTTACTACGTCATCTTTTCACCTTCTAAGACTTAACGTTAACTTTAGTTTCTTACACTTATCATTTGAAGCATCTTACAAATCTTATTTTTTTATGTCCATTATGAATCTAAGATATTTTAACTCAAAATTTGCAACAAATGATTTTCACCATTCTAACTTTTGAATTCTGAGTGATAATTTAAAAATAGAGTTTTTAAATTTTTTATGTATTTTTTGCTTACTAAATGTTTGAATATATTATACTCAATTTGTAATTTGTCATTCACATGAATACTATATTAGCATTTTAAATTAGAGCATTAATATTAAATGATATTGTATTTATTTGTTTTTCTCCTTTTTTAATTTTTAGATTACTTACTATTTATAAAAAATATAATTAGACATTAATAAATAATTTAATTTTTGTAATTGTAATTTTCATTATACCTGTGACTGTAGCATCAGTTGAGTAAAGTTTTTCAAAATTCAAATTATTGAAAACCTACTTGAGACCAACAATGTCACAAGAAAGGTTGAATGGTTTAGTTATTTTATGTATCGAGAATGATATCTTGGACAATATTGATCTTCATAATTTTATTAATGATTTTGAATTTAAAAATACACAGAGAATTTTTTTCCATAAATTATGATAATCTGTGTGTTTATTAATGCAATTCTCTTAGTGTTTTGCAGTCTAATATTGCTATTCGGTTGTTGTTATTGCTATTTTGTTGTTACTGCTACTATTTTTAATGATTTTATTGTTACTGACATTTGTAAGATATTATTAGCTGATGTTATGATCATTTAATATTTTATTACGTATGTTGACTTATAAATTAAGTCACTTATGTATGGATATTAAATTTTAATAAATAAAAATATCCTTTTAAATTTTACATATTTGTATATTGTCGATTTATCGGGGTCTTTTTTTAACTTCACCCAAGACCTATAAAATGTTAGGAATGACCCTGATTGGAAGTTGGTGAGAGTTATTAGTTAATAAAGCAATGAAAAGTAAAGACTTATCAAACCTTATTTCCCCAACTAATTGGAAATACACTAGAATTCTTGATACCCCTTTATCTTGCTATTTGAAATTGGAAGCCATTCTCTTTCATTTGACAGGTACTTTTGCATTCTTCAGGTGATATTTAATCATATTCCAAGCTTTAGCTAAATATATATCTATAAACGGGTAACCTTTTTCTAGCACAAGTCTATTGTACTAATTCCATAAACTAGGAGTCTAGGACTTGTGTTGAGCCATATTTTAACTCATGAATTATGGAGAGTGCATGTTCGTTCTCCATACCTATGCAGTTGTGATGATATTTGAATCTACCATTATTTTGTATTAGCTTCTTAAGCAAGCAAGAGTATCTTTTGATAAGTAAAATGAAGATATATGGGGAGAGGGGGTCTCCCTGCCTAATCCCTCTTGTGCATATCAATGTCTTAGTTGGAACACATTTACAAGAACGCTAATAGACGAGGTCTGAAGACACATCATGATCAATGTGCTTGAATTGCAAAGGGAATTCTAGAGCATCAAGGCAGACTTGAATGAATGCCCATCTGAAAATGTTAAAAGCCTTATAGAAGTCAAATTTCCATATGTACCTCAGTATGTTCTTGCTTGACTGGTAGTCTTTGAGGAGTTTTTGCATGAGAATAATGTTGTCGCCAATGGATCTGCCCTTTAAGAAAGTTCCTTGATTTGGTTTAACAATCTCTTTCAAGGCTTTTTTTCATTCCGTTAGCAAGAAGCTTGGCAATAAACTTATAATTGCTATTGCAACAAAACATAGGTCTATAATCAATCAGAGAAGAGGGGTTAGACATTTTTGGAATCAGAAAGCATAGTTGATCTCTCTCAGCATCTTGCAAGAAGCCAAAGTTTCCTAGACAACTTGTACTCACCATTAATGTCCCATGTCTTTTGAAAAAAACTGTTGGAAAATGTGACGGGCCCGAAATATAAAGGAGTGCATGTGAGAGAGAGAGAGAAAGCATTGGACTTGATGTTAGGAGGTCCATCACTAAAATGCTCTTACGCATTTTGATTTGGCTCCTTGTTAACTTATAAGGCCTTCTCTTCTTCTTCTCCTTTTCAATATGGGATTGTTCTCATTCTCATATACGAACACTCCTCCTCAAGTCCAACTTGTGACTTGCCTTCAATTTTTTCTATTTCTTTCTTTCTTTTTTCTTCTTCTTTTTGGGCTTTTTTTAACTCTTTTTTTTGGGCTTTTTTTTTGACTTTTTGCGTGGGCTTGTGTTCACTTAGAGTCTCAGAGACTACAATGTCTTTCTTGGGCTTGCACTCTTATTAAACCTCAGAGGCCACAGGTTCATCTCTTTTCTTCTCATTTGCTTGGGTCTTTCTCACTGAGCCTTTTTCATTGGGCTTCAGGTCTTGGGCCGCAAGTCTATTGTCTTCTTTATTTTTTGGGCTTCAGGTCTTGGGCCGCAAGTCCATTGTCTTATGCTGGGTCTTCTTCACTGAGCCTTCTTTTATTGGGCTTTAATCTTCTTCATTGGGCTTTTTATGTCTTCATTTTTTTGGGCTTTAGGTCTTAGGCCACAGGTCCATTTGTCTTTTATACCTAGGTCTTCCTCACTGAGCCTTCTTTCATTGGGCTTCAATCTTTTCTTCATTGGGCTTTTAGGTCTTCTTCATTTTTGAGCTTCAGGTCTTGGATCTTCATGGGCCGAAACAAAGTCGGTGGACTCTGATACTATATTGGAAAACGTGACGGACCCGAAATATGGAGGAGTGCATGTAAGAGAGAAAGAGAAAACATTAAGCTTGATGTTAGGAGGTCCACCACCAAAATGCCTTTAGGCATTTTGATTTTACTCCTTGTTAACTTATAAGGCCTTCTCTTCTTCTTCTCCTTTCCAACATGGGATTGTTCCCATTCTCATATTCCAACAAAAACAATCCGTGAAACTATCAGGACCATATGCCTTCGAAGGATTCAGATTGAAGATGATTTCCTTTATGTCATTATCCGAAAAATGGTTTGTCAAGAAATCCTTAATATTCCGGCTTAAAGGGCAGTCAAAGAATCTCTTTATATCAGCTAGTTGACAAGGTTGATCTGAAGTTCCCAATAATTGTTCAAAGTAGCTTCTAATGATATTCAAAAGAGTAACGAGGTTTGAGTGAAAGGCTGCATTTACATCCTGGAGCTCAACAATTTTGTTGCTATTTCCCCTAGCTAGAAGGGAGGCATGGAAACTTTTAGTGTTTTGTCCCCATCTTTCAACCACGCGACTCTAGCTTTCTGTTGGAGGATAGATTGATGCATACATAAGGCCTGCTAATATTCCTTGGATCTGAGAAGTTCGACATCTCACAACAGAAGATTATGAGGATGTTGATAGCAATAAGCTTAAGCATCTTGAAGCCTCTTTTTTATAGTCTTTGACCTGTATGATGTCATTAGTAGTAAAGCTTTTGAGAGCTGTTTTCACCTTCCTCAGTTTCTGTATCAATTGGAAAGATTTATATCCCGCAATTTATTGATTCCAGCAGTCATGTACTATATCCAGGAAACTAGGTTGCTTAGTAAGTCTATTGAAGAACCTGAAGGGAGTTCCCGCATAATTAGAAAAGGGCATGTTTTGTATAAAGATGTAAGAGTGATTTGATAGAAGGTTTTCCCCAAAGTGAGCATATTACTGTGGATAAGCAGATAACCAAAATGGATTTACCAAAGCTCTATCAAGCTTCCTACGTGTCAACTACGGACTTTGCTGGTTGTTAGTCCAGATGATGAAGCGGCCATTGAATCTTAGGTCTGTGAGATGAATGTTCTATAAAAAGGTTTTAAGTTTCCTTCCTGTTACAGATTGAATCCCTCTACCTCCCTCGGATTCCATATTGTTTTTGATGCAGTTAAAATCTCCTATCACAAGCCATGGACTTGTGATAGTAGCTTTTTTGTGTTGTAATGGTACGATAAGAAATCCCGTTGGAACTGAAAATTGGAAGCATAAATGAGAGAAACTGCAAACCTTGTGTTGGTGTCATTATGGAGACGAGATAATTGAAAATGTTGACCACTGTCCCCTTGCACTAGTACTGAGACTTTCTTGGTATGATAAAAACATAGTGTTCTTCAAATTAACATGTAATAATTTTTATAACTAACACAAGTACAGACACTGACCGTGTACCATCAACATGGCCTCCTTACTTCTCAACACAGGCGTGTTCCTAACCAACTTGGTTATGTTGTACAGGAAATATTCAACATGCCTCCAAACTCTCCTAAGTAATCATGTACACTGTCCTACTCTCTATAACTCATTCAGAACAACTCCAAATTGCTCCACACTTGTTTGAATTTTTTCCTTTGCCCAAGTGAGTTAAACAGAACTAAAAAAAAATATAAATAACTTAAGAACAAAAATCAGTTAAAAAGAATATTTGGATAAACAAGCAAAATACATTATAATATGGGACTAAAAATGTGACTAAATCACTACCTATTAGGTTTTGACCAGGTTAATAGCTCACAAAATAGACCAATAAGTTGAATTTAAGTTCGACAATAAATGTAAGAAGTTGAAACTACATAACTTATCTTTTACTAATGGTGTATTGCTTTTTTATCCAGCTTACTTGCGTCAGTGAGAACGTTAATAAGCTGCCTAGATTCTTTTAGTATGATGTCGAACTTATCTAGCATATTGCTAAGAATAGTCTATATGTTTCATTCGATTCTTAAACATTAACCAACATCCTCACAAATGTCTTTGGTCTCAATCATTAGGCGCTTTTCTTTAAAATACTTTGGGATACATATGTACGATAAAAGAATCAACAACTCAAATTATAAGCCTCTCTTTGATTCAGTTAGGATTTAGCATTGGAATACTAATTTCCTTTCTTATGTTGGTATATTGCAGCTTATCAAATCAGTTTATAATTAATCTCCATATATATTAGATGTGTCACTTATATATGGCTGAAAAGAACATCAAGTATATAGATAAAATCCTAAAGAATTTCATATGGTCAGGAAACCCTACTAATGCTCATGGAGCTAAGGTAAGATGAAATGAGGTTTGTATAACTCCATCATATACACCAATAAGATGCTTATGGAAAACAGGATTTGGAAGCTTTTGCGGGCAAAGAATCTATTTAGGTTAGATAGGTACACATATATCATAAAGGAACATAGTTTCTAGAGTATCAAGCCTAATAAGAGCAACTCTTTGACTCTCAATAAGATCCTAAAATTAAGGGCCATAGTACATCAGCATGTGAAAACCATTGTTAGGAATGAAAATAACACTTATTTCTAGTTTGATGAATGGAATGAGTCAGGACCTTTGTACACCATTTAAGAGTAAAGGCTTTTAATCCCCAAAGCCAAAGCAAACTCCATTATTGTTAATTCAATTACATAATTGACCATGTGCCAAACTATAATCCCGATGTTGACGTTAAGGACAAAGTAATTTGTACGGGTCATAATTTTACCAATAAATCTTATTGAAATCCAGATGTAAGCTAGTGTCGTTTCATGGCAATTCATTCTCTAGCTCGCAGAACAAGCTTGATAGGAGTACAATAAACAATCTGTACGTAAAGATGATCTTATTCTCCTATAATTACTCGAAAAGTCTTTCTAGCTCTAGATACGGTCCTCGTGGACGACTCGATGATATGCTTTAAGCTGGTCTGATTTTTTGCAACGAGCAAAACAAGTACACTTACCAAGAAGACTAGGACCTTCAAATTATCCCAACTCAATAGTATCGCAGTTCATATAAGCCTTTGTTTAGGCGATATTTTAGTGT
>JANQAP020000007.1:2753243-2766047 GCA_026874005.2 Erythroxylum coriaceum
TTTTTTTATGAAATTAGAGACAAAAGGTTATATGGAGGATGATTTTAAACTTTCATTATTGAGTGCTTTAAATAAAGCTAGAGTTTAAAAAAATTCAAATACATTCTTTATTTTTAGGCATGAATAATAACTCCCTAATCTGAAAAAAAAAGATAAAAATCATCCTACACATAAAAACAGAAAAATAATCCAAAAGATAAAGTCATCCTAATCCAATGTACAGATATTTAGACACATTTTCAACACTCCTCCTTGCGTTAATAATAGTAGGCTCATAGTTTGCTTCTCAATTCTTCAAATCTGGATTTTGAAAGTGCCTTTGTTAGGACATCTGCACTTTGATCATCGGTCCTACAATAATGTAGACATATTTCACCTTTTATTTGCACTTCCCTTAAGAAAAACAACTTAATCTTAAAATGCTTAGTCCTATCATAAAAAGTAGGATTGTTTAAGATTGAAATGGCAACTTGATTATTAACAAAAGTCTGAGTTGACTCATTTTGCTCCATACGTAAATCTGCAAGGATATTTCTAAGCCAAATTGCTTGATTTATAATAGCAGTGGCTGCCATATATTTTGCCTCAGTTGTGCTTTAAGCCACATCATCTTGTTTCTTTAAACACCATGAGCCAAAGCTTAAACAATGACCTATTGTACTCCTCATATCATCAACTGAAGCTCCCCAGTCACTATCAGAATATCCATGAAATTTGAAATTTTGACAGTAAGTGTACTTAATTCCATAGTATACAGTATCTTTGACATATCTATAATTCTTTTAGTAGCTTGAAGATGCACTTCACTAGCATAATGCATAAATCTTAAAAACACACTTACTACAAACATAATATTAGGTCTAGTTGTAGTATGATACATTAAGCAACCAATTAGGCTTCTATAATGATGTTTATTAATCTTATCAACTTTGTCATCTTTGTTGAACTTTTCTTTCTAGTTTAATGGAGTAGTGGTGTTTTTGTAATCATTTGTATGAAAATTTTTTAGTATTCCCTTGTATACTTCCTTTAGCATATAAAGGCTCCATCTTTATCTTGCTTCACCTCCATTCCTAGAAAAAAGTCATTAAGCCAAGGTCAACCATCTAAAATACTTGGAGCAATTCATCTTTAAACTCCTTTGTTAGACTCTTATCATTTACTATTATAAGCAAATCATCAACATAAACAAAAATTATGATTTATTTAGCTTTTGTTTGCTTCACGTATGATGCAGCTTCAATTACACTTTCAGTGAATCCAAAGTTTTGAATATGATCATCAATTCTATTATACCAAGCTCTAAAGGTCTGTTTAAGACCATACAAGGCCTTTTTTAGCTTGTAGACCTTCTCCTCTTATCCTTTGACTCAAAATCCTTCTAACTCGTCCACAAATATCTCCTCCTACAAATAACCATTTAAGAAAGCATATTCTACAGCTAAATGGTAAACTTTCCATCCTTTATACATAGTCAAGGATAGTAACATTCTAATTGTATCAAGGCGTGCAACTAGAGCAAATGTTTCTTAAAAAATCTAGTCCAAATACTTAAGCATATCCCTTCACTACTAATATGACCTTGTCTTTATTTATAGAACCATTTACTTTAAGTTTGGTTCTATAGACCTATTTAACTCTGATGGGTTGTTTGTGTTATAGTCTATCCACCAACTCCTATGTGTCATTTTTTTCAATCATCTTAAGCTCTTCTTTCATAGCATCTACCCACTAGTCATCCTTCTTATCTTCTTTGAATTCTGCGGGTACTAGGACGCCAACATTGCTTCTTTTATAAATTTCAAATAAGGGCTTTGTATCTTTGACTAGTATGTCATCTACAACATCATGAAAGTGTTCTGAAACTTCTAAAAATTGTTTTTTCATTGGCTTCTCCCATCTCCATTGTTTGTCCTCTATAAATTTGACATCTCTGCTTATAAGAATTTTCCATTTTGTGGTTGAAAAATTCTGAAAGTGTTGTTGTACCCAATGAAAATACCTGGTTGAGCCTTTTTGTTAAGTTTGTCTCTTTTAACCTGTGAGACATAAGAAAAACAAAAACAACCAAAAATTTTGAAGTTTTGTAAATATGGCTTGTAACCAAACTAGGCTTTAAACGGGGTTTTTTAGATAAAACATTGGCTGGCAGCCTACTTAGCAAAAATACAGCAATGTTTGCAGTCTCTGTCTATAGTTTCTTTGGCAGTTCCTTTTCATGCAACATACACCTTGTCATTTCCATAAAACTTTGATTTTTTTCTCTCACTTACACCATTCTGTTGTGGGGTGTAAGGTGCAATAAGTTGGTGTTCAATACCAACTTCTTCACAAAATATGTCAAAGACTTCATTTGTATATTCTTTCCCATTATCTGATCTTATTGTGTGCAAACTGTAACCATTTAAAGATGATGTTTTTTTAGGTCCCTAACATCTGTGTGCACTAGTTGCAACTTATGTGTTACTCTCCATATTGTTTGAGTGAATGGTTTTATGACTTGCTTTGCATATTGGCAAGCTACGAAATCAACTAACTTGTCTTCGAATAATGGGACATCTCTCACCAAGGCATAATCTGTATGTAGAGAAGTCTAGCATGATATAAACATCTAAACCTCTTGTGTCATAATTCAGCATTACTCATAATGCTTGAAAAAGCTATTTTCTTGTCCTCCATCAGATTTAGAGCATAGCTTTTAGCTCTAATTTTCACCTTAAATGCATCTCTGCCTTTCGCATCTTTGATCATGCACCATTTCTTTTCAAATATGACTTCAAAGCTTTTTTCAATTAGTTGTGCAACACTAAGTAGATTTTGTTCAATGTGGCAAATATAAAATATCTGTGATATGCTTCAAACCTATCATACTCTTAATAACAATAGCTCATTTTCCTTTGACCGAAATAAATTAAAATCACCATTTTTAATTTTCATATCGGAAACAATGGTTTTATGAAGCTCTTTAAAGAGGTTTTGGTCATTGGTCATATGGTTTGTGTTGCCGTTGTCTATCGGCTAAGAATCACTTGAACTATTGCTTTATAGCAAAGCATGTTCCAATAAAGAGTTGCTCCTCTTGGTTTTACTATATGGAAACTTTTGCCTCATCAGGTTAAGACTTTCAGATTCGTTCCATATGCCCTATATTACCACACTTTCTACACTTAACATTAGGCTTCCACCAACATTTTCTTTAAAGGTGATTTGTCTTTTTGTAGTGTGTACAAGGTGGAAAAGCCTCATCTTGTTGGCCTTCAATTTTTTTGTTGTTTTTCCTCTTATTATTCTTCTTATCTTTGCCTCCTCCTGAGTTTTGTGCTATTATACGAAAAGCACCTTGTACTGCCTCCTCTTGTCTCATCAATCTTCTCTACTTTAGTGCTTGTAAAACATTTACTAATTCTCCCAAAGAGATGCTTGAAAAATCTTTAGATTCTTCTATTGAAGATATTTTGGATTCATATTTTTTTAGGTATAATGACAAAAATTTTCTACACAATTCTTTCATTAGGAAAATCCTTGCTAAAAAGTCATACCTTATTAATAATGCTTAGTAAGGTATCAGTATAGCCTTTAATAGTTTCTATTTCCTTCATGCTCTATATCTCAAATTCTCTAATCAAGTTGAGTACTAATATACCTATAGTTCTTTCACTACCTTGATATTCAGATTTGAGATAATCCTAAATATGTTTAGACACTTCATAGTCTTCTTCTACAGCCTCCCAAAGATCTAGAGCTTTAAGATGAACAGTTAGCCTGATAACCCATGCTTCATAGTTGTCACCATTAAAAACTAGTGGTGAAACAATTGTGGATGTTGTGTTAGCCTCCATTATGATTTCACTCAATTCACAGATCCCTCAAGATGAAAGGTTTGATAATAATTTGTTGTTATTAGAGAAAAATTTTATTTTATAAAATTGGAGACAAGAAATTATATGGAAGATGATTTTAAACTTTTATTGTAGAGCTCTTTAAATAAAGCTAGAGTTTAACAAAAATTCAAATACATTCCTTATTTGTAGGAATGAATTACAACTCCCTAATCTGAAAAAAAAAAGATAAAGTCATCTTAAAGATAAAAATAGAAAAATAATGCAAAAATAAAGTCATCCTAATCCAATCTACAAATATTTATGCATGTTTTCAACAGTTCTATTGACATTGATATTGGTAGTGAGTTAGGAATTTAAGGTTATGTTTAAGGTTGATATTTTGAGGCTTAAGACATCGAAAGATGGTCATTAAGGGTGGTAGATGACGTAGATATGGCTTTAAGGATGAGGAGACAAATTATGATGACCATCACCTAAATACAACAGGCACAACGGTAACTATCATGTCTTCGTTTGTGGTTCACTTATAGACAATGCACTTGTAATTGGTTTTCAAAATATATTGGTATTATTTATTTGTGCCTGCCATTGTTACTTCACCATTCACTATGGTTGTCCTCCTTCCATGCTAAATATAGCCATTTGTTAACACATTAAAAGAGTGGGACATTAAATATTCTTGGACTTATGTTTAGCTTATGTCATGTATGACATGGCACATAATAGCAGGCTCTTTGCTACCAAACCTTTGAACCTTTGGCTAGGCTTTTGATTCAACAAAACCTAGAAGTTAGTTTATGGAGTTAGGTCCTAATAAGGAATGCAATTTTTATAATCAAATATAGAGATTGATTGAATGCTTATATAATATATTTCTTGGAAAAACAATGATAGTTGGACAACACTAAACTCCATAAAAATTATTTTTGTGCTTCTTTACTAATTATAGGAAAAAAAATCTACCATTTTGGCTCTTAAATTTGTTAATATCAATCCAATTATATTAAAATTAAATACTTCTATTTAACTTCATTACATTTAATTATGAAAAAACGCATCTTTGTCTATTTATATAAAATATCTATCTTTTCATTAATTTAAATTCAATATAACATACCTTTTAAAACAAAGTTTAAGTTTACAGTATTTCAATATTTTCAATACAACTTAATATTATCATTTGAAGTGCAATTATATGTAGATGATATTTGTAATAATTTGTGAATATCTCAATTAATTTATTTTTTATCATTCAAAAGATAAATTATTTATCTCTAATTTAAAAATTAAAAAATAAAACTTACTTACTTTTCCTCTTTCAAATAAATTCAAAATATAAAATTAATGTAATAAATATATCTACTTGAATATCAAATTAAAAAAATAATTTTAACATATCAAATATCTTAATTTTTGAAACAAAAAGTTGAGGTATCTCACTAAAATTTTCAGAAATGTTGATTTCTTTATAAAATTAATACCTTTTTAAAACACAATTATATTTTTATTTATATCAGTTATAATATCCAAGAATGTTTCTCTCCCACATATTTCGAATGCCAATATGAACTTTTATTATTTATTTTCTATTCATTTATTGAATAAAACAACCAAAAAGCCACTAATTGTTATTCTCAAGAAAAAGCCACATTGATAACATGACAAGAAGAAAAAGCAATTAGAGTTACGAAAAAGAAGACAGACAAAAAGGATTAAAAACTTGGATTCAACAAATTAAATAGAGAATGACACATTGATTCGCAGTTAACATACAGTTTGATAAACCAGTTACACGTATTGAAATAATAATTTAAGACATTCTCATATAAATCACAACATCGAGATTGACACATGAAATATAGAACATAACTACCTAAATCCACGCAGAGATGGGCGTCAAATTATGTCCAATATCTATCAAGATCTTGGGGTTGAAAGTTTGTAGGTTTGGCCTTGTTTTGTCCACCACATCATACTCACTCTTCCACGTACTTTGGTCTCTGGCTGTTTTGTTTGAATACAGAAATGTTTCTTTAAGTGGGACAATATACAAATTATTAATGTGTTTCTACTTTCTACTATGATATTGTAGATCTAAATCATCAGTTAATATCTAATGCCTCATTGCATTTGAGATAGAAATTTAAAAGAAGAGCAAAGCATAAACTACCTATGACAAACTTGATTACCAGTGGGACATTTCAGTTACTAGCAGGTGGACCTAGCTAGATAAAGGAATATCATTTTGCCAAGTGTTAGTTTTTGTTATATTATACAATTCAAAGCATTTCATCACTTTCAAACCATGATGATGTCAATTTATCCATTCGCTGAGCTTTTGGAACTCTCCCCTCTTTTTCCCTTGTCTCTCTCCATCTCTCGTGTTCACCAATGACCAAACCTTTCACTTTCATTCTTAAACATTTAACTCCAACATTAGCAGCCCCTACTCCCGTGCCCTTAGGATTGGTGGAGGAGGTAAATCGCGGAATGTGTCTCAATTGACTAGGGACTTAAACTTACCCACTGATCTCACCATACAAGGGGCCCAAATCTTAAAAGTTATCTCCAAGATTAGAACCCCCACCTTACAAATTACCAGCATGACAAGCACCACACTATCAAAACCTTTACCAGTTAAACTATGCCCCGGGGGCTTTTTCACTTTCATTCTTTAAGTGTACTGTTGTGTGCTTTTTGCTTCATCAGTATTGCATTATATTAGTATTCATTAATCTCTAGTATTCATTAATCTCTGCAAGCTTCGGTCCTTCGGCTTCAAACGAAAACTAACACTTACGCTTCTTGCCACCTAACATATTTCTTCATCTTACTTCACTTGTACTCTATCTGGGTCTTTTCTGCGTCCTCTTTTGATGTGTTGCATGCTTGTTTCTTCAAGTCATTTTTTCAAAATGTTCTTTTACTTCCCTTCTGACTAATGTTACAGGAGAAATGAGAGATTCGGCGGGTTGAACACTTGTCATCAGTTTCGTTAAGAGTGAAATGGCGCTGAAAGTTGGAGTCTTGCTGGTGATCTTATGTCTATATGTGCGCGTTACATCCGTTCTTGGTTCTGCAGGTAATGTGACATGATCTTTTAGAGTTTCTAACTGTTATTTTTCTTCTGTGCTTTTTTGAGTTAGTAATTGCAATGCCTATTAGTCGATGATTTGTCTGTGAATCTTTCTGGAATCTTAACTTGGAAAGAGTTTGAGGATCTGTGTACCACGGCAGAGTTTGTTTTTACACGTAAAATACACCTTCTCAAATTGGTTGGTGGTAGAATACTTTTGTTTCTTGGTTTCCCAATATCATGTGCAATGTGACCAATATCCAACTGAATTTGCAGTGTGATCCCGAATCCCAAGTACGAATTTATTTTATTCGTTACGTTTCCGGTTTCTTGATCATGCAAGATTGTCAGTTCTTGACCCTCTGGTATTTGTAAGACGAACTTCAGAGCTTTGAAGTCGTACTTATCATTTCCGAGCAGCATAAGTGCAAAATGGTTCGTCAAGAACTTGACAATCTTGAACTGGTTAATCGCCGCTGTTAGCTGCAATTGGGTTTCATGATAACATCGAAAAGAGTAGCAATCGGTCTGTTGAATGCCAATGGGAAGTTCCTCTGAAACAATGACGTTGTTCATATGGGTTTCTTTTCTCAAGGCAGCTGAATTGTGAAGCCCTGTTTCACAATGAAAATTAAACTTTTTCCCTGGGAATTGGCATGGTTAATTCATATATATAGAAATGATAATGCTTCAAGAAATTCTTGGCTTATTGTTCCCCTTCTGAAACTTTTATGTATATGAACTCTTGTCTCTCTCATGTGGAAAAGATAAGCAATTTATGAGAGATGATCACGATAAGTATGTATGGGCAGTGATTTCGTATTGGGAGGCTATTTCTAGTTATCCACATAATGAAAAGCCAATATTCTAAGGTAATGGCATGTATATAATTTGGTTCTGCCTCTGCAAAAGCTGATACTTAGGTGTTTGATCATCAAAGAACACTTAAATTCACTTTGATTGATCCTTGTTCTTTTTCTTTTTCTAATTTTGTTTTATTTTCATGGGCATAGATCCTAAACAAGCTCTTCTGAGCTTTGACAGCAAAAGACATGGAAAGTCAATGGCGGAATCTTCCTACAGAGCATCCCACTTTCCATCATCCTTCCATCAACCTCCAACCAAAGGTAAAAAAGAGCCTGCTATACATCTTACGCTTTAAGAAACTTGTGGAGTATGTGGAATTGAATAATCACAACTACTATAAATTTCAAGGTGTTTATCTTGTTACAGCCCTTCTTGCACATAATGACTTTAGGCCATCAAGCATTGCACTTGAACCTTCTATGGCATCTTTTAAGGGTCTTGCAAACAAATGGGTGCATGATTCTGTATATTCTTTATCAATTGTAAGTCATCGAACTCACTATGCAAGGAAACATGTGAGATTGCCCGAACCAGCTTACTCTAGACCTCTGCATAAATATGGTAGCAAAGGTTTTGAGTTTGCAACTGAAAAGAACCTGAAATCACTTCTCCATATATTACCCTAAATAAATCCTCACCGTGTATACTTCTTTGATATATTGTCTAGGTCCTTCATTCTCGCCAATCCAATCTCCATCTTCTTCTTGGAGCTGGGGTTCTTGTGCACCTGCAGTATCACCTACAATTTCTCCAAGCCAGTTCAATAGTATGAGAAGGCTTGCTTTCGTATTCGATCCATACTTTATTCTGTTACTATGTTTTCAAAATAATAATATCAATAGCCTCACAACTATGCAATTTATTGGCTGCAAGTGCACATTCATTCTCCTGCAAAGCCTCCTATTGGTTATTCCTTCAGGAAGACCAAGGCTCCACCACCCGTACATATTGTGACTCTGCCACCTCCTTTGGCTAGTGGTAAGTTCCTTTTGCATATGCATTTAGCAATCTTTTCATATTTGGTAGAATTGGCATATTAGAGATACACCTGCTTTTGAGTGATGTCCATGTCCTTGTAGATTGCACATCAGTCACATGTGCAGAACCATTAACAAATACACCACCAGGATCCCCCTGTAGGTGTGTGTGGCCATTGAAAGTTAAGCTCCGTCTAGGTGTTGCAATCTATACCTTTTTTCCTTTGGTAACCGAGCTAGCAGAGGAAATTGCAGCAGGTGTTGCCCTTAACGACAGCCAAGTTCGCATAATGGGAGCAAGCGCAGGTAGCAAACAGCTAGAGAAAAGCACGGTTCTCATTGCCCTAGTGCCAGCAGAAGTAAAATTTGATGATTCTACTGCATTTTTAATCTACGAGAAATTCTGGAGCAAGCAGGTCAAAATAAAGGCATCCCTCTTTGGTACCTATGAAGTACTGTACGTGCAGTACCCAGGTTATGTTCTGATCCTCAATTGAAACTTCAGTTTTACTAGTCAACTAATTCATGCATCATCCCTGAGAATGCTGGATTGATGGATAAAAGGAAAATGTAGCAGTCGTGAAAAGTCATTTATGTATGATTGACTTTGAATGAATAATGAAGTATCTGCCAAAACCTACGCTACAAAAGAACTTTTGTTCTCACTATGTTACAATGTTACAATGTTAACATTTCTAACTGGTAATGAAATATTATTGTCCGCATTAGAAGTGGTCTTCCCTTCTATATCTAGTCTTTACGCATTTATGGACTGCGTGGAACATTATACGTTTTATGTACCTCTAATCTGGTGCAACCTGCAGGTCTCCCACCCTCTCCGCCATCCTCACCTGCCATTTCTACTTCTGACAATTATCCATATGCTGGCCACGGCAATAATGGAAGGGCAAATAAACCTTTAGGAGTTGATGTGCCTAAAAGGAAGAAAGATGGGCCTAGCAGAAGCACTATAGCTGTAACCTCGGTCTCCACCTTCACCTTCTTGGTTATCTGCATGGCTATTTGCTGGCTTCTTCTGCTTAGATGTGGAAGCTATTCTTATCTACGTCCACAAGTGCCACCTCCAGCGGTGTCATCCCCTGCAAAACCATCAGGTATAACCGGTTTGGCTAATTTACTTATTTTGTCTTGGGATCATTCAACTATTCTGTTGTATCATCCCCTGCAACCATCAAGTATAACTGGTTTGACTAATTTACTTATTTTGTCTTGCGATCATATAAGTATTCATCTTGATACTAGTCAATAAAAAACTTATTGTTTCCACTCTATATTGCCTCCTAATGCAATATGTTACCTCTAAATATTTTTGTTGTTACGTTAGGTCTGAGATTCCTTGTACCTGACTTTTTTGATGATCTCTTCCCATTCAATTAAAGCACTGTGTTTTCTTTTTTATCGTTTTCATTTGCTGTTTTTGAACAGATGTTTACATTATAAGATCCATTTATTGATATCCAAACTTTACGCTTTACAGGGACCTATAGGCCTATGATTTCACCTCGTATTCCTGGTTCTGCATCGGTATCACTAGGTTCTGATCCAATGGCATATACGGGATCTGCCAAGACACTCAATTTGATAGACATAGAGAGAGCTACGAATAATTTTGATGCTTCGAGAGTACTCGGAGAAGGTGGATTTGGAGTTGTTTACCATGGAAAGCTGGTCAATGAAAAGGAGGTGGCTGTGAAGGTTTTAAAGAGAGATGATCAACATGGAAGTCGAGAGTTCCTGGCAGAAATTGAGATGCTTGGCCGACTGCATCATCGAAATCTAGTTAAATTGATTGGCATTTGTACCGAGGGCCATGTCCGCTGCCTAGTCTATGAACTTATCCCAAATGGAAGCGTTGAATCACATTTACATGGTGGGCGAAAGCCTTATAGATCAGTTATTTTGCTTCCTTATGTAAGGTAAAAGTTTTTCACCTTCTTATTCCTTGAATGATTCATATTGGTTTTTTAGGAGTTGACAAAGAAAGGAATCCACTTGATTGGGATGCTCGAATGAAGATTGCCCTTGGGGCAGCTCGGGGACTAGCCTATCTGCATGAAGACTCAAGCCCTCGTGTCATACATCGTGACTTCAAGTCCAGTAATATCTTGTTAGAACATGATTTTACCCCCAAAGTTTCAGATTTTGGATTGGCCAGAGCAGCAATGGATGAGGGAGACAAGCATATCTCCACATGCGTAATGGGGACTTTTGGGTATTATTTCACACAGTATATGATTTTGATTTTAATATCTTCAGCTTCTTTGCAAGTCATGTTGCTACTTTCTGTAATTTTCCAGCTTCCACGTTTAAAGCTTATATTCTTGTCTTAATATCTGGTTCAGTTACCTGGCTCCAGAGTATGCAATGACGGGACATCTTCTAGTTAAAAGTGATGTTTACAGTTATGGTGTGGTCCTCCTTGAGCTCCTAACTGGACGGAAACCTGTAGACTTGTTACAGCCACCAGGTCAAGAAAATCTTGTCGCTTATGCTCGTCCACTTCTGACAATCAAGGAACAGTTAGAAACAATTATCGATCCAACTATCAAGTCAACTGTTTCACGTGATACCATAGCGAAAGTAGCAGCTATAGCATCAATGTGTGTGCAACCTGAAGTATCTCACCGACCGTTCATGGGTGAAGTAGTTCAGGCCTTGAAACTGGTCTGTAAAGAGTTCGACGAGACAGAAATGCCTGATTCAAGAGATTTCAGTCATGAAAAACTGTTGCTTCTAGAGGAGAATAACAGGAGGGTTTCAGGTGAGCTGGTGGAAGCTCTGCCGTCCTATCAAACATTACAACTATCAACATCAGAGTTATTGAAAACACCTACTGAAGTTGAGCAACAGAAAAGAGAGTCTTTCAGAAGGTATTCTGCTTCAGGGCCTCTAAGAACAGGCAGGACGAGGCACTTTTGGAAGAGATTAATAAGTTTGCCTAGATGTAATACGAGTGAACAAGGAAGTTAACTGTCTCCAGGAACTTGTTAAATTTCGACATATCCTATCCAATCTGTGTCTCATCCAGTAGCGTACTCATTTCATCGGCTAGAAACGAGTCCATGGATTGATATGATATGATTCTTTTGGTTTTCGACAACCATAAGAAAAAAAAAACAGAGAAAAACGTTGTTGAATTTTTTCTGCCATCCATTCATCTTTCATCAATATATAAATAAGTTTACAGCACTTTCTAAACTATAAAAGCTGGAGATACTTCTCTACATAACATACCTATTCGACCACTTTCACTACCTTAATTATCAAGTTATACATCAAAAAATCAGCATTCGCTGTACCTTTCTTTAATTTCAAAAAACAATAATCAGAAAATTCACACACGACTATCAGAAGAGCTTGGATTGAAGCTATTTTCGTTTCAACACCAGAAATGAAGTTGAACATGTGGAAGATTCCACCTTTGCTACACGAATGTATAATCTGTATGTCTTGGGATTTGGAATATATTCTTTCCGTTTATTGTTTGATAAATTGAAATCCAGGGGGCGATGTATATCTGTAACATTGATGGGGATCTCATTTTAACTTAAGTTAAATTTTATATCAATGAATTTTGCCTTAAATTGTTCAAAAAAATATCTGAAACAATTGCTCACAATACTCTACATTTGGGATCTAGCCAAGCGTCTCTTGGGTTAGGTGCTCCCCCCAAGTCTTTTCGATTCCTACTTCCTAGCTAGCTGATAAACATAGTTATTAATTGCTTCAGTTACCATGAAAAGTTGGAAACAGGAATCAGGTCCTGTAGTTGACTTATAACTGAGAGGCACAGGCATGACCACTTAAGCCGAGCGTGAATGTGGTACAAACTGCTTTTTGCTTTTTGAACCTATGCTGCTGAAAAGAAGGGAAGAGATACAAGAAGAAGGTTTAATGGAGGAAACCAAGGCCTCTACGTTTAAGAACGTTTTTGTTGAATTTTGTCATACCTTGGACTTATTATTGATTAGCTTAAATAGCAAAACAAAGCTAACAGTTTAGCTATTTACAAGGAAACTAA
>JANQAP020000007.1:2852613-2863239 GCA_026874005.2 Erythroxylum coriaceum
TTCCAACTACGTGATTATGGGCTCAGACAAATGGGAACTGAACATAATCTTGGTCGTTCCACTCCACCTAGACCTTCGCCACCTTTTCTTCGACAAAGATGCTGCATCAGTGCTATAACGAACTTTAAGGTTTTTATGTACAAATGCTAGTGTACGAAATCAATGATTATAAGCCACCCATAAGAGTGTGTGAATTTGAACATAATGCTAAAACTATACTCAATGATTATTCATTTATGAATAAAATGATCTCTTTCAGAAATAATCATGAAGGTTATACCCGTGTTTAGTGCAGTTCACTCTATCATGGAGGTTGTCTTCACTCACCTTATTCAATTCTGATGATGTACTTAAATACAAAGGCAACTTCTTTATTTCTTCTTCTCTTTGTTTGCATAAACGCAATGTTCCTCTACTTTTATTTCCTCTTCTTTTGTTTTAGGATATCAAAGCTAGTTGGATCCGGTTAGGGAAAATGGCTCAAACACTCAATATAGTGTTAAGAGCTTGTAGGCGTAAACTACAAGTACTGGACAATATGCATGGAAGCCTTTCTTCAAGGTCAAGATCTGCGGGAATTGGTTGTTGGAGCTGATTCAAAAATACTAGTTGATACTCCAGAGAATGCTAAATTATGAAAAAAATGGAAGGTCAATTGTTGGAAAGCTCTTTTTGCATTTGGGACTTGAATAGACAAAGATCATGTTCATGATGTCGATTCTCTACTGGTCGGGAAAACAACTTGAGAGCAAAATTTTTTGATGCGTGCCGATCACACTTGAAAATAAAACCTAACTTTGCATAATTAAACTTGTAATAATAGTAAGAAAGGATCATATTTAGGGAGAATATGTGATTAGCTTTTGTAATGAACAAATCAGCATATAAGATTAGGAGAGGGGCATTGGTTGAATTCAATTGATGCGATAAAATAATTTTAAACTATGGAAGACAAATTAAATCAAACAATACAAAATTGTAAGAATTAATCAATGAGTTTTAAATCTAATTATCGATTCAATCTCAACTTTCACATGAATGTGCATAATAAATCATAACGTTATTCTCGTACCTCTATTTGAAACTATTAACCATAAATTAACAACAAACTTTATTAATCACATTTTTTTCCTTAGAATGTATCTAATTAAAACAAGCTCTTTAGTTGGGTCTAATTGTCAGATAACCCAGCATATGCTCCCCAAATTTGGTGTGACATTCGCATTACGAATTAAGAAACTAAGTTAATCTAAGCAACAATAACATAAGCTCAAATCATTTAACTTATACTATGTTATCCATGATGATGGACGACCATTAGTTTACCACACATGAATGAGATTTACAATAATTACGATTTGTAATCATGATTCTAGAAATGAATCCATATATAAATAATGTAGTAGGCCTATCTAAATTGTTTATACATAAATCTCAAACTTTAAACACAAAATAACATAATCAATTCTTAAAGAAAGTTAGGAACAACACCACTAAGATTGATCATTGACCAAATGTGAATTAGCCTCGATATCAAAAAGAAGAAGATTAGTTGCTCATAGATGTCAAAAACAAAAGGAATACTTTCTGTCTCTAATCTATATATACCTTGATTGACCTCTTAATTACCCTTTTGTACTACAAAGGTTGCACGATTATAGACGGTCAACTATGTGGTTGTGTAGGTGACTGTGTATGTTAATTTTTTAGAAATCATGGAGTAAAACATTCATAGTTGGATACACGGCAACACGATAGTGTGAGTCATATATACTAGCATATGCACCTCTACACAAGCGTTTAAGTCACAATAACTCCAATTCTTCCATTCTTTGTCCCGTTTTCGCCCTAACTCATCTCCTTTTTGGTCCACGAAGGCAAATAATACTAAACATCAGTAAAACGACACCAAGGGTATGAATTTAGCTTATTTTGGTTCTTTTTCCTCCAACTTACACCTAAACCAAAATAAGTATCTTCGATGCATAAATATTAACCACTAAGCACTAGGGAATAAATAGATAACCAATCAAGCATTTATTAAATTCCCTCGCACTTAGCTTTTAGATGTCCTCGAACAAAACTAAAGATTAAAAGGAAAAATCAAAACACTTCCTCTTTAATCATATTTCCTAAAAATAAACATTCATAAGAAAGAGGAATAACTTTCAAAACTCAAAGAAAAAATTAAACATTCAATATTGGTACTCATGATCAATCAACAACCATTCTCTACAAAAACTGAGCAATCTAGGGGTAGACTTTGACAGGTTATGTTTAAAAAGAAGATCAACCTATATGTACACTTAAACACCTTTCATAATTAAGACATTCCACAACTTGACTTATCTTTTTAGTTATCTACCACTAAAGATTCACATGTATAATCAAACGAATTTTGGAGATTGTAATGGGCCAAAGGCTATAGTGAGAAATATTTGGGTCATGTAGTCAAAATTTATCAAAACTAATGAAGTAGGACAATTATTAAATAAAACATCGAGCATAAAAATTAAAATCCAATCAACTCTAGGTTCCATCAACTATAACAAAAACTTCGTTACATAGCTTAGATTCAAGCTTTCAAATCACAAATCATATGAAACATAAAGAATAAGAAGAAATCACTCACAATATTAATGATGAACAATCCATTTAATCATAAGGAATGACCCTTCACAACAACTTCTCTCTTATTTATATCACATTCAAGTCACTCATTCCTCACAACTTTAGTAGGAAAGGTTAACATGAATTACTTGCAAAACGAATGATTTTCCTCCTCGATAACTTCTTTTCTTTTATTTACTTATTCTTTTTGCTTCTTTTTTTAAATAAAGACAAAAAACAAAGTCAAAAATGCGAAGAAACTACATCAAAAATGGAGCTAATTGATAGGAAATAAAGATCACATTCCATTAACTGTAACCAACTCACATATATGAGCACCCCCAGACTTATTCTCTCGTGTATCCACAAACATCAATAATCACAAATGCTCCACTAGCTTTTAGAATTGGGTAAGACATTTTGTTAAGGTAAAGGCTCGTAATATAGTTAAGAAAAAATGGAAAGGCTAATAAAGCTCAAGGGGCTTAACAATAGGATAAATCATGTCATTAGATAGGCTATTTGACTAATATAGCTTGCAAAATAAAGAACACCTATATCATTTATATGTTAACGCATTGATAAAAATGTGGTCTCAAATGTAAAATCAAAGAAAGTAAATATATACATGTCATGAAGGTCACACATAAATAAAAGACAATGAGACTAATATAGATGAGACAATAAGACTAATATAGATGTGTTAATCTAAGATGTTCAAAATCTCACGAACTTATATCTACCTACTAGTCACTATGCTTCTGAAGGAAACGTACACTGACCAACCATAGAGTAAAAGTAAATATCCAAGTTGCCATGAATTTTTTAGTTAATTCAACTCTCTAATTATAAGTGTATAATCTCATAAACAATAGGAAAACAGAGAATGTTTATTCCTTGTTTTTTAACATGCAAAAGAGAACTTAAAAATACACAACACTTAAAACTTACATTATCCCTAATGTAACATTAAATGTAAGAGATGAAGCATTCAATAAGAAAAATGCAAAAATGTAAAAGAAAAGGAACAAACTTTCTTTGGGTTGTCTCCCAAATAGTGCCTTTGTTTACTATTGTTGGCTTGACTTCATGCTTTCTTTACCACGTGATAAAATTTTAATCTTCAAATTTCACCACTTCAAAATTCTCCACTTAATATTCTTCATAAAATAGGTTTAAGCATTGATCATTCAACTTAAATATCTTCCATTTTTTTAGACTCTGAATTTCTATTGTACTATATAGAGAAACATTAGAAACTACAAAAGGACCGACCCAATAAGCACGTAACTTGTTTGGAAACAGTTTAAGTCTATATTTTTAGACTATATTAAGAATATCATAAATTTCTTTATAGATGATTTACAGTTAATAAATACTCATCTAATAATTGTTTATATAATCTGACACTTTTTTTAAAAAAAAGGTGCATAGAAATTAAACTTACATTAAATTTTTAAAATGCCACTTTACAGTTAAACAACTCGTAGTTCTAGGCCATGTTGTTTCATTTTGGGGGAGTTAGGTAGACAAAGCTAAAGTTGATATTATACAATCTTTACCTTATCTAACTAGTGTGTAGGAAATTCGTTCTTTTCTTGGACCTGTGGACTTTTACTAAAGATTCATCTAAGACTTCTCTAAGATAACATTGCCCCTATATCTATTGCTATAAAAGAATGAGACTTTCGAGTTTAATGAGGCATGTAAAAAATCATTTTCTAAGATAAAAGACCTATTGACCTTTGCCCCAATTATACAACCACCTAATTAGAGTGTTTTTTCAAGATGATGTATAATGTAAATAATTATGCAATAAGAGTATTTTTGGTTCAAACGATTGGAAAAACACCTCATGCCATTTATTATGCTTCTATCACTTTAAATGATGCCCACATAAATTATTCCATAATTGAAAATAAAAATTTTTAGTTGGAAAAGTTTTGTTCTTATTTGATTGTTACTAAAGTCATTTTTTATTCTGATCATATAGCTCTTTTTCATTTGAAGATGAAGAAAAATAAAATAATGAATTTGATTTAAAAATCAAAGACAAAAGTGAGACATAAAATTATGTCCCTAATCACTTAAGTTTATCAGCGTATATAGAGGATGAACTACATCAATAAGAAACATTTCCTAATGAGCAAGTATTGCAAATATGTACACAAATATAGTCAATTATTGGGTTACTAGCATGCATTTTACATTCTAATTTGTCTAAAGTTCAATGAGATAAGATTAAGAGTGATGCCAAGTACAATGCGTAGGATGATTCCTACTTTATGAAAACATGATGACAATAAGTGATTAGAAGGTGCATTTATGAAAGTGAAATTAATTTTATTCTCGTGTTTTATCATTTTTATGCTTGTGTAGGTCACTTAGAGCTAAAAAGATAATGAGAGAAGTGTTAGAATGTGGTTTTCATTATTCTAATTTATTTTTAGACTCCTATTACTTTTGTAAGTCATATGATAATTGTTACTTTTGTAAGTCATATGATAATTGTTAAAGACGTGTAATATCTCACAAAGGAATGGGACGCCATAATAGACCATTTTATAAAAATTTTTATGTTTAGGGCATCAATTTCATGAGACTATTTCCTATATCTTTTGTTCATGTATATATTTTACTAACTTTCAAATATGTCTTGAAATAGGTAGACTTTAAAGCCATTAGGATTGATGATCCTAAAGTTATTACAGTTGTTATCAAGTCTAAATTCTTCTCTAGGTTTGGAATTCTAAAATTCGTAATCAGTAACCTCAAAACTCATTTTTGCAATAGAACTATAAAGGCTTTACTAAGAAAGTATAATGCGACTCCCAATTCGTCTACTACTTATCATCCATAAATTAGTATCCAAGTAGAAATATCCGATCAATTGATCAAATCCATCAATAAAAAGATGGTAAATCCTAATGGAAAGGATTGGAGTTTGTGTTTGGATGATGCCTTATGGACATATAGAAATTCCTATAATATATCCATTATATGTTACCCTATTGGTTGCTATTTGGGAAGCCAAATCAACGATTAGTTAAACTAGAAGACAAAACCTATTCGGCCATTAAAAGTTTTAATATAAAAATGGATATTCATGAAGTTGAAATTAAAACAAAATTGTAGGAAATTTGTAATGAAGCCTATGAGAATACAAGGAAAAAACAAAGGCCTTTCATTTATTTTTGGCTAAGTTATACTCCCATTAGGTTGGCCCTTTAATTATTACCAACATTTTTTCACTTGGTTTAGTTGAAATTCAAAGTTTAACAACAGCCAATGTGGTAAAAATGAATGGCAATCAACTTAAAGCTTCCTATAAATGTTTTCAATTAGAAATGTAGTTGAATTAAAAAAATGAGGATCCAATTTTCACCAAATTAAGGAGGATGAATGGAGTCGAGCTAATAATTAAAAAAAAGGTGTTGTTTAAAAGGCAACCCGAGAAATCATATTTAATTTTCTATTTCCTCATATTTTTTCATTTTATCATATTTATGGTTATTATTTATGTTTTAATAGCTCTTCCTTACATTTTAGTTTTTTATTGAGATAATTTAAGGTTAAATTTTGGGGGAAGAATTGCTTTATGATGTCTTGAACGTTAAAGTTCTCTTTTAATTTTTTTCCAAATTAACACAAATTTTCTGCAAGTTATTACGTTAAACTAGTTGAATATAAAAGTGACATGTATTGAATGGTTAAATTAATTTGAGGTATAAATTTTAATTAAAGTTTAAAGTTGTGACGAAAAGGAAAGCATATTAATTTTTGGTAAATTACTTAACCCTATGAGCTTTTAGGCATATAAGATTAAGCCATTTATATCAACACATGTTTTTCATAATATATGGTGTTTTTTTCAACATACTCAGATACAGGTCAATGTTTAAACTTCTCTACCTTATAACTCTAGTATGTCTAGTGTTACAATCTCACTCACTTTACCTAATAACATAATTACTTGTTATTTAAACTAACCTACAAGAAGTATTACTTTTGATATACCTTATAAATAACCACCAACTTAATTATGAGGTGTGATTACATGTTCCAAAAACAACATCGACAAACCAAGAAGATTTTTTTTTACACACAAGTCCATCAACTTCTCTTCTAGAAATGGAGCCCATCTCATTTACCTAAGCTTATAAGCAACCTCATTGACTTGATGCCATAAGTGAAGAACTTCTAGCTCTTCAAAAAATGCTAGCACCTAGACCCTTATCCCTCCCTTTCCTACACAAAAGTTTATTATGTGTAAATAAATATACAAAATTAATATCTTGATGGCTCTATTGCTCACTATAAATTTCACCTTATGGCCAAAACTTTTCATCAACTGCTTAGCATTAACTATATTGAAACCTTTAGTCTAGTCATTGAAAATGTTACTATTTGGCTTATACTTACTATTGCAATAATATGTGGATGGATTTTAAATCGATTAGATGTTAATAATACCTCCTATAAGGTAGTCTCCCTAATTGTATTTTGTATGCAGTAACCACAAGGATTCATTGATTTCCAGCATCTGACTCATGTTTGTAAAATAAATAAAGCAATTTATGGCCTTTATCAAGCTCTAAAGGCATAGTATAATGAACTTTGTTTCTTTCTAATTACCTATGGCTTCATCAATTTTAAGAGTGACAATTCTCTTTTTATCTACAATATGGGCATATATACTATATACTTATGTATGGATGATACTATACTCATTGATAACAATTTTTAAAGCTATATAAGTTCACTACTCATCTCTTCAATCAATTCTTTCTTACTTATCTCGGCTAGCTCAATTGCTTCCTAGGTATTGAAACCACTAAGTATTCTAAAAGGTTGTTTCTATCTCAACAATAGCATATGATCAACCTTTTTCGATGCATTAGAATACATATAGCCAGTAAGATCAACACTCTATTGCCTCTATCTATAATACTTAAGCTTGATGACGGGTTTTCTAGAAACAATCCTATTATCAACAAGTACTTAGCCCTCTTCAATACCTTTCACTCATAAGACCTGATAGTAGTTATGATGTTAATAAACTAGTCCAGTTCATGCACAAACTAACTTTTACACATTAGCTTGCTATAAAAAGAATCCTTCAATATATCAAAGGAACATCTTATTATAGTAAATTTCTCTTATCTCATTCAGTTCGTACTCTTCATGCCTTTACTAATGCTAATTGGGATGGTAATGCAGTTACAAATCACTCTATCTCTACTTATGTTATTCTTCTTGGCTCTAGCCCTTTTAGATAAGGTTCTAAGAGACAATCCTCTATCACCCTCTTATCTATTAAAGTCGAATATCATGTCATTTCATTTACTACCACTAAATTCAACTGGTTAACTATTTTGATAAAAGAAATTACTTATCTCAAATTTGAAACCTTGCATAATTTATTGTGATAACATTAGAGAAACTTACTTATGTTCTTTATCATGATATCTATGCCTGTGTTATTTTTCTTGGCTCTAACCCTATTAACTGAAGCTCTAGGAAACAATCCACTATCACTTATCATCTATTGAAGTTGAATGCCATAACATTGCATTCATTACTGCTAAATTCAAATTGTTAACTAACTTGATGAAAGAACTTGCTTATCTCAAATATGGATACTATGACAATATTAAAGCAATTTACTTATGTTCTAACCCTATGTTTCACTCGCACATGAAGCATATTGCTATTGATTTTCACATTGTTCGTGATCAAGTGACTTGTAAACAACTCCATATATATACTACAAATCAATTAGTTAACTCTCTCACTAAGCCCTTTTCTCTA
Source organism: Erythroxylum coriaceum (assembly GCA_026874005.2). Classification (NCBI taxonomy): domain Eukaryota; kingdom Viridiplantae; phylum Streptophyta; class Magnoliopsida; order Malpighiales; family Erythroxylaceae; genus Erythroxylum; species Erythroxylum coriaceum. The sequence goes on from JANQAP020000007.1 coordinate 2,861,035, forward strand.
TAATAGTTCCTTATTCGTCGTTCCAATATAAATGTCCTTTCTAGATAATTATGCATGTGGGGGCATAATAAAGATTAATTATGTATTGTAACTATTCTATGATCATAGTTATATAAATTATACAAATTTATATAATTCAGTTACAAATACAAATATGTATATATACCTAAATCATCTTGAAAATAAACACAACAAAAACTTCCAAATCTTCTTTAATAATTCATTAATGAAAATATAAAGATCCATGCTTATAAATTTATTCTAAATAACACCTTAGAATTTTGTTTATGTATTGATTCTTTTCCTTTAGATACATTCCTGTATTGCAACTTGTCCAATAAATGAGATCGTATTGAAAACTACATATATTATGTTATCTTTATCACAATTATATGTTTATATGTTTGTTATTAGTATAAGTGATGATTCCCCATACGCACGTTAAATTTTTTAATATTTTATTTAAAGGAGTATTTTTCACATATTTATAATTATCTTGTAATAGTATTCAATGTCATCTTCATTTTATGAATATATCATAAGAAGTAGCTTTTGTCCTTGAAAATCTAAACTTATAATCGTAATATGAGAATTAACGAGATAAAGCTAAGTCTCCTTTTTAGATTATTTTAAAAGGATTCTCATGAATGTACTTATTTAAGTATCAAATAGGGTGACAGTTATGGATAGGAATGGCAATAGGCTAGGTTGGGCTCAATCCCCCTATGGCTCAAGTCTGGTCTGAAATCATTTTCTAAAACTCAAACTCATTCTGAAATCTAATTAACTCGGCTCGATCTCGAACTTGATCACAATAGCTCGGAGCCTAATTAGACCTAAGCAACTTGGAGTAAGCTTATGTCCATTAGGCTTTAATTAGATCCAATTAGGATAGGCCAAGCCTAGTTAAGTTGGGTTAAGCTTAAAAGTCCAACACATTTAAAAAATATCAAATGATCCTAAGCCCATTTAGGCTAGATAAGCCCCAAAGTCCAAACTTTTTTAAAAAAATATTAAATATTTCAAAGCCCAATTAGGGTAAGCAAGTCCAAAGGCTCAACTCTTTAAAAGTTTTGTGATTAAAGTAATGATCCAAATACTCTAGAGTTACTTTCCTCCTTTGTCTTTTCACTTTCAAGCATTTTAGTCATTGTGTCATTCACAGATCTCCCAAAGGATTTGACTTTTATACTTAACTTTGCTTAATTATGCTTTAGAACTCTTATCCTAAACATGCTTTATTATTAAAAAAAATATAGTCATTTAAGAATAAAACAACATTATTCTTAATATAGTTAGGTTTAAGGTTGGACCGGATTATAGAGCTCAGGCTCAAACTAGGTCGAAACTCGAAAATTTTGTAAATAAAAGTTTGAACTTAATCTGAAGTCCAATCAATTCTAATTAAACTTATTGATTTTGGGTCGAACAGATCAACTTCTAACTGTTTTGTCATCCCTAATTATAAACTTCTAGATTTTTTATGTTTGTGTAAATATCACAACAATTAATTGTTTGTGTTGGGTTCTTAGCCTTCAAATGGCTCGTGTGCCTAAGATTTCCTCTAAGATTTATGATTATGTTAGTAAATATGTATTTATATATAACTAGACAGAGATGAAAATATGTATAAATAACGACACAATGTAGAACTAGGAATATATCATAGAAAGTAAAAGTTGTTATTCGATGGGTTAGAGAGAGATGCTCTGACTTCTCTCTAACCTCCCTTAGCTATTTGAAATTTGCTTCCCTTGCTCTCCTTCTTCTCCTCTTCTTGTCCTCCCTTTCCTTCACCTCCAGTACTCCCGATTGTCTTTCCTACTTTTTCCAGCCCTTCTTCCATCCTCATTATCACCTTCCATCTCTTTCACCCACAGAAACCACCCGAGGCCACCCTTGACCTTTCCATACCCTACATACTTTCCCGCTTCTTTACTTTCTACTCTTAGCAACTGTCCTTTCCCTTCCAACTATGCAGAACTCACAGAACACATCTCTCTTTCCAACTCAAGCACCTTGCCAGGAGGCCTTTCCACTCTTACCCTCCCCATCTTCCTCTCCTGAGCATTCGCACTTTATCCTTAAACCTACTCAAACCCTTACCCTCGCCATCCTAGTACCTACATCTGCCTACCCTCCTAAAGAACAACCCCCAACTTCTGCCAACCCTGTGCCTGAGAGGAGAACATGGAAACAAGTAGT
>JANQAP020000007.1:2865682-2877327 GCA_026874005.2 Erythroxylum coriaceum
TTTTTATTCAATAACTCATTTCATTAAATTTTTAGGTTTCTCATTTCATTAAATATTTAAGTTCTTCATTTTATTTCTTCGTAATTAAAAAAATACAAATACAATTAAAAAATATTGATACAATTATAAAAAATACTTACGTAATTCATTTTATTGTTAACTTATACGAATTTTTTGCTATTCAATAGCTCATTTTATTAAATTTTTAGGTTCTTTATTTTTTTAATTCCTTATTTATAGACACAATTAAAAAATACTAATACAAATCGTTCGTTTTAAAATAATCAATGAATTACATATTTCCAATTATATTATACTGCAGGGATATTTTGGTCATTAATAATATTTTCTATATTCTGTCAACTGCAACCAAACACATTTCTATCCTCGAGACACAATTTTATCTATTTTATCCATTACAGCCAAACACCTCATTCAATTTTTGTTCTGTTTTGTCTCCAAATTTTTGTTTTATTCCATCTCAGTATATAAATTACAGTAACCATACGCAACGTTAAGGGGCACAAAAGCACTTCCCCTCGTCTCCCTCTGTTGGCACAACGTTCCAAGTTATTAGAATTCTGCTCCTTAAGTAGTTCTGAATATCAACGCACACAAAACTTGCCAGATTAAAAGAGCGCCAATAATATAAAGAGTAAAGGTGTGGAAAAGATTACTCTCGACTCTCAGTTGTCCCAACATTAATATTCTTTCTACCAAGAACAAAGCAAATGGAATGAAGGTTATACAGAATAAAGAATAACATAAAAGGAAACCAGAAGCTTTCCATCCTCTAAAACTAAAAGAAACTCTGCACACGGACTCTCAATAGTTTCATCCCAATGTGCCTGCCGTACCAAACTCATTCTCTCTCTGTCACTTGCGTGTAGCATGGAGAGCACCCTCATGGAACGTCGTCTAGCTTATGTACATGAGAAGCTTAACTGCAATCATTTCCACAATCTAAATAGGCTTTTGACTAGATAGTGTGCTGTATATTTGTACAACTTCAATCTGGAAAAGCCTAAACCAATTTATCAGAAAAGTACAAAACCGACGCTGCAATTGGAATAGCTGTAGTGACTTGAGCCCAAACCTTCATTGTGGTAGGTTATTAACTGCAAACAGCCTCAACAGCTAGTTTTTTCATGACATTTGGGCATGGATCTCCTCCATACATTTCAGGTGCAACGGTTACTGAGCATGAGTTCTGCCCAACACAAAGCTGCAAAATGAAAAGTTACATTAGTGTCTGGTCAGAAGCAAAGGGAAATAACCATTCACGATCATGAACACTGAATTCAGTTATAGGACTACAAAAAGGCAGTTACAAACACTGAGACAGAGAAAACTGTAGCATACCCTGTTAAAAGCATCATATGAATGGAAAGCATGACAGTTCCCTTGACGGTAGTTTCCACAAGTCCCTTCTGGTGTGCCAAAGCTTGCAAACTTAATGGAAGAAATTTTCTGGCCAGGGCCACATGACAAATGGACCTTTGGCCTCAACGGTTTATTCACCTTGCCAGAGGCTTGCATCTCATAATTCATCAAAGTTGGCTGCCACTCATAAATATCAGCACATACATTGTCCACTTCTCTCCTTAGCAAGGAAATTCCATTAGGATCTCCACCCCATTCTTCAAACACAATTAACAAGTTTCCTGTTGGGTTTAGCCATGATCGAGGAACATGATACCTGAAAGGTTGAATATTTTTTCTTTATGTGTTAAATTTTCAATGGACTCTTCATGTGATTAATGGGAACTGAAAAAGCTAGTTAATACTTCATTACCATCTTTGGGAAGCTTCCTTACAATTCCTCAAGCATTTCGTCTCACTAAATGTTCCAGCATAGTTGCATTCACCACAACTTCCAGAGGCTTTATTTGCAGGCCAATAACGTCCAACACTTTGTCCATTTATCCATACCTGTCCTTTGCCCATACTAGCCATGTCTAATGCCAATGGGGAATTTCCAGCTGGAGTGTTGAAGGTAGTCTGTGAAAGATGGCATAAAAATATCACTCCAAGACTTGTTATCATTGAACATACTTCTGATCATCGAGATATTTTAAATGGAAGTGGAATGGTACTTCTTTCAGGTGTTGGTTTGACTAAAAAGTATCACATTATCAGAGCCACAATCCACTTGTAATTAAAACAAGGGAAGAATTATCAAACTGCAAAGCTAACTCAATAACTTGGTCCATAACCGACAAACAAGGATTGCCAAGAAAATTTGATAGAGTAAAACACTGGGAAGCACATATATTTCATTGTTTATGAAGTTGACAAGATACGGTCAAGGGGGGTTTCAGATACTCACTTTGTACCACATCAGTGGCTGTCTTCTTGAAACTAAAGACCCTTGTGCCCACTCAACCAAGGAACTCCCGCTGAGTGAATGAAGGCTTAGTGCCTCTCCTTTAAGACCAATCTGATTGCAAATGTAAAAACAAATGAACTTCAGCATAGCTGATGAAAAAAGAAAGTACATGGTGAATTTTAGATGAGAAACCTTGTATGTCCACTTCTGCCAAGACAAGTCCCTCCTGCCCTCGTTGAGACCATTCAATGATACTGGGCCAAGGACACCAGTACTCCATGTCTCAAAATGTGGACCAACGTTCTGCATTAAGTATCATTAACGGCGGATAAATGCACAAGTAAAAGCAATGCGGCCTCTCCATGTTAATTAGTGCAAACAAGCATGTATATATATGTGTATATGTGTATGAAAGAGAGACACAAACCGGGAGACCAACAGCAACACTCAGAAGAGAAATTCTATTAATTCCGGCTCTCATCTTCACACCTTGACTAAAGGTCAATTTTGGGAATTCCAAGCTTCCATAAGCAGTTCCTGCTCAGATTGAGAAAATATATCCAAACTTAATTTGGTTTATCAGGTTAAGACTGCAAGCAATATGTTGTATTGTACTCGGACAGAAGAAAGTATTGCCTTCTTGCAGATACAGAAATATATGGCACTTCGGATGTGAATAGAAAACTTTTCAAACTGATAACATGAGAATATTCTAAGTTGGCGTTTAACATTTTTCTACTTCCTTCTCTTCTTTCATTCTTTTCTCTTTTTACATGCAAACAGCATCCTAAAACAAAACTATGTGTACCTGATCGTTGACCATTGACAAAAACATGCAAAGCATGTCCTGCTGATAAAACAGTAAGAACAGGATCCTTCCCCTTTTTCAAGAATCCTTCATTTGAGTGAATATTCACACTGCAGATCCAAATTAAAAATGTCTAAAAACATAAATGCCAGAAGATGAAAAGATCAAGGACTAATCCAAAAGAATAGAAGAACAAGCTAAGTTGTATGATACTCACTCAGTCATGTACCATAAATAATCTGAACTGTCTCTGGTGGTATTTAATTGCTCCAACAACCCAGTCATCGTGAAGGTCTTATCACCATCAGAGCCAGGGTCTTCATTGTATGCCTGCCAAGAGAGTCCTCCATGCACAGGAACGGTAGTCATCTTCATATTTGCAACTTGAGCACCAACCTATCCAGAACATGCACATCAACATTGTCAAAAATAAAAAACAAGAACTGTTTCAATTTTCAGGGAAAAAAATATCATACTTTGCGGAAAACTATAGTAATACAATGTTGAAAATGGAAATTGTTTTGATCTTTTCAGGAAGAAATCCTCACCCTTGCAGTGTTGTAAACAGTGTTTTTGCAGTCTGGAAGAATACTGATAGACCAGGGAGGTAGGTTGTAGTGCATGTTACCAAAAGCTACTTTTGCAAATGACATCTGGTTGTAATTTGCAAGGAATGCAGAACAAGCTCCAGATTTTGATTTGAACACATGAGCCTATACAATATTGATGAAACACGAGGGAAGGTTAACACCACTTTAAATTAAGACCACTTTAGAAAGAATACAAGTAAAGGTCACCTCTTCATAGTTTCCCAATTTTATCACGGTTGCATCTCCAGAGACTAGAGCTGGTTCAGCAAGTTTAATTGCTCTATGTAGATCTTTCAGATGGCCCCATTTAGGCTGCCTTAAAAGTCCTGCGTGCATGAAGTAGGACCTAAACTTCAGAATTATGCGGAAGGAATTTAAAACTCACTCCAGATCATGACTACTAAATAGTCGCAAGAGTATCATTAAATGAAGGCAGTGTCAGTTTGTATTGAGAAGAGACATCTTATTTCATAACGACATCAGCATTCTTGCAGAAAAGAATTAAGTATGGTGACAAAGATATTTCTTTCCACGAACATGTACTAAACACATAATTATTTTCCAACTCTGAGAAAGGAAAATTTAGTTTCCAACTGAGGGAAGGACCAACCAAATAACGGGATATGCATGCGTCCAAATGTTCTATAACTGTTTTAAACTTTGAACCACCAAAATCTCAAAAAAGCCTAAAAGGACATATGGCTTTTTGAGAATGAAGCTGATACGTAATCAGCTCTTGCCTATAACATCTCAGGCTCTCATGATGATAATTAAATAATAACTCCTGCACCTTCTACATTAAGGCTCATTCGCTGGTGTCAATGATAGTGCACATAGCAACAGGATATATTTAAGCAGCCTGTTCGTCATAAGAATGCTAGAAAATCAAGAATCATTTTGTTCTGACCCTTTTAGACAGAAAAACCAGATTATGACTTAACAAACATAAGGGAACATGTGCGTACCATATTCATCAAGAGGAGCATCATAATCATAGCTTGTAGCTATGAAAGGACCACCGGCAGTTCGACCAAAATTTGTTCCACCGTGATACTGAAACAAGAAAACCAGCATATCAAACTTCGCTTACCTACATTAGGATTCCGGAAAACCTATGGAGTTAGTACATACTCAGAAAAATCTAACCATGTAGTAATTAACAAATGCTCCTCCTTTCTGTATGAACCTTGCAACCGCGAATGCTAAGTCTTCAGCTGGCCGGTAAGGAACTGGACCACCAAATTCCGTAAACCTGTACGGGTAAGAGAAAAAAAATTTCTCCATAAATTTCCAGTTTTTGGCATGAAACATGTATACTAATTCTTACCATGCAGTCCAGGCCTCAGTCCACATCTTGGGCTTGTAAGGCTTGTTCGGTGAGAAGTAGTCACAATAGAAACCGTTGCAGGCATTAATCTGTCAGAACAGCAGAAAGATTAGAAATAGGAAAGCGCAGAAGCCGAAAGATTTAATCAACTCGAGCTATAACTCGAGAAGAATATTTTCTAAAAAAGAGGCAGACTCCAAGTACATTTATTTGGTTTGATTTGCAATGGTTGAAAAGAATATATTCCACAGTTCACATGTACGAGAAAGAAAGAAATTTATTCTCTATGAACACCCAGAAGCCATGCTGACAATGGTTAATGAATATAATACTGAAAGCAGTAATGGCCATCATTATTAAGAAAAGACAGAAAGTCAAAGATATGGGACTGAGCAAGTTGGGCAGCTAAGCCATGTGCAGTGAGGAATAACGCTTCATTTTAAGCAACAACAACAGAGCTTCAAATCAACCCTCTAATTTTTCTCTCTCCCAGTTATTGCATGGTTCGATGTTGTTGGCAACATGTTGGCACAGAGTTAATGGACAAGTGATTTGAAGCACAACAACAGAGCAACCAACATACTATCAACTAACAACCCCACTTAAGGCAGTGAGGCGACATAACATGAGGACCATGACCATCACTGAGTTGGATATGGAGTACGAAAAGAAAGGTTAACAAAAGGCATTACAAAAAGTTAAAATAGCACTAGTCCATAGCTTACAACAGGATCTGGAGCATCATCTTGCTTGCACATGACCCATGGGACACCCGTGCCCAGACCTACAGCCATATTTGCTGCCCATTTAGCATAAGCTTGACCAGGTGCACCAAGTTCATATTCTATGGGTCCATACTCATTCTCAATCTGCCATACACATTGAAACGTAGAGAATAGAAGGAAAAGTCACTTCCTCTACTATATTTTCCCTAAAACCAACGGTAAAATCCAGATAAAATAACGGACTTCATATTCCCTTGGATATACAAAATCTGGTTTTTTATTGAATTCGTAAGCATCCAATAAGAATAACAAAGCAGTAATTTTGCTACCTGGGATAAAATAATTGGACCACCCTGAGACTCGTACAAACTTTCTGCTTTCATCATCTTAACGATCTTTGCTGTGAATCTTTGCATATGAGCCTGTACAAAAATTTTAATTTCGATAAGTAAATAAACCAATTCTAAAATGAAAGAAAGCCCTAACAAGGGTTAATGTATATACATAAGAAACTAAAAAAACTCCTCACCTTGAAAGGGCGATTATTGGTTCTGAAACTGATTCCAGGAATGTACTTGAGCCAAACAGGGAAGCCCCTGAAATTTAAGCAGGGGATTTCTGTTTAAGACTTCATAAGCGAATTGAGTTCTCGAAACTATGCGCTTTGAAGTAAAAACGTTGGTACATTACCCGAAATTCCACTCAGCACAGGCATAAGGTCCAATCCTGAGATGAACATAGAGACCTGCTTGCTGCACCAGCTTAATAAACTTGACCAGATCATAGTTTCCCTCAAAATAATACTACACAGACAAAAGTTGCAAAAAATTAGAATTCAAAAGTTGGAACTATAAACAAAAATATCAAATACAAATATGTTTGGCCAAATTACTTTTCCAGGTGAAGGTTCATGTCCATTCCAAAAAACATAAGTCTGAATCACATCAACTCCTCCTTCTTTGGCCTTCCCTATAAGATCTGGCCACATCTGTCATATTCTCAACCAAAACCGTCAGGCCAAAACAGAAAAACTTACATTTAAATGTCAGTGTACGTACGATAGTCGATAAAAACAGAGACAGCAAAGAGTGTGCGCATTTGGAGAAGCTCCGACAAACAGGGAAAAAGTTTTTTTTTTTTAACAATTTGATAAACAAGAGAGTGAATGAAGTACATTTGGAATGATACCTCAGGGGTGCTTCTTGGGTAGTGAATGGATCCAGATATAAGGATCCTTCTTTGGCCATTAATCGTGATAGCCCTTGAGTCATAAGAAACAGTGGCAGAAACAGAACAAACACATAAACCAAGCAACAAAACCCCAACCACATTGTTGCACATAGCAAGCTTCTCCAAGGTCATAACTATGACCCAAAGGATCCCTTCAAAGCAATGGCCTTTATGCTCCAAATATTCCCCCCTGAGCACACTTTGTTCAAAGCTTCCTCATGAGAACAGAAAAATGTACATATGCATGTATAAAAGAGAAATCCAAGAAAATCAACAAAACCAACTGGACGTATATGCCTTCCTTTCTTTTAAGTCAAATGTAAGAGGAGGGGAAGATGAGGTAAGAAAGTTTCGAACTCTCGGCAGTAAAACATTTGTGTGGGAGAGTGAACAAACGAGTGAGAGAAAGAGCTGGTTTACTATGCTAAAAAGGGGTGTGCTTTGCTTTGCAATTGCAGCTGCTTTTATAAGCACTAAAATAGTGGAGGGTTTGACAAGGAAAAGGCAGACCACTGGCCATTTTGTTGTTTGTCCTTTCTCCGTCTAATTCCTTTTTCACTCTATTGTTATTAATCGTATCAAAATAAGAACAAAATGTTAAAGGTAATTTTTCTTTGGCTTTGTGAATTGTGATAGCACAACACAGAGATTCTCAGAGGCAAGACAATCCCGAGACGGGGTTCTCTGTGTCCCAAACCCACGCGCATGGAGGACGTAAGTTTACTCAAGTAACCAAGAATTTACACGTACATCTCAAAATTACTGTAACTATTTAATTATAATCACTAGCAGCGGTTAGCTCCTATCCCCCAGGAGGATATGCCACCAAATAAGTGAAAGTGATATTTTTAGTGCATTGACTCGGTTAAAGTGGAATGGAAACAACTCTTAAGAGGGAAATCAAAATTGTACTTTCTTTAACTATTAATTCAACGCCTTAGTAAAAAGTTATGGTTAAATTGACAGTTTTAATGTAGGAGGAGGACATGAGTGTGAAATTTGGAACAACATTAGCAACCTCGTGAATAAAGAAGGCTTCAGTTGATAAGATTCCTTAATTATTAGGATAAGCATGAAAACAAACCGTTCCCTTCATAATATATGTTTGACGTTGCCACCTGGTGGGCAAGAAGCAAAATGATGAAGAAGAAGCTTTCATTTTCAGAAATTAGAAAAAAGGATGGGTTGCATAACAAGAAGATAGAGAGAGACAAAAAAAAGAAAAATAAAAATGTCATATCTGAAAAAGAAACCTCAATGCAATTCATAAATCAATTGGGATAGATCGTTTATTTCATTTTTTCTATTCTTGTTTTATTTCAGGCCCTTTCATCCATTCATTATAATAAATAAATAAAAATTAAATGCATGAAAACGTTTGAGAATGGAGTGGAACATAATAGAAAAAACTGATGACCTATTCCCAAATCATAATCCCTATATCCTCACCCACTCAACCATCCATGATTACAATCACCAAATTTTTTCCTGCCAGCCAATCATCATCTCTGTTGAAACTAAATAGGTATTAACTATATCATAATAACCATATAGAAAATAAACAATTATATGACAAACGAGGCAAGTCTAACTCGATATATCGACAATTATAAAAGAAGTTAATTCGGTAACACAGGAGATCAAAGGCTCAATTAGTATTAGATCTGTTATATATCTTATTATTTAATTTTGGACATTATTTGATAATTGGACTTTCAAGATAATGTTGATTAGTTTTAAATTCTAATCAAAATGGATAGCATATTCTTTGGAGATTTGATTGGTTGATTGCAGCTAGACTGTGGCTGAAAGACTGTCGTTTTTAGTGTGAATCAACGACAATTCTCGTATGACCTGATTGAGATTTTAGAGCTATCCTAGATAATATTAAGCAACTAATTGTGTTACAATAGAACTCTATCTGTTGCAGATTTTTCTAGGTGAATCATGCAACCTAGGTTGAATTAAGAAACTTGTGTAGATTTTTGGAGTTGCACTTAATTTGTAAATGTCGTAGTTTTTTGGTAAAAAAGAAATTACAGTTGTGTTTCTATCGAAGTTTTACATGATTTGGTTGATGTGTGTGTGTTGCAATTTTCTTTAGTGGTGTTGTCGTTAATTGGGTGTGTGCAGCGTTTCTCTTATAGCTGCATTGTTGATTGGGTGGTTTTGCTACTGCTTGTCTTGGCTGGGTAATTTCAGTGTGTATCATGAACCTAGGCTGAAGGGCGTGAGCTGCGTTTCTTTTGTGTGTGTCGTTGAGCGGGTATTTTTGCTGCTAAGATTTTTCTTCTAGTTTACATGATACTTGGTTGGCAATTTGGGCACATATGTTATGTTTTGGTTGATATCGTGTTTGGTTTTTGACTGAGTATCTTTCTATTATTCAACGACAGTTGACGGTGTTCTTTGAGGGCTTTGCAACTGATTTATTTTCTGGTCTATATACTCTCTCTACGCTACTGTTCTTCATCCTTCGTATGGCTTTTGGTGAACTGTTTTTATGTTAATTGTGTGGCTATCCATAGTGGATGTGGTGTTTGAAAAATCCAGCAGCTAAGTACAACAGTACCATTGTCGAACAACCTTCTGATTTGTCATTAAAGAAGCTGGAATTATTAGGGAAGTTGTTTTTCTTTCTCAAGTGTCTTTGTTTATGTTCGTTGTTATTTCAATCACTTGAGTTATTTTATTTTCATCCTTTATTATGAAATACTGTTAAGAAAATTCTCTGTTGAGGTTAATACAAGGTGGTCATACGATTGAGTGTGATTTACTTTCACAAGTGATGAGGACGAGGGATAGTGTCAAGAGTTGGGTAAGTTGACTCTATAATGTCTTGAGTAAAACTATTGTTGTATCATAAGTGAAAGTAATTAAGTTGGGTAAGGGCCCTATAGACGTAGTCAAGGTATGTCAAACTGCATTATCAAATCTCGGGTGTGATTTGTTATTGCATATTTGATTTTTTTTGTTTCGTATTTGTCAGAAAATTTATAACAACTGCGACCATTCATAATTTGTGAGAAATTACATCCTTTCGAATTTTTCAAGACCATTATAAAAAACGGTTAGAGATTAAATAAAATTTAAGAATTTAAAATATAACTAAAAAAGATTGTCCTAAAAATTTGAAGTTTAATTAAAAATAAACAATAAAATAAAATTTTATTTATTCATTTTCTTTATAAAAATTAATTAATTGACGAGAACTAATTGATTACTTAATAAATTGATTCGTTTTTAATAATAAGGATTATTAATGTAAATCGAATCGAAAAGTTAAAGATCAAACTAAAAAATTAGCTAATTCAAAATTTTCATTGTTAAACTGATTAACTCGATGTAATTTTTTAATCATTAATATAACCGTAAACTCACTTCCATCTTTATATCTTTGATATTTTATGACATAAATAGAAAATTGGATAGAGATGGCAATAAACCGACCTATGGGCATAAATTCAAGTGTTTTCAATTAATTGACCTATAGGTCAGGCTCAGGCCATTAATAGGCAGCTTGGGTTCGAACCCAATTAAAAAAGAACATTGTTTTATAGTTTTAATTTTAAAAATTTATTTTAAAAAAATGACAGGACTGGCCTATGGACCGACCTATTGTCATCTCTACAATTGGATAATTAACAGGTGTATGGGATAACGAGTGCTTTTATATATTTTCATTTTTTATGCAAAATAAAATTTATTTGTCTAGATTTGGCATCTTTGCGTTAATACAGTACACGTGATTGGATAAATGTGCACTAGTGTATTATATTATCACAACTGTGGGTGCAAGTCCTCTCCTGTAAGTATGGTACTATGGATGTGCGTAATAACCGTCAGAAGGGGACTGCTTCCTTTATCTGGTGGAGCTTACAAAGTGTGACTTCTCTTATACAGGATGGGATAGCATGGAATCTAGGAGATGGATCTCACGTTCGATTTTGGCTTGATAGACAGTGTGGGCATCAGCAGTTTTTAGACGAGATTGTCTCACCATTACCATCATCAGAGATCAATAAACCAGTCTCTGATTATTGGGATGACACCAGTGGGTGGAAGATGGATGTCTTGCGACAGTGGTTAACTCCTCACTATTTGGGAACTATATTGAGCATGGGGTCTCTGTCACAGACTCGACTTGATTGTTTGCGTTGGGATTCTTCACCACAGGGTCATTTTACTGTTAAATCTGCTTACCATATGGTCGCTCATGCTTCTAATGTGTACGAAGGTAAAATCTAGAAATTCATATGGCAATTGCGGATTCCGGAGAAATGGATAGCTTTTCTATGGGTGATGGGTCATGGTAGACTCCTCACAAATTTGGAAAGAGTTCGACGACATCTAAGCACAGTGGATTTGTGCCCTTTGTGCCACCAAGCACCAGAATCTCTATTACATCTGTTTCAGGATTGTGAAGTCATTGGTCAGGTTTGGAATACGATTAAGAGACAATGTCGTTTTTTCTTTGTCCATACTGGCCATAATTTTATCCAATGGTTGGAAGCTCACATTGATTGTCGGGAGGAAGCTCATAGGGCGATAACATGGCCCATCATTTTTGTTGGACCCCGATTTGTTTGAGGATTAATTTTATTATTTTTATTGTGATTAGGCTTTAATTATAATT
>JANQAP020000007.1:2960943-2986578 GCA_026874005.2 Erythroxylum coriaceum
ATCAAAACCAACCCAACAAAATTCACACCTCCTTCATCCACATTTACCATAAATCCTTCAAAACCAACCCAACAATATGGATTAACAACTCCAAATTTTCAACCCAACAACACAATTAATTAACCAGAAATCTTCACAATTTCATTCCTCACAAGCCACAAATCATAACAACACAAACAATTAACAAAAGCATTCAAAAATTGGAAAAAAAACACACCCAATAAATAGTCATAATCGGTTTAACTCGGGTCGAGTCGGGTCCAGATCTGGGTATTATTCTCAGATCTGTCGTCGGATGATGCGCACAGACGTGGTCGTCGGATGGTGGTGACAGGCGGAGGAGGCGACAGGTGGAGGAGGCGACAGGTGGACGAGGCGACCCGCCACAGGCGAAGGAGATGGCGACCTGCGACAGCTGGAGGAGTAACCAAGCACGCCGGAGAGCACCACGAACGTCGGGAGTGAAGGAGCGGACGACGTCGACGATAGCTATAGAGAGAGGACAGAGGAGAGGAGTCAGTGAGAGAGAGAGAGCAAAGAGAAAAATCAAAATAGACGAGAGAACAGAGGTCGGGGGTATAAAATTTTTTTGCATAATTTTCAGATTGGTCCCTCTAAAATGGAGTTTTCACGGTACCGGCCTGGTACCAGAAGAAAACACCCGGTATCGACCGGTACCTGCAGACCGTACCAACGTCTTCGATACTATTCCGTTTTTTGGCCGGTGCCAGCCGATACGAAACGGTACCCAAAACTCTGGGTATAGGGCAAAGATTGAAACCCTATCAGTATCAATTGCACATAATTTAGTATCCTAAAACAACCCAACAAGGTACGCCTCAGTTGACTCTCGAAGAGCTACTATGGTGCTGCTCTAGAACCTCAAATCAGTCTTGAAGTCTTGAGCTATTTCCTTAACCAGTCTCCGCGCTCTTCTGGTACTTCCTAATCTCTCTTATGCCACTATTCCTGGTCTAAACCTGTGCAGATTCGTCTGGTACCAAATACTGACACCCAAACATGGACTGGATTTGGTAGACGACGGCGGACATATCTGCAACAAACTTATAGATGGAAAGGGTGGGCGATTGACATGTGGAGAGGGGCCTAAGCTGGATAGAGTTTGGGCAACCCTTGTGTTATCGATATCGACGATGAGCTAGCGTGCATACTCGTATCTTGGAAGCCACTAGTGGATGATATTGGAAACAAGAACAGAGAATAGGTGGAAAACAACCAGAGAAAGTTTTCGAGATTTAATCAGTGAGAAAAGGTGTGGTCAGCAAAATGCAATTGACGATAATAACAGAGACAGATGACACGACCAAACAGAAGGTTGATGGAAACTGCAAAAAAATGGTAGCAAAGTAAGGGCATCTCCAACCCACCTCCAAAGTGGAGGAGAAACGCCATTTTGGAGGAGAAATGCACTCCAACTCAGCGGCAATTTCTCCCCCATTTTGGAGGATTGCTAACATCCGTCTATCACTGTTCTTTTTTTTCCTTTTTTTCTCCCTATTTTTTCTCTCTTCCTCTTTTCTTTCTTTTTTCATTATTCATTTTTTAATTTTAATTTTTTAATTTTATTATTTAAACAATATTTCAATATTTTCATTATATATTTATTTAAATAATTATAACTTTATAATAATTTTAAGGTTTAGTTTCATGTTTATAAATATTTTCATTATATATTTATAACTTTATAATTATTTACTTATGAATAAAGATTTTAAATAAATAATTTAAAAATATTCATTAGTACACCACAAATATATTTATATTAATAATCAAATAACATAATAAATTACAAACAAAGACAAATTAAATTAAAACACACATATATGAATATTAATAGTCAAGCAGTAAAACTAAATAAACAAAACACAAGCAAAATATAATTAACTACAAATACAAAATTGAAAAATTTAATAATCAAGTAGATCGGTTCCATCTCTACCAATATTAGTAAAATATTCACCAAAAATATTATTTGATGAGTTTGGCTATGGATGTGGTTGTGGTTAATGTTGATGAGGTTGATGCGATGATTGTTCCATAATCTGTGATTGTTCAGCTGCAATATAAGCACGACAATCAGGATCTCTAATTTGATTCAAGTCCTGAGATATAATTTTCATTTCTTCTTTCCATTGCTTCAAAGCCAACTTTTGTCTCTGAATCTCCATCTTCTATCTAGTCATTTCAAGCGCTTCTTGTCTATCTACTGTAGAAAGGGTAACAGATGAAAATACCCGATTTCAACAATTTCTTGGTCGGTATAAACAAGTCAAGGACAAAAACGTACATATCGAATTAAGAAATGCATTAATAGAACATTTATAGGAATAATATACTATTTCAGAGGATTAGTGATTTATGTTATGTTTATTTTCAGTGGCGATATTATCTTTTACTTTTTTTGATGTAATGAATGTTCTGTGTATTTTTTATTGTTAAAATATTTTTGATTTATGAAATTTAATAAAATTTGATGTTTGATATTACATAATTATATTGTCATTTACTATAATTAAATAATATAAAATAGTGCAATATATCTCATATATTATTTCATTTAGTATTATCAAATAACAAATTATAGTTTAATTGAAATTTTATTATTTATTATTTATTAACATAAAATATAAGAATAATAATATTGTGAATAAAAATATAAGCGAAAAAAAGTTGAATTAATTTTATAAAGTAATTTTAATAATCATTAATGAAAGGTAAAAGAGAATATGCTGAGAATATTTCTTTTAGTGTGAAAAATAAAATTGTGGATTGGAGTGAAAAGTGTTGTAGCATCCCTAAAATAGAGGAAACTTTACTCAATTTTGGAGGAATAGATTGGAGATGGCCTAAGGAGACGGGTAGGATAAAAAAAACATAAAAATAAAGGGACTCTGATATCATAATAGTTGAAACAACCCTAAACTCATGAGAAAGACTAATGTTTTAAAAATCTATAAAATTGGTTAACAAAAAGATTTAAGGTTTAAAGGTTTAATCGATATTAAACCGTCATAAAATTTATGTATAATAAATAAGAATAAAAATTATAAGAATAAATAAAAATAAAATATTTATTAAAATAAAAATAGATAATTTTTTAAAATTTTTAATCAATAAATACTAATATTTTTAATATCATAAAAATTTAAAATTTACGGTTTTATTTTATTTAAAAATTTTTCTGTTTATTTCAAGTATAAATAAATTCGCAAGGTAACACAGACAAACGAGTCTAGGCTATACAAATACCATCCGCCGTTCAATATGGTTGGGTTGTACGGATTTTCATGTCTCACGAATCTGGAAACTCGGAATTGTCACCTAGTCGAACCAGGTAAGCGGCTGGCTTTCATGTATTTCTCATCGCTTATCGTTCTTCGTTACTTTTGATGGGCCATAATCAAATCACAGAAATCGGTGTTTTTACTGTTCAACTTGCTATGTGCCATTTTTCAGATGGAGTGAGGAGAAATGCTGTGCCTGTGGTCGGTCCAAAAAGTAATGGTACGCTAATTCAGTTTTTGAGGGGAGAGATTCGGATCGATTGTAGTCTTCACTTATCTCGAGAGTAACGTTTTTCGGGAGATCTTCTTAATTCTCATTTGTTTCTTTACTTAGGAATTAACGAATTCCATTACGACTGTGTGAAACAAATTAAGAAGTTTCTTTCAATATTTATTATGGAAGTAGAATATAATCTCCCAATAACAACGTTTAAAGCCTCTCATCGAGCTTCGAGTTGTATAAAACTTTATTAAGACATTCTAGATGTAAGAAAGTGTAAAAGAATCATTTAGTTTTGTAAAACTTTACGTCTTAAATTAAAGAATATCAACTTAGAGGACTGGTGGAGCAGCATGGGCTCTTTCATATCCTTAACTAAGATTGTAATTTCGAATCTTGAGAATAGAGTTGCTTTTAAAATTTGTGAGAGAGAATTTTAATCGTTTAAAAAAGTCCTACCCAACTCGATTCCGAATTAATCAATTGTCTATATGACACTGTATTCACAGGATGGTTTAACCCCCCCCCAAAAAAAAATTGTGATCTCAGGTTTTATGTTCAAGAACTTAACTAAATACATGTCATAACGGTACTTCATTTCACACCGCAAATACGGTCATGTTCGTGATCAAACTATGCAGGTATCCTGGCCATAGCCAAAGTTCCAACGGAACGATCATATGGTCTCAGGGGCCAGGGCGAGAAGGCCGCCATGTCGTCCTCTGGATTGCCATTTTTATCCGGTAATATTAGCTACTGTGAGACTCCGATTGGCAATATAAACAAATCATTTCGAAATGGTGGTATTTCCGTCAACTTAAAAGATG
The DNA here is from genome assembly GCA_026874005.2 of Erythroxylum coriaceum. NCBI lineage: Eukaryota > Viridiplantae > Streptophyta > Magnoliopsida > Malpighiales > Erythroxylaceae > Erythroxylum > Erythroxylum coriaceum. The sequence goes on from JANQAP020000007.1 coordinate 2,965,296, forward strand.
GCTCTGCATCAAATTACGAGGACAGAAACATTTGGTTAAGGTTTCGGAGTGGTGTATCTAGGCACTTAAATTCCTTCTGTCAGTTCTCTCGTCCTCACACGGTGATTGGCACCGTGAGTTTCATCTTTAATCACTTCTACTACAATAATAATAATCGGAAATAGAAGAGGATTGTCTAAGAGTTCTTGCAATTGATATTCTCATGATCAGTTGATTGGAATAACATCGGTCTCTCTTCTCCCGGTTGAATCAATTGCTGATCTCTCTCCCTCATTTTTTGTGGGGTTAATGAAGGTAAAATTTCGCAGAGGACTGATGATGGTTTTAAGTTTATCGTTGAATTCTCCTAACCCCGTTTTTCATGGCTCAGGCGTTGGTACCATCAGTGCTAATGAACATTTACGTGGTCGGTTTGAACCAGTTGTTCGACGTCGAGATAGACAAGGTATGCATTACTCAGAACTATACCATGTCCCCGTAAAGTTCAGAAATGAGTATTTCAATGTTTAAAACTACAAAAAGTTAGCGCTTAATTCCATTGAATTTATTTTGCTCCATGTTCCTAGACAAACAAGCCTTACCTTCCTATAGCTTCTGGCGATTTTTCAATGGAAACTGGCGTTTCAATCGTTTCTGCCTCTTTATTGATGGTAAGTATTGTAACTATGTTCCTCCAAAAGCTTTCCCCTTTCCTGTTTATGCTTATGCTTCTATTTTAGAAAATTCTTAGAATTCTTTTATTCTTTTCCTGTACAAAAATTTCCTAATAAAATTCTTAATTAATTTTGATTAAAAATAAAAATCTGTACGAATCATTGATGATGTTGTCGAGCATCATCCAATGAGGAAACTAGAGGCCTTAGGTAATTTTTGATTGTTAGTCAAGGCCATTGGTGTTGTTAACGGAGATGAAATGGGTGAGCAACACTACAGCGATTAGGTCACCAGAGGTTGCCACATTACGTGATTTAGGCGACTGCCTTCTCCTTGAAAGAAAATAATAACAATGAAAGACATAATTTTAGGAGAAGCTCGGGAAACATGGGTGATCTAGCGACAACTGGCTGTTTTCCGCATAAAGTGACTATGGCGACATTCCAATGTTGGAGAAGTAGGGAGGAACACACCAGTGACGTGAAAACACAAGTAACAATAGAGAATCAGGGAAATGATTGTGATCCAAATTATGAACATGTACAATAGTGAAACCTTAGGCACATACACCATAAAGTAGCCCCAAATTCAAGTCTAAAAAACCCGAAGGTGAAGCTCTTAAAGCTTCACAATTAAACAAAATTCAATCAAATTAAGCTCTTCGAGGCGCTTCCAAGGTGCAATGAGATGCTTATTTTATAAGAAAGAGGGACATATGAAGAAGAATTGCATGACGTACAAGTCATGGAAGGTGAAAAGTATAAATGAATGTGACTCCTTCACTCTTGTTTTACATGAATCTAATTTAACTATAGCCTATCAAGTTTTTAGTGATTAGATAGCGGAGCTACTAACTACATTATTTTGCACGAAACATAGGTTAATAATTAGGAGAAAATTTAATAAGAAAGAGTTAAATCTTGCAATTGACAATAACATAGACGTAGATGTAGAATTTGTAGGAGTAGCTTGTTTAAAATTGGATTATGAAATTATCAATGTTTTAGAAACCGGATCAGACATCGAATTGGTCAAATAAAATGTTTAAGATTTAAAGATTCAACTGATATATAATAAATAAGAAGTAAAATTATAAGAATAAGTAAAAATATAGTGTAAAATAAAATAATTTATTGAAATAAAAATGAACTAATAATGTCTATTAATATATAATAAATCTAATAATAAATATAATAATTTAAACTAAGATTGAACCTAACATAAAAACAATTTTATTATCATCATCATCATCATCATCATTTATATAAAGACTCATAAAAGTTAAAGTATGTTTAAATAAAGTAAATATAAAGAAGTCTAACTTTATTCCATCTTCTATTTTAATGTACTTTAAACATATTTCTTTATAGTTGAAATATTATGTTTAACACATTCTTAAATTATCTTAAATAAAATTACTTATATATACTAATTAATAATTCAATTTATTAAACAAATTCATGATAAAAATAATAATTAGTTTTTAACAATGATATTTTAAAAATTTCAATTAAAGTATAACTTAAATTTTGACAAATATAATTTATTAGTGAGATTAAATAAATTTAGTATTTTTAAGGATAAAATAGTAATTTATTTTTTAATAATAACAATTTAAATTTTTTAATTAAAATATAAAGAGATAGAAAAAGAATATAAATTTTAAAATATAATTTATTAATTAAATTGTATGAAATAATTGAAAAGCCAAAATTCATTAAAAATTCAAAAGATTTTTAAAATATGCTCTTTAAAAATCTTAATTTTCCTACAGCAATCGTGTATTCCACCTCAAATCCTCTGTTCCAGTTACTTTGCTCTAACCTTATTCTATTAAATCTTATTCATATATTTATATGGGGTCCACGTAAATGTATGGATGAGATTTAATAGAATATGATAGGAACATCATAATCGGAACATGAGATCTGATTTCTTTGTATTCTATTAAGACTGTGCAAGAGGTGGCTTTAATTGCAACTCTACAATTAATGCTCGTGGGTCCCATGATATGATAGCTACTTGTCGGTCCCACGACTCTGCAACCAAATTACTACTTGTGGTTCCCACATACTTGGTTGACAGATTTTCATTACTTAATTGGTTTTTAAGAAAACCGACATAGTGTTCTCAAGAAATCGGCTGGTTTATTATTTAACCGACTGATTTTTTCTCATAGAGGTTATAAACACAAATTGGACCAGAAATCAGGTCAGTTCGTATTTATTTTGGTCGAACTAGCCAGTTCAGTCTTGTTTTTAAATAATTGGAAATTATGCTTATTACAAAGAACATATTATATGTCTTGTTTATTATGTGAAATTTGATTTCAATATCTAATTTGGATAAAAAAGAATTTGTTTTTGAAAGAAAAATTCAAGCATTAATTAAAATTTGTATTCAATGCATATAGGCTTAATCCTCTTATCATATATTTTTTGTAAAATGTCTTCTAATGATATCTATGCTACTTTATACAATAGTAATAAAGTTTTTGTCAAGAAATTCATAATTAAGGAAAAGTCTACTATATCGTAATATAAAAGAATAGGTCACATCTCTAAGGAAAGAGTTGAAAGGATGATAAAGGATAATATCCATCCAACTATTGACTTTAGTAACTTAGAGATATATATTGATTTTAACAGGAGTAAGTTGACTAGAATAAAGAAAATGGAGTAATTCATAGTTTTAATTTATATTATGTTGTAATATAAAAGAATAGGTTGAAAGGATAATAAAGGATAACATCCATCCAACTATTGACTTTAGTAACTTAGAGATATGTATTAATTGTTATAGGAGTAAGTTGACTAAAATAAAGAAAATGGAGTAACTCATAGTTCTAATTTTAGAAATAATTCATACTAATAGCACTATACCTTATACAAAAAAAATTTGCAGTTCAATATCTTTTATAACTTCCACTGATGTTTATTCCCATTATAATTATTTACTCTTGATTACAAAAAAGTTTGAAACACTTAAAAGGTTTAATTTTTCAATACTAAAGTAAGTCAAGATAGATCTTACTATAGAGGGAGCATTATGGCAAACATAAAATTTCAAAATAAGGAAAAGATTTGTTTATATAAAAATAATTAGAAAGTTATAACATAATGGTTTAATTTACTATGTCAATTAGTCATAAACAAAAGTAGTTTACTTGAAAAGCTTAATTACAACTTTTAGGATATGATAAGGAGTATGCAGAGTAGATCTAACCTTCCAAAGTACCTTTGAAGGTAAGCCATTAAACAATATTATAAATATTTAACACTATCCTGAATAAATTAGAGCCTAAAACACCTTTTAAGTTATAAAGTGAAAGGAATTTTACTTTAAATCACCTCTAAGTGTGGGGCTACTCCTTTGACTTACGTCTTCATAATCGTAGTAAAAATAAATTACATATTGTACCTTCTCATTATTGGTTTATTGAATACCTAATTCATTTTAAGGTATAACTGTTTTATTAGGAGGTTTTAAAATTATGAACAAAATTCTTAAATGTTACGTTTGATGATGTTAGTCCTTCCAAATCACAAAAAAATAGTAGTGTGCCAAAAACTACATTCTTATAACTTAATTACATCCATTTATAATGGAATATTGGATCATTTACTTATGATTATTTTATCACAAGAACAAAAACCTATGAAATCATTACAAAATAAGGTTTTTGATGCATAAGATAATTATGAAAATAGTCAACTTAAGAGATCTAGTAAGGAAGCCTTAGGGATGGCAATGAGCCTGCCCCTGGGCTGACCTAGTCAATTTCTTTAAAATAATTTTTTAAAAATTAAAAATATAAAATAAGGTTTTTTAAAATTATGTCTGAGCCTAGGTCACCTAGGTTCAGAGCTACCTAAGGCCCAACTCTTCAAAGTAAAACGATATTGTTTTATTTAGAATAGTTCAGTTTCAAGCTGACCTGGGCCTGGTTTGGGCCTGACCCATGGGTTGACCCATTGAAAACAATTGAATCTAGGCCTATGGGCTACCCATCGCCATCTGTAGGAAGTCTACTATCTCTTTCTTTATTTGATTGCCTGGTATACTTAGGAGAGGGTGACTATTATATAGTACACATCATTGTTCTTGTCAAGCCTTCAAATTTTGTTTCTATTTCTCAATAAGATTTTTTATGGGATATAATGAGAAATGAAATATGGTCCACAAAGTATAATAAGGTATAAGAGTTTGCAAAGTTACTTAGAAGTTGTAATTATGTTGTTTGTAAATAGTTTTATAAGACTAACAAGAACTTTAAAGGAAATATCGAACGATTTAAGCAAGATTAGTTGTTAGAAGAGAAAGAATAGACATTAACATCATCTTCGCTTTGGTATTTTCCAATGATGCTTTTAGAGTAGCTACGACATTAATAACTTGTTATGTTATGAGGTAATAAACTCATTCAACTTCATGAAAAGTAAAAATGAAATAAGGTTGCATAGATAATGCATTAATAGTTTCAAATGACTTAGAAATGTTGTATGAGGTTAAATAATTATTGTCCAAGTGTTTTTTATATGAAAAACCTAGGTGAAATATTCTTTGACTTAGGTATTTAGATTTGTAGGGATAGATCTCAAAACTTGCTAATATTTCTCTCAAAAGAAATGCATATTGAGTGTGTTGAAAAGGTTTAATATGGATATTTGTAAACCTTGTACGACACCAGCTTCTCATACATAAGTGTTATCTTTGGTATGATGTTCAAAGAAAGAACTTTAGAAAGAGGGTATAAAGGATATTCCATATGCCAGTGTAATATAGGGAGCTTGATATATGCAGAAGTAAGAACCAGGTCGTTATTACATTTGTAGTTTTAATTATTGCGTACATATTTATCAAACCTAAGTTCAGACCACTATAATGTATTCAAGCGAGTTTTAAGGTATTTAAGTGGCAACAAATTGTATACTAGCATACATAAAAGATGGGAATCTTATCCTTATAGTTTATACATACTTAGATTTTATTATATTTAGATGACAGGAAGTCAAGTTAGGATATATATTTACGCTAGCAAATGATGCTAAATCTTATAAAGTGTCAAATAGATAAGTGTGAACTCTTCAACTACACATATTGACTTTATGGAGATGCATCACAAATTGAATGATTAAGAAATCTCATTGGGGAATGTTTTTAGTTGATTCAAATTTTATATCCATATATTTGTATTGTGATAACAATTAAATTGTACGACTTAGTAAAAACAATAAAAATGCCATAAGTTCTAACCATTTAGAAGTCAAATGTTTGATTGTTATAAAACTTATATAAGACATTATTAGGACTAAGTATGTTTACTTAATCCACTAATTAAGGGACTATGCCGCAATGCTTATAAGGGACGTGTTATTACAATTTATTTTCTCATTCATATTAGTATGGTTATTAAGTATACGTAACTATATTACACACTGGCATATGTGTTTGATATTTTTTGGTGTGAAAAGTTTTAGTGCACCAAATGATGGACATTGAATTACTTTTGGATGAAATTATTTTCTAAAAGATACGTCAATAAAGTTTTCTTATTAAATCTTTTCTTGATCCAAATTATTTTGTTTCTAAAACTAATGATAATTATTATTACTCAAAGGGGAGAATATTAGAAAATTTTCGTAATTGAGCTATTAGTTATGGATTTCATAGTTAAAAGTTTATTAAGGATAAGGAAATATTTTGATCTATAATAAAGTATAAAGAGTTTGATAATTAGTCTAACTAAAGCGGATCAAACTCATGGAGTCCAATTTTGGATTATGTAATTTATCAATTGGGGTTGTGAAGATTAATTTAGATTGTAATGGCGAATCGAATAAAAATTCCATACAAAGAGACTAGTTCTCCTGGTGCTTTCAAACACATGTGGAATTAAGAATACTTTGACTTGCAGAGATCTAAGATTTAGAAAATGAGTAAAAACACTAGCTTGTGATTCTTTTGTACGTTCAATCCAATCAGAAATTATGGAAAGTAAAACAAGTCAGGCTTTCATAATCCTCTATATTATTCATATGAATTACCAATCTCTTGATAAAGATCTCCCACAAAATAAGATTTCTTTATGAATCCACAAAGAAAATTTTTATACAATGTGTTCGTTTCACCAAGCCAATAGATAATTAAAGCCTACAAACAAAAAGGAAATTTGTAGAAAATGGGTAACGATAACTTTCAACCACCAATAGTGTTAATACTATTTCTTAATATGAAGCTCAATTAAATTTCAACTTACCATTTTCTTCTTGTTAATTTGATTTATGTGTAGAGTCTGACTATGGGGGTTATGTTTCGGTCAGTGCCACTTCTTTCTGCGCTCCTCATAAGTTTTGTGATTGGGAGCGTCTACTCCATTGACGTAAGTCCCTTGAATCAATCAGAACCCTGCATTCATGATTAAATTATTACATCTAGAGAATTTTCGTTTTTGTTGGTTGTAGCTTCCTTTACTTAGGTGGAAGAAACACGCATACCTTGCTGCATCCTGTATCCTGATTGTGAGAGCTGTTGTTGTCCAACTTGCTTTCTTTGTACACATACAGGTATATACAAACAGTCACATGATACGTTGAGGTTTAGTTAATATCCAATAAGAATATTCCGTACACGTTACCTTGAAGGACTTCTAAATGGAAAGGCCATTATCACATGCAGAAATGCGTTCTTGGTAAACACTTGGCTTTAACCAGATCGTTGGCGTTTGCTACTGCTTTCATGTGCTTCTTCTCTGCCGTTATCGCATTACTCAAGGTAATCATTAACTGAAAGGATGTGTGCATTTGGGTTAAATTTGCTCAGCGATGTCATTCAGTGTCATGTGACCGACATTGAGCATGATCAGTCTTTCTTGTGTATGTCTCATTCCAACAGGACATACCTGACACGCATGGGGATAGTAACCATGGTATTCAATCATTCAGTGTTAGCCTAGGGCCAAAAAGAGTGAGTTATCCACTTCGCTATATGTTAAAATGTATTTTTACATTTTGAAATTGGGATCATTAGTTTGCTGTAACATGCAAGTAAAGAAAGTTATCATTGAGCATGGTTGGTCAGTCGCAGTTGATGACAAGATTTAAAATCTGAACTCTTACAATTTTTAATTTTAACGAAGTCTTTAAATAGAAAAGTTTTCGCTTGCAAGATAAGACTTTAGTGTTAAAAGTGTATTGCTGATATCTGAATTTCGCAAGGTATTTTGGATATGCGTTAATATGCTTATGTTGGCTTATGGAGCTGCGGTGGTGGTGGGAGCTTCTTCTTCCTTCCTTCCGAGCAAGCTTGTTACGGTACGCTTAATGAGTATTTCTGAGAATTACTAAGCATATATGTATTGTGGGATCCTTTACAAAATAGAAATTGGTGCAGATGTTAGGCCATTGTACGCTTGCTGCAATTTTGTGGGTTCGAGCACGATGTGTTGATATTTCAAGTAAAGAGGCCACCACTTCCTTTTATATGTTCATATGGAAGGCGAGTAAGCTAACAGTCTATATATATTTTTCACGGATAATTGACACACACACACACACACACACATATATATATATGCTACTAATAATAAAGGCTTTATTACGACTAATACATATTGAATTCATATCTTACTACAAATTGAAAGGATGATGTTCTTAATGTGAAAGTAAATGAGGCCACAACCTTTTATTGAAACTGAGATGTCAAGAGTTTCAAATGATGCAATATTTTTTTAAAGTTGTTTAGAAAAGATATTACTAGGAGTTATAATGTCTATAAAATTTCAATATTCTCAAAAATTATTACCTATAAAGACTGAAATACTACTTGTTTCTCATTAAATATAAAATGTTTGATTTTTATTAATTTAACTTTTGAAACTTCATTCAAAAAATGTATTATTTTAGTAATTACAACTTATTAATTTATATTTCTCGTTTTTTTATAATTTGTCTATTGGAACTTGTATATAATTTTCGAATATTATCTAAGCCCTTTTTGAAAAATTATTTAAGTTAAAATTACAGTAAATATAATCTATAATGAATCTTGTTGAAATAATTGGAGTAAAATATGCTTTAAAGAAAAAAATACATTTATCATATTCTTGCAAAATCCATACTTGTAACAAAAAGATGTTTCGTATTCAGTTGATGACATCAACATATATACAGTTATTAGTGAACTATAAAATATCACAAATTTTGAATACTTACTATAAACTGTCTCTGTTAGGGACAACTTTGAATGTTATTCGATATTTTGTGCAGTTATTCTACATTGAGTACTTTCTAATTCCTTTTGTACGCTAAGAAGAAAGAAATGCGTTTCATCGTGGCCTACGACGAGAAAATTACAGGTAAAGAAGTAGAACAAGAAGAGGGCGGTTTGATCCAATTCTGAATAGAAAGACATTGCCATTTGCCAGCTTAATTACTTCTTGCATTATCAGTTTGTAATTTATAGTCTAAGATAATTAATAGTCAAAGTAAAGTGTTCATTAGTAGTGTTACTATAACCAATTATAACAGTTGTAGCTGGCTTCCCATTACCAAGCCCCAGTTCGTTGTTCAACAATCAACACACAGAATCCAAAAGAAAAGTGAATACTGAAATTTTAGTATCAAACGTGTTTACTAATTAATTTCAATAACTTTTCATACAACTTCTAGCTACCAACATTATTTCGTAGTACGAATCAAGGATTAGGCTTCCAACTGTCTCATGATTGATTCATTTTGGGCCATCAGTTTTATCACATTTGTTCGAGTTGTTGCAAAACTTTAACCGAGTTTAAATGTCTAACTTCTTTTATGGTTGGTTCTAACCCAAAGTCACAACTAGGTCTAATAAGATGTAACAAAAATTGTATTACGATATTAAGATGGAAAGAAGAGTCAAATAATAAAAATATAAGAGTGGAGCTGGAGATAGGTGTGATACCAAAAATTAGAGTTAAGGACTCTGAACTTGTTTGCTAGTAGCAAAGGAAGTAAGGACATGACTTCTTCTAGTTAGTATATGTTGATTAACGAACATATGTAATAAAATGAGTGGACGATGACTAGCAACTATTATGGTCGTTGTATATATGAGACTAACGAATTCTTGGAAAGAACAACTAGCGAATTACCTGAATTCTCTCTCTCCTTTATCATTGTCTTTCAAAGTTTTTCGCAATAACAACATCAACATCCTAATGAAAATCCACTATATGCAGGGCCTAGAGAGGTCCAGAAGTGTGCGACTTTACTCTTAATTAGTAAAGAAGTTGTTTTTGATAGACGTACATGAAAAAAGAAAAAGAATATATACTAAATAAATAAATAACTGATATCACAACAACAATGTTTTTTTAGCGATGATATGAATATCGTCGACAATTTTCAATAGCGTATCCAAAAACTTATTCTTTCACAATGTTTTACAGAGTCGCAGCTAAATTTATGTCTTTGAAGACGATTTAAAATTTCGTCGCCAAAGCTTTGCAAAAAGCTAGACTTTTGGTGACGAATTTATTAAATAGTCGCCAAAAGTTCAAACAACAAATTCAAATTTAATATTGTTGACAATGATTCTATGTGTAAAAATAAATTTAGCTAGCAAAATTGTCAAATAATTTATGGAACTATAAACTCAAAATTAATTAATATTACATAGATTTATACTTTTTATTTTTATCTTTTAAATTATATGATATGACGATTTTTTATAGTGTCACAAAATTTTCAAATAGTTTTAACATGGAGTTTGTAATATAGTGATCATATATGATTCTTACAAGAAAAATAATAAATATTGAAATATGGTACGCAATATAATATAATAACATATGGTAAGTAATACAAGATTTTAATTAAAAGTTTAAAAATTATTGTAGACAAAATAATAAATAAAGTTTCACGTCTATTCTATCGAAAAGGAAAAGAAATAATTATTTTTCTAGATTCCAGGTGACATGAGTCTTGGTAGAAAACGTAAAGAAGTTCCTTATATCTGGATTCCCAAGAAGGCTCCTTGCACATCCAAAGGCATCAATTAAATAGTCAAAGATCTTCTCTCATGTATTGGTTTATTGACACCCCTCTTCCAACAAATTCTTAGTTTTAACTAAACTAGCAGAAGATACAGTGAACAATTCCCTAAATGTAGTGTAGATCACTAAATTGGATGAACCTCACGTACGATGTGTTTCACCTGAGAAACAAATATTATAGAACTTAAATAGCTAAGTCAAATGATATGACGAACCCAAATTCGAACACATGCTGCTTGATTAAATAGACATAGTTTTTGAAATCGATGATTGTTCCAAAACAACCAAATTTCCTAATTTTGTATGGACCATCGAAACACTACCATCGCCTCCATTTTCATGTATGATATCTTGAATATTTGAGGAAGCTTTACACAACACATAGTAATAAAATGATAATTTGATAGTTTTCTAACAGAAAATGAGATACGAATAATAAAAAAAGGGAGGTAATTCGGATTATACTAAAAACTTTGAAGAAGAAGGTCAGCCATGGAAGTCAAAGGGTGATTAGTGTTTGATGAGAAGATTTGTTGTGCATCAATTTGTTCTTCATTAGGGAGAATTTTTCCATATTCCTTCATACAAAGCTTATTTTTGTCATCAAAAACTACTCATCACGTCTACATTCCATGATGAATTTATGTTAATAGTTTTATTTTGAAAAGTCAATAGAAGACTTCTTATTTGAATGTTCCAATTGTAGCAATTTAAATTTTGTGATTTATTAACTAAGAATACTTTATATAATAAGGTTGAGAATTTTAAGTGTGTATGTACTATGTTTAGGGGATGCATAATTAAGTGTGTTTTCCTCTAAAGTCACTATTCTGATAAAAATAGTTGGGTCCTCGAGCCGCTCGTTAGTAGAATGAAGTACATAAACATCCCCTGCAGATGTAAAATACTCTAATAAACCTTTCATTAAACAGTTAGTAGGCTTTCCTCAAATAAGTATGGGAGGCTGAATAAAAGGTCAACCCATACACAACCAACACAGAAACACAATTCACCATCTTCCAAACACAAACACAAACATAAACAAAAACTCATGCACCATAAGCATAACACAAAGCCCACATAAACTCCAAAATGTAGCAAAAAAACAGAACACAACAAGGAAGGTTCTTGAAAACAAAAAAGATGAGCAGTATCAACACAAGACACGATACTTCTTCGACGATGAGGACCACAACACAGGAGACGACCACAACAGAGGAGAAGATGCTTCTTCAATGGTGAACCAAGAGGAAATACGACGACTAACATGAAAACAAAGAGAGCTTCGTTTTGGTGTTAAGAAGTAACGGCAAAATGATGTTATTTTTTTAAACAAAATGACGTCATTTTTTATTTATTCGAAAGAAATATATCATTTAGCGACGATTCAGAAAACTCTTGCCAAATGGTGGCCCATTACCCTTTGGCTTGACCTTGGGTGATGAAATTATACATAATATATAAATTTTATATAACAATACCGAATTTATATATAATAAATAGAGAATTATGATTGACTAGACCAATATATTACATAAGTAAGATATGAGAAAATTTATCTATTATCTATACATTCATAAATCATTATACTAGTTACAATTATTATCTATACATTCATATAACATTATATTAATTACCTTATATAATTATATTTATTGCAATATAATTAAAAAATAATTGCAATATAGCAAAAAAATGGAAATAAATATTAATATTAATATCATAATCTTAAAAATCAAATTTAATATTATTGACAATGATTGTAAGTCTAAAAATAAATTTAGCTAACAACAATGTCATTTCAAAAATTTAAAAAACTAAAACTCAAAATTAATTTATATTACATAAATTTATACTTTTTATTAATCTCTTTTAAAATATATGATTTGAAAATTTTATGTTGTCTCACAAAACTTTATTTAATATATATAAATTCTATACTATTTTATAGAAATAAATCATATATTACAAAAATTTGAAAAATATAAAAAATATATATGCATGAATAGAATTGGCGAAGATTTTACATATTTAGTGACGCTTTTAAGAAATCGTTGCCCAAAGTTAGCGATTTGGCGTTATAAAATCGTCGCAAAAGGACAAAAATTTGGCGACGATTTTATTAATTCATTCCAAAAGATCTCCCTTTACCTACGATTCCATGAGATCGTTGCTAAAGGGCAGTTTACATTGGTGACGATTACCTAAAATTGTCACCTATTATCTATCATTTGGTGACGTTTTCTTATATCATCACCAAATGTCGAAACATTTAAAAAATAACACGAAAATTATGTCGTTTCTTCCACAATAAGCGATGTCATTTTCGTTTCATTTTAAACAAAAACAACGAAACCTCCTCATGTTATTCCTCATTGTCAACCTCATCTTTGCTTTTCTTCTTCCACTGTATGCCATCGTCATGTCTTCTTCATTTCTTCATCTTCGTCGTTGTCAGTTGAGGAAAGTAGCCTATCCTTTACACTCTAGTTTTTCTAATAATGGTGACATTGTTGTATTTGAGTGTTGTTTTCTACTGGTGTGTTTTCCCTTGGGTGTTATGGTTTGGTTGATCGTGAATGTTTGTTATAATAATAATGAAGATGGTGGCTTGTGTAATGCGTCTATAATGAGTTGATTGAAATTTATAAAAAATTAGAAGTATGTTATTGGATTTAAATTGTTTCTACATATAACATCTTTAAAATGACATTGTTTTAAACAATTCAAATAAGTTTAGGTTAATTAACAAAAAGTTTATTAAATTTATTAAAGTGTGTAAAATTGATTAAATTACATAACAATATATACTATACATTTCAATAAATATAATATAATTCTCCTTTAGTTAAATTTGTTAAATTAGTAAAAGTTTCGTAATTGATATGAATCAAATTCCAATTTCAGAAATTTGAGAGTAGCTTCAACATGGTCTCTTATGTGTTAATCAAGATTTTGGAAATAAGAGTTCCAAATATAAAAGTGCTAAAGTGATGAATACATATATAAAAGCTAAATTTGCCAAGAAAGTTAGTTTCCTAGATATGATTCATATGGATGGAAAACTTCTGACCATGTTTGCAAAGAGGGGGCAAAATCAAATTAAAAGAATAAATAAGTTTCATTATCCTAAAATTAGGTCAAAGGAAGGCCACGTACCTTAGTTATCTTATGATTTTAAACTAAGAATGTCAACTATAATTCATAATTTAGGATTAGTAACATAAGAAATCCACATATAACTGTGGATGATGTGTTTTATAAACCACTTGGATGGTATACGCTAACCTATGATCATCGAGGCTTATTAGTGAAATATTCCACGAGCCTAAGAGTCACAGCGAGAAGACCCTTTCTCGATTCATGTGGTCTAAAAATGCCACGTACCTTGGTTATGTTATGATTTCAAACTTAGTATGTAAACTTGTATTGATTTATCAGTAATGTTATTTATAAGTTAAATTGCATTTAGTAATTTAGTCATTTACTTTTAATTGTATAGCTAGATGGACAAAAGTTGGATGTCTCATCAAAAAAGGTTCACTGAATACTTAAAAGGAGTTAAGAGTTTCATGCAATTTGTAAAAGATCAAATTGGTGTAGAATGTTAAATTCCTTGTCCATGCATAGATTGCTTACATGTCAACATTCAAAGTCAAGATGTGGTATATAATCACTTACTAATATGAGGCATAGATAAATTCTGCACTTCATGGATTTATCACGGTGAACATTCTGAAGCAAGTTGTAGTAGAAGTGTTGATACATGCTTTGATGGTAGTAACAGTAATGATGTAGAAGATTATGATATTAATGATGATGGGATAGACGAGGTGTAGTAGAGGTGTTTGAAGATTATAGGAATTATATGGAGACTATTAATGAAATTGGTTTGCCTAATATAATTGGTAATATTATATAAGATAATTTTAGGGTTTTTTTTTGAAAAAGGAAATGGAATTAAATAATAAATAGAGAAAGTTTTACAAAGCAGATATAGGACATAGTGGAATACCCTTGACAACCTTGCGTGACAAGATAAGTATTACAAATAAAAAATTAGATAAGTAAACATGATCGTAAGTGTTTCACTATATATTCAGTGAATATATTGTGCTTAAGCTGCAATTTTGATTTAGGTTTTTCAACAGAATGAGCTCCCTAACTTTAATGAGGATCATAGACTTTAGGTTTTCCTTAGAAGAATTTTTGTTAGCAAATCGTCTAAGGTTCCTTTCTCACCATAGAATGTAGAAACAAAGTCCTAGTGCAACATTGTGTATCAGCTAGTCTACTTTTGTGTAGATAGTTTGGTTTGATATTTTTTCTATAATGTCTGGACCTGAGTTCCCCGAATTAAGTCATAGACATTTCATGGTGATATTTTATTGAGAATAGTTTTGTGTAGATTAATCTCTAGACTTAAAATCAGTTTGAAAGTTTCAAAAGCTCTCGTATAAGTGAGGATGGAATTCATGTTTTCCATGCAAAATAAAAATAAATCATTTGCAAAGCAGAGCTTAATTAATCCAATCTTCTTGCATTTTTTGTGGTGTCTAAATTTTGAGTTATCGTGCATTTCTTACTTGATAATAACATTAAGAACCTCCATGCAGAAGATAAATAGATAGGGGGATAAGGGATCCCCTTGTCTGAGGCCTTGAGTTGCTTTAAAGAACATAGTAGGATTGTCATTTATCAATACAGAAAAGGTGGGAGATGATATGCATTCTCTAAGCCAATTGATGAATTTAATTGGAAATCTATAAGTTGTGAGCATTTTCCATAAGAAGTCCCAGCTGATATTGTCAAAGGCCTTATGAAAGTAAATCTTCATTGTGCAATTAGGAGAGGTACGCATTCTAGAGTACCCTTTCAATAGTTCTTGTATTATAAGGAAATTGAATCCTATTTGTCTATCCTTTAGAAAAGCACCTTGGTTTTCATTTATCAGAGGAGGAATGACTTTCTTCAATCTAGTGGCAAGTATCTTGGAAATGATTTTGTAGAGGAAGTTAGTATATAAGATAGATCTAAAATCTCCAAAAGTAGAAAGATTAGGAATTTTAGGAATCAGGCATAATTTTATTGATTTCTTTTAGAAGAGACCATTGGAGAAAAAATCATGGAATGAATTCTTGACAAAACTACCAATGATGTTCCATGTTTTTTGGAAGAAGTAGTCATTTAGCCCATCTGGCCCTGAGGCTTTGTTGCAGTCCATACCAAAAACCACCTTCTCATTCTAACTATCATCAACTGCTTTAGTTAAATAGTCAAAGTATAGACGGGAAATTTTTTACAGGTTGAGATTTTGCAAGTCTATGATTGAGATAGTAGATGAAACAGTGGTATCAAGTAAGGAGGAGAAAAATTTGATAGCTTCATTTTGTATGTCCTGGGATTCCTAAAGTAGTATTTCATTACTAGAGGTGATTGAACAAATCTTGTTGTGATTGTTCCTGACCAATATCGTGTTGAAGAAGAAACTACTGTAGTTATCACCATCCTTTAGCCTGTTAAATAGCGCCCTCTGTTAAAGAAGAGAGGAATGATTTTTCACAGCCTGCAAGTAATTAGAGAGAGCAATTTTTTCCTTGTCTATCAATGTTTGATCAACTAACATAAAGTCAATCTAGTTCTGAATATCTTCGAGGTCAAGTCTGGTGGAGTTAATAGCTAATGTAGTGGATCCATTTGATGAGTTCAACAATTTGAGCTCATTTTTTATGAGTTTCAGCTTTCGGATGCAACCAAATTGTTTGGTTCCTTTAATATATAGATCTGCCCCCTTCCTACAAGCCTCATTGAAGCCTAGTTCATTAACAAGATAGTTATTGAACCTAAATGGATGGTGTTCAACAATTTGTTGGAACAAATTTGCAACTATGATTATAGTGTGATTCGAGAAAAGTGGATCCTTGAATTTGGTGATGCTATTGAGAAAGTTATTAGACAAATTTCATTTACAAGGGCTCGATCTAATTTCTTTCTAATGAACCAATTTGGTTTTTTTTGTATGATCAATTAAAAGAGTGTCCCAAATATTTGAGATTTGTCACCCCTAATGTTTTCTACACAATCTTGAAGTCAGCTGAAAACTTCCTTAGATTAGAGTGGCCCTAAGCTTCAGATGCATAGAGAGTTGAATTAAAATCTCTACAAATCAATTAAGACTTGGTGATGGAGCTACTGATATGTCTAAGGTTGTTCCATAACACTCTTCCCTAGAATCTGAAGTTGCTTGTATAAATGAATGATGTATTCATGTCAGTGTGTTCCTACAAAAATGAGAAATTCATATGCATGACTTGATCATTGGCTCTTAACATATCCACTTTGATTTCATCAAACATAAGAATTATATCTAGGGTGCTTGAAATTCTCACATCTATCTTTTGTTGTGAAATTGTTGCATTTGAAGATCTATAATAAATGGAGTAACAAATATTTTTAGTTGTTAATTGACTTGCTCAATGATGCCTTACCTGTTAGATACAAATTGCCCAAATCTTACTATGAAGCAAAGAAATTGTTAAGGGACCTTAGATTAGGATATGTATCAATACATGCTTATAAGTATGATTCTGCCATATTTTGGATGGACAATAAAGATCTTGATCAATGTCCTATTTGTGGTACATCAAGGTGGCAAGTAGATGATGGGAAAGGGAAAAAGATATCGCATAAAATCTTGATATACTACAAAGGCTTTTTATGTCATCAAAAATAGCCATAGATATGCGGTGGAATAAAGAGAAATTCATTGATGATAACATTATGCGTCACCCAATAGACCCAATGGCATGGAAAGACTTTGATGGAAAGTTTTCATGGTTTGTGGAGGATTGTCGTAATGTTTGACTTGGTTTAACCTTCGATGGATTTAATCCATTCGATAATATGATTACTTCTTACAGCATGTGGTCAGTAATTCTAGTACTATATAATTTACCTCTACAGAAGTTTATGAAGAAACCTTTTATATTATTATCTTTACTTATTCCAGGACCTCCTATTCCTAGTAAGGATATCAATGTATACATGTAACCACTAATTGATGACTTAAACCATCTCTAAAAGGTTGGATTAGAAACTTATGATGTAGAAGGTGAAACATTTATAATGCATGTGGTTGTTTTGTAGACTATAAATGATTTTTTGGCTTATGGAAATTTTTTTGGATGAAGTACTAAAGGGTATATGGCCCTTCCTACGTGTAACCATATAATTCATTCAATGAGGCTATGAAGTAAAATATGTTATGTAGGACATCGTTCTTACTTGAAACATGGGCATAGATGGAAAAGAAGAAAATTGTTTAATGGCAAAGTATTGGGTGAAATTGTTTTGCACTTTTCTAGTGATGATGTGGTTTACTAACTATCACATTTAAGTGACATTACACCTAACAAACACCCAAGTAATAGAAAGCAAAAGCAAATTATTTTTGAGCTTAGTTGTAATAAAAATTCATAATTTTCAATTTGCCATATTGGAAAGAATTGCGATTGAGGCATAATCTTGATATGAAGCATATTGAAAAAAATATTTGGGAGAATATTTTAGGAACTTTGATGGGAATTAATGGCAAATCGAAAGAAACAATTAAGGCTAGCTTAGACGTAGAAGACATGAATGTAAGAAAATATTTGCATTTGAAAAGAAGAGAGTATGGGTCATACATCATTCCACCTGTTTGTTACAACATATCCAAAAAGGAAAAGTAAAATTTTTTTCAATTTCTTAAATTAATCAAATTTTCTGATAGATATGCATCTAATATAGCTTGTTGTGTCAATGTCAAAAAAGGGAAAGGTATAGGAGTTGAAAAGTCATGATTGTCATGTACTTTTGTAATGATTACTTCCTGTTGGAATGAGTGGGTGTTTACCAAAGGATATCTCCCTAACTTTGGAACAATTGGATGAGTTTTTTAAGCAATTATGTTGCAAGAAACTAAAATTGGAAGGGCGTGAAAAAATGGAAAAAGACAGATTTCATTTTATGTAAGCTTGAACTAGTATTCCCCCTATTTTTTTTGATGTTATGTTGCATTTGGCAATTCACTTACCATACGAGGCAAAACCCTGTGGACCAGTTCAATTTTGATGGATGTTCCCCATTAAAAGGTAATTTATATTAACTTCTACTTTTTTCTTAAGTTATTGGTTAGTAACAATTGTTAATGTTTTATATTTTGTTTAGGTTCTTAGTCTCTCTTAAGCGCTATCTGCATAATAAAGCTCGACCTTCTATTGCAGAGTCTTATATAGTGAATGAATGCTTAACAATTTGTTCGATGTACTTAAATAACGTGGAGACAAGATTTAATAGACTAGAAGGTAACTTGATTTTGATCGAGATGGTGCCTTGTCAGTTTTCTCCCTAAAAAGTAAGCCGATTTGGAACTAGAAAATATGTGGAGTTAACTAGAGACGAACTCGAAATTGGCCATTTGTATATTTTGAAAAATTGATAGGAAGTCGATAAATATATGGAGTATGTATATTACTTCTCATTTATTATTTCATATTTAAATTTTATGGTTCAATCTATATTTCCTGACATTTATTTACTTTTTTAAATAGAGAGCACAAAGATGAGATTCGAAGCAAAAGGATCATTAACGTCAAAGAAAGACATAAGATTAAATTCCCATCATGGTTTAGGACTCGACTAAGTTATTGATGGAATATTATGAACTTATGGGAATTTGTATGTTAGATTAACTTCTAATTTTATTTGTCCGATAGATGATGTGGTTACATAACTGTAAATTGCAAGAGGAGATGACAACATTATATGCTTTGGCATATAGGTCTCTTATATGTGGCAAAAAATACACAGCTTGTATTGTTAATGGAGTTAGATTTCACATAAAAGACTAAGACAGTTGACTTAGAAGCTAAAATTGTGGGGATGTTATTGAGGGACAACAAAATGACGATTTTATTGAATTCTACGATGTCATCTCAGAAACAATAGAGTTGCATTACATCAAAGATAAAAAGGTTGTTCTATTTAAGTGTAAATGGTTTAATCTTGGTGACATAAAAGTGAATGGCAATATTAGTAGCATTAATGTTAGTAACATTGGTATGATAATGACCATTTTGTCCTTGCAAGTCAAATGAAGCAAGTATTCTACTGGGAAATAATTAGAAAGTTGTTCAGAACTTTCAACACCAAAATCTCTTCAATATTTATGAAAGGAAAAATGATCTGATGAGTGAAGATGTTGATGAAGTACATCAAGAGATTTAATCGGAGCTGAATAATAGAGCCCTACAAATAAAAGATGTAGATATATCATCATTCTATATGAGAGATGTTAACCCTAATATACTACATGAAAATGAATTATAGGCCAATCTTGTTGTAGAAAGAGATGAAGACTATATTGAGCATGAATTATATGATAATGATGATACTTTGGATGAATATAATAGTGATGAAGAGTCGAATTATAATGCAATTAATGATGATGATTTTCAAGATCTTGATCTTGATAACTGAAGGTAATAAAAGTGTTCTTTATACTGTTTGAATTGTAATGTTAGTAACATTTATGCTAATGCTTATTGCTAATGTTTGAGTTATGTTAATGCGGATTGTTGATGTTTAACTTATGTTAATGCTTATTGTTGATGTTTGAGTTATGTTAACGCAGATTATTGATGATTGAGTTATGTTAACATTAATTGTTGATGTTTGAAATACGTTAATGCAGATTGTTGATATTTGAGTTATGTTAATATGGATTGTTGATGTTTGAGTATTAGATATCCATTATAATAACACCTGGTAGAAATAAAGGGAAGAAGGTGGAAAGTATCAAAATTGTTCCTACCTATCAACAATCAGATCAATCAATTCCAAGCCAACAACAACAGTCAACCTCATCCACCAATGAAGCAAGTTAGCAACAACCTCTATCTACCTCGACTAGTACAGAGGGATCTATAGGTTTGTTAATCTTTAACACCTATAAATAGACGTATTCTTAAATATATATTTCCATATTTAATGCATATTTTCTTATCATTATTCATTTGTTATTAGGTTCTAATACCAACATCAGAAAAGGTAGAGGTATAACTAAAGGTTGTGAATTGCAATGAATGAATGTTGCAATGAACAACAAGTTATCACTAAATATTGATACTTCGCAAGGTCGTCCTCTAGACAAGATACAATCAACAAAATTGTCTAGTGATATGGGGATAATTGCTAGAATTGAATTACCTTTACTAAAGCATGCCAAGGAGTTGAAGGAAGACAACTTGCTGGAGAATGTTTATTTTAGCAAATTTTCAGCTTATTTAACTATATGCAATATTGTTTCACTTATTTTAAGATTAATTATAGTTTTACTTATTGTTCATAGATGAAATTGTGTAACACCCCACTCCCGCCGAACCCGAACCCGATATCGATGGTGATACCCGAATCCGTGCCCCGCGAGGGTGGCGTGTCACATCACTTAACACATCACTTAGCAAAAGTCGGTATAAATTTTTTTTTTGAAACACTTTATACTTATCACGTGCCCACTTTTTCTTTTCAAAAACACTTTATCTATTAAACAGAAAG
>JANQAP020000007.1:3514313-3524752 GCA_026874005.2 Erythroxylum coriaceum
TTAGAAGAGAGATCTCGATTAGTCAATTGATCACCCATAGGATAGCTTAATAACTAGTTGAATCGGTAGAGTCATTGAGTAGGTTGAGAGATCGTTCAATCAATTCCCGTTAATTCGATTAGGGCAAAATAGTTACACCTTAAGAGAGGGTAATTAGTACATTTGGAAATCTATGGTGAGACACAATTCAATCAATAAAATAGGAGGGAGACAAAATAAGGAAAAAGTAATCACTAACACGTAGATTCTTGAATTCGTATTTTCTGCAATTGCGGTATTATTCATTGTTTATATTAGTCTTTTAATTTTAATTTTAATTTAATTTTCCAGATTATTTGCATTTCACAATTTAGTTTCTTAAACAAAGTTATGTCTAAATTAAGCGGTGTCTACGCATCAATACCTGTGGGATCGATATCTGCTCTTTTTATTACAAGTCACGACCCGTTCACTTGCGATTTTTTTTAGCGTAAAACAAGTAGATAAGTTTTACCATCAACAATATTCTTGAAAAAATTTTGCAATTCCCTGATATATTAGAAGATAAGAAACAAGTTAAAAGTTTTTTAGGTGTATTATATTATGCATCTGATTTTATTCAAAATTTAACTGAGATAAGAAAACCTTTTCAAATGCTTTTAAAGAAAGATCAAAGATTTCAATTTTCACCTTATTGGATTGAATAGGTAAAGAAAATTAAAATTCTTTGCTCTATTCTACATAAGCTTTCTTTGCCCTCTGATGATGTCTCTGATCATATATTGAGTGGAATATTTAAAAAAAGATAAATTATGATAATGCTAAGGTTAAAGTGAATTAGTCTCTTTACAAGTATACCTCAAAAGCTTTTAAAGATACTCAGCAACAGTATCATATAAATGAAAAAGAACTACTAATAGTAGTAAAAAGTTGTCAAAATTTTTATTATTTTCTGTTACCACAAAGTTTTTTTTTAAGAACTCATAATACTCAAGTAAAAGCATTTTTTCAGAATAAGTTGCCTACTAACCTTGAATATAAGAGATATATAAGATGGCAAACTCTATTAGCTAAATATACTTTTGATATTGAAATTATTAAATCTAATATTCTTGTAGATTTTTTAACCAGGGATGACTAATCCAAGAGAAGAGATATTTGATCTCTTAGATCAAATGTTTGAAGATATAGATACCTACCAAGCACAAATAAAAGATCTGCTAGATATTGTAAATTTCCCCTCGATATCAAAAGAAATTGTTGAATTATTCTCTCTTTTTGCCATGTATGGCAAGAAAAGAGAAACCCTTATGACTAAATCAATTCATTAATATATAACTTTTAATATCGAGATAAAATATAGGCTTTTATCAAATATAAACTTTTCAAGATATCAAAGATTAAAGTTATTTTAAACAAATCTTCTTACTTCAAATTATCATTATCTTCAAACAAAGAAGTAATTATTTTGTTTATAAAATTGATAGAATCTAGATCTAATCCAGATAATCCATAAAAAATTTTCAGAAAAATAAGAAATTATGAATAATATAAAGAATAGAAATATTTTTTCAAATTAAAGGGTCCATTATGCTTCCGTACCTATTTCTTTAGCATTTTGTTCATAACTTCACCGAGTTTTCATCGATTAATTTATCAAGCATTCTAGCTCCAGCCTCAAGAGGCAACTACCTTTGACGACTCCTTCAGCAAAGTCTAGTATAGCCTTATTTCGTTTCTTACCTTAAGCTATAGAATAAAGAGTAAGCTGGGAG
The DNA here is from genome assembly GCA_026874005.2 of Erythroxylum coriaceum. Lineage (NCBI taxonomy): Eukaryota > Viridiplantae > Streptophyta > Magnoliopsida > Malpighiales > Erythroxylaceae > Erythroxylum > Erythroxylum coriaceum. Next base: position 3,516,068 of record JANQAP020000007.1, read on the forward strand.
AGTAAGGTTCTAAGATGAAAAATATAAATTGTATCTGCATAAAAAAAAGATTTTTATTTCATAAATAGAGTGTACATGAAGAGATATTACAAAGTGTGAGGCATACAAGTGATGCCCTTCCTTCATTGAAGTTAGGGCTTATTTATCCACAAAGTTTACAAACAAATTTAAAATCCAAAACTTAAAAGCTACATCTTATATATTCTTAGAGTCCATCCTTATCTTTGAAAGATTCTCTTTCTTTGTATTGGACAAGATGATTCTCTTATCTTTGCTTTAATGATAGGAGATTTCCTTATCTCTTGTTTTATCTTTACATCTTAGAGTCTAATCAGAATCACCATAAGTATTAACTCTAAAATCTTCGACTTTTTCTTTTGCTTTTAAAGACTTGATGCCACTTGTGCAAGTTGGGCAGATGCTCTCGGTGTCCTTTCTAAGGTGGCAAAATCTTCTTTCTACTTCAGGACTTGATTTAATTTTTCCTCTTTGATCATACCAATTTTCATTTTAAAAAATTCTCTGCAACATTTTTGGCTAGAGTTATCATTTGTGAAGAAAATTTACTCTTACCAATATAGATTCTTAATCCTTTTTTGAAAGCGGCTTCCATGTCCAAAATAATAGTAGATATCGGTTCCTTAACTTCAAATCTATCGTAATAAGGAAATGTTCTAATTTTTTTATCATTATAAAATGATATGCATCATATCATTCATCTTTGTAAAAATTCGGGCCAGCAGATAATATCTTTAACGTTAAAGTGTCTCCAGGAGTTATTGTGGGGTTGTTCAAATAACAATCTTTAACTCCTTCTTGAATCCACTTAATAAGTGAAGAAAGCTCTATCTATATTAGTTAAATAGATAGTTTTATGGCCCGAAATTGTACCAATCATAAATAGCTTGAGGATGAGCGCTCTATAAAAAGTTCAATATGGGGTATATCCCCAAAAAATCAATATAACAAATATCATTATTTTGTAGAGAATATGAGCCTCTCATTATTTTGAAGTGTGCTTGAATAACAGGATGATTTTTAGAAGAGCTTTTAATCATAGTATTTTTTGGTATCTAGAATTTACAAGAAATATCTGGTCGTAAGGAAATATTATCAGTAGTAACAGATCATATGGACTAGGAATCTTCATTTATCTTGATCTTATTGAGCAACCTGTAAAGTTTTTGCTCCGAATAATGGTAATGGTTTATCTTTGCTTGCCATACATGGCAAAAAGAGAGAAGTAATTCAACTATTTCTTTTAATATCGAGGGGAAATTTGCAAAATCTATTAGATCTTTTATCTGTACTTGACAAGTATCTATATCTTCAAACATTTGATATAAGAGATGAACTCTTCTCTGGGGCTAGTCATCCCTGGTTAAAAATTCTATAAGAATATTATCATTAGATTTAATAATTTCAATATCAAAAGTATATTTGGTTAATAGAGTTTGTTATCTTATATATCTCTTATATTTAGGTTTATAAGGCAAATTATTTTGAATAAATGCTTCTACTTGAGTATTATCAGTTCTTATTAAAAATATTTTTGGTAATAGAAAATAATAAAATTTTTGACAACTTTTTACTACTGCCAATAATTCTTTTTCATTTGTATGAAATCGTTGTTGAGTATCTGTAAGAGTTCCTGAGGTATATCTGCAAAGAGACTCATTTACTTTAACATTAACATTGTCTTTTTTTAAATTCCACTCTATACATGATTGGAAGCATCAGTGTCAAGGATTAGATCATCTTTATCAAAGGGTAAAGAAAGCTTAGATAGAGTAGAGCAAAGAATTTTAATTTTCTTTACCTGTTCAATCCAATAAGGTGAAAATTCAAATATTTGATCTTTTAAAAGCATTTGAAAAGATTTTCTGATCTCAACTAAATTTTGAATAAAATCATATTCATAATTTAATACACCTAAAAAACTTTGAACTTGTTTCTTATCTTGTACTCTATTAGGGAATTGCAAAATTTTTTCAAGAAAATAAGGTGAAAGTTTAACACCTATACCATCTATTTCCACTCTAAGAAATTCTATCTTCGTTTGACATATCTTAGCTTCTTTCTCTAAAAGAGAAAGACCATTTTTTCACTTAAATCTGCAAATATATGAAGTGTCTAATATGTTGAGAAATATTATTGCTAACAATTAAAATATCGTCTACATAACAATGTATAAAATTATGATATTTAAAAATATTATTCATTTTTCTTTGGAATATTTGTTAGGCATTTTTTAAATCAAAGGGTACTACTAACCACTCATAATGACCTTGTGAAGTAAAGAAAGTAGTATAAGAAATATTATCTTTATTCGTTTTTATCTAAGTAGTATAAGAAATATTATCTTTATTCATTTTCATTTACCAAAATCCACTTTTACTGTCAAATTTAGAAAGAAAAATTTTTCCTGTTGTTAGGTTTATTAATGTTTCTTTATGAGGCAAAAAATATCCATCAAATACTATATTATCATTGAATTTTTTATAATTTACCATCATCCTTACTTTATTTCTAAATATCTCTACATGGTTCCTAACTATAAAAACTGGAGAGGAATGCGAGGATTTACTAAATCTAATAATTTTTAGATTTTCTAGTTCAAAAAGTTACTTTTTAAATTCTTCTTGATCTTCCAGATATGATTCGTACTAATTACAACCTGGTGGAATTGGGAAAAGTCGTAGGTATTACAGTAGATCAATCCATTGGAGAGTTAGGTACTCAACTAATATTTGTGATTGGTAGATTTTGGTTCCATAAATGCTATATATTCAACTAATCTAGAGTTTCAAAGATTTCTTTACTTCCTAAATGGATTCACAAAGGAGTTAAAGATTGTTATTTGAACAGACCCATAACAACTCCTATAAACACTTTAATGTTAAAGATATTATCTACTAGCCAGGATTTTTACGAAGATGTTAAATGTGACGCATATCATTTTATCATTGTTGGGGAAGCCATGGATTTATGCATCATATGCATGACAATGCAGAGGAAGTGTCGGAATCTAATTCCGACCACATGACATCCCCAAAACTTCAAAAAACTAAGATGCATGCATACTCACAATATATGAACATGAAATTTTAGTTCATGTACCTTTGATTCTCCTCCTTTCTTGATTCTTCTCCTTGTTTGGGTTGTTGCAAACACCAAACCCTTCCTTGATCACCTAAGAACACGCAAAGATGAAAAAGAAACAATGTGTAAAGGTGGTTTGAGCACCAAACTAGATGACTTCAAGTAGATGCTTAAATGGAGAGAAAGATCAAAACTATGCTGCATGCAATTTGATTCATGCAAAAATTGCATAAATTGCATGAACAAGACTCAAGACACTTCTCTCTCACTCTAGAACACTTCTAGACACTCTATCCTCTTACTTCAGTATGCTAGAACTGGTTAGCTCCCTCTCTTGTATATAAGTGAATAACTCACCTATGTACATCTGTCGAGCCTTCAGAACAGTCATACACACTTTGTTTTTCGTCCGATCTTTTATGCATGTGACCCTTAGGTTTTCGGTTATTTTAGGCACTTGAATTAACTCTTAATTTGAGCAAATCATGGATGGTTTCATACCACTTGAATTAACTTTTAATTCAAGCAAACCATGAAGGATTTCATGATTCCAATTAACCTTCGATAGTTAATTATCCGACTTACAAACCTTTCCATAGATAATTATTGTGCAATTCATCGTTTCACCATATTATACCCCACTTGGTTCAAAGTGTGAGCTATGTGTCAACTCCCACTAGACTGACTACTTCACATCTAGTCTAAGTGATGTTAGTTTTTATCCTAGGATCTCATTACTCTATATGTCATTGAAGACTCTCTTCATGACACATAACTCCTCTGACCAGAGATTCCTAAGTAATGACCCCAACAAGAGGTCGTGGGTATAATCTACTTCTATCAGGAGTGGTGAATCCTTTATTAGCTACCCAATTACCTTCGAATACCAATAGCTGTACCCAATCACTGCCCTATGAGTGACCTCGTCTTGAGGCAACAAGGAATGATGTAAAAACACAGGATCAGTATCTAAGATATCCTTGAGTACTCAAATCTAAGGATATTTTTACCATTGCTATAATGAGATTAATCATTGACATTTGATAGATCATACATATGATAATCTTATAGCGGGTCATCTGATGTACTTACTACTCTTAGTAAACATCCATATGTTAATTCTAAACATCTCATACTTACAGTTTATGAGATCTACTACTTAATCAAATCAAGGAGTATAACATGTGCTAGTCTATCCGAATTAATAATGTCCTGTCTTATTAATCCTATAACCAGGGATAATTTAGATACTAACATAATTACACATGATAGGAATCTCATTATCATGAAGGAATCATACTATGTATTGTATCATGGACTTCATTAATTCGATTTAAGATCGACATCAATTCATAAATAAATGAACATCAAATTAATGAAAATTATGTTTCGCTTTATTAATCAAAATAAAATTTATACAAAAGTGCTAAAGGTAATTGCCTTTAGAGCACTACTCTAACAATCTCCCACTTACACTAAATTTAATCGCCTTTGTATCTAATACTATAGGCGAGCACTCTATAATCAAATTTCATTTGAGGAAGTGGCTTAGTCAAAGGATCAATGATGTTTTGATCTGTGAGCACTCTCTTTATCTTCACATCACCTCTATCAATTATCTCCCTGATCAGGTGATATCTCCTAAGTACGTGCTTAGACCTCTGATGAGACCTTAGTTCCTTGGCTTGAGTAATAGCCTTATTGTTGTCACTGTACAACTTCATCTGGTCTACTATGCTCGAAACCACTCCAAGTTTCATAACGAACTTCTTGATCCAAATAGCTTCTTTCACCGCTTCCGTAACTACAATGTACTCTAACTCGGTCATTAAATCTACAGTCGTATCTTATTTGGAACTCTTCCAACTGACTGCTCCACCATTCAGTTTGAAAACATAACCTGACTGGGATTTAGAATCATCCTAGTTAGATTGAAAACTGGCATCTATATGTCTGCTCACTACAAGATCTTCATTTCCATATATCAAGAATACATCCTTAGTTCTTCTCAAGTACTTTAGGATATTCTTAACAGCCACCCAGTGACACTCACTAAGATCCAATTGATATCTACTCATAACACTTAGAGTATACGATATATCGGGTCTTGTACATAATATAGCATACATGATTGATCCAATTATCAAAGCATACGGGATCATACTCATTCGAGTCCTCTCATCTTGTGTCTTGGGACACAGAGCTTTCGAGAGTTTTATCTCATAAGTCATGGTAAGAAACCCTCTCTTGGACTGTTCCATGCTAAACCTCTTTAACACTTTATCTATGTATGTTGACTGTAAAAGACATAACAACTTCCTTGATACATAGCAACTTCCTTGATCTATCTGTATAGATCTTTATTCCCAATATATAAGTTGCTTCTGCAAGGTCTTTCATGGAAAAATTCTGGGACAATCGAATTTTGAATGATTGCAAACTTGAGACATCATTTCCTATTAGTAATATGTCATTCACATATAATACAAGGAATATGGTAACACTTCCACTAATCTTCTTATACACATAAGGTTCATCAGGATTTTGTGAGAAACCAAACTCTTTGATTGTCTCATCAAATCGGATGTTCCAACTCCTAGATGCTTGCTTCAATCCATAAATAGATTTATAAAGCTTGCATATCTTTTTTATCTTTAGATATGAAGCCCTCAGGTTGTATCATATACACATCCTCAACTAGGTTTCCATAAAGTCGTCTTTACATCCATTTGCCATATCTTATAATCATAATGAACAGCAATGGTTAGGAGTATTCTAATGGATTTAATCATAGCTATGGGGCTAAATGTCTCGTCTTAGTCAACTCCTTGTCCATAATGATAACTTTTAGCGACTAGCCTTGCTTTATAGGCAATCACATTACCATACATGTCGATTTTCTTTTAGAAAATCCACTTGCACCCTATGGGTTTTAGCCCTTCGAGTAGATCAACCAAAGTCCATATTTGGTTTTCAAATATGGAATCTATTTTGGACTTTATGGCTTGAAGCCATTTTTCAAATTCTGAACTCTTTAGAGCCTCTTCATACGTTGTAGGCTCATCGTCCTCTATAAGCAATACGTCATTTTGTTCACTTCGAGCAATCTATATCTCTCTGGAACATTACGTATCTTACTTGACCTACAAACATTTTGTGTCAAAAGGTTTAATTGTTGCCTCATCTCTGTGAACAACAATTTTGTGTTTAAATAGTTGATCTGCGTCTGTTTGAGCATCATGAACTTTATGAAGTTCAACTTTGCTCCCACTATCTTCTCTTAGAAGAAACTCTTTCTCTAAAAAGACAATTGCTTTAAGACAAACATCTTTTACTCTAAAGCATTATATAATTGATATCCAATTGTTTCCTTAGGATATCCTATAAATAGACATTTATCATATTTCGCTTCAAGCTTGTCTGATTGAATCCACTTTACGTAAGTCGGACAACCTCATACTTTCATATGAGAAAGATAGGGCTTTTTGTTAGTCCATATCTTATATGAAGTAACTTCAACTGCTTTTGAAGGGACTCTATTTGTCACATAAATAGTGGTCTCGAGTGTATAACCCCAAAAGGATTTCGGTAGATTTATAAGGCCCATCATTAATCTTACCATGTCCAATAAGGTTCAATTTCTTTTTTCAGCTACACCATTATGTTGCGGTGTGTAAGGTGGAGTCCACTAGGATACTGTCCAATTATCTCCCAGATAAGTTCGAAACTCCTCTTACAATTATTCACCACCTCGATATGATCGAAGTGTCTTAATGCTTCTACCAAGCTATTTCTCTACTTCATATCTAAATTGTTTGAACATTTCAAATGCTTTAAACTTGTATCTCATTAGATACATATACTCATATCGTGAACTATCATCCATAAAGGTAATGAAGCACATAAAACTAACTCTGGTAAGAATGGACATCGAACTATATACATCATAATGTATTAGGTCTAATAACCCATTCACTCGTTCACCCTTTCCTTTAAAAGTTAATTTGGTCATATTGTCTAACAAGCAAGATTCACATTTGTCATATGATTTATAATCAAATGACCCTAAGCTACCACTCTTGTATAACTTAGTCATGCATTTCTCACTTATATGGCTAAGTCGACAATGCCATAAGTAAGATGATTTTAAGTTATCTCATTTTTGTCTTTTATTGTTATTGATATTTAAAATTGGATTACACATATCTAACATGTAAATATCATTGCACAATGTAGCAGTACCATACAACATTTCATTCAACTTAATTGAACAACCATTACTTGAAAAAAGTTAAATGAAATTCCGCTTTATTAAGACATGAAACAGATACAATGTTCTTTGTCACAACGGGTATATAATAGCAATTATCCAAAATTAGCTTTAGCCTACTAGGAAGATACAAAACATATGTTCCTACAGCTAATGCAGCAACTCTTGCTCCATTTCTCACACGTAAGTCCATCTCTCCCTTCTTGAGTGGTCTACTATCCCTGAGATCCTGCATATCAATACATGTGTGTGAGCCACATCCATTATCTAATACCCAAATGTTATGATCAGAAATAGTATTAACCTCAATGACAAATAACATACCTGAAGTAAATGGTGGGGCATCTAATGCCTGCTTCTGCTTCATCGACTCCAGATAAGCTTTGCAGTTCCTCTTCCAATGTCCTTCCTTGTTGCAATGGAAGCATATCCCTTTTGATGTTGTCTTCTTTGCCTTCTTCTTAGCTACACCTCCCACTGGCTTCTTAGACTTCTTCTTCTTTTGGTTCTTCTTGCGAGAATCAAAAGGAGAGACCACCAGCATCACAGCCTTACTGTCTCTCTTGACAGTTTGATCAACTGTTTTGAGCAGATTAATCAGCTCAGGTATCGATGTGGATACTTGGTTCATCCAATAGTTAAGCACAAACTGTGAATAACTATCGGTCAAACTAGTCAGAATTAAGTCTATACTTAATTCATGATCCATTACGAAACCCAAACTAGCTAACCTCTCAATGTATCCATACATCTTCAGCGCATACTGCACTGGAGATGATCCCTCGGCCATCTTAGAGCGAAAAAGCAACCTCGATGTCTCGACCCTTTCAGACCGAGCTTGCTCATCAAAAAACAGTTCCCTTAGATGATAAACTATGGTATGAGCATCCATAGCCTTATGTTGCTTTTCTTATTAATTATATATAATTTATTATTAATTATCTATAATTTATTATTAATTATATAAAAATATTTTTATTAATTATTTAATAATTTTTATTATATTATATTATTTTTTATTTTATTATATATGATTTATATTAAAAAATAATTTATTTATATAGAAATATATACAAATAATTAAAGTATAATTTTTTATATATTTTTATTTTCATTAACAAAAATTTTATTTATTTTATATTAATTATATACAATTTATTATTAATTATATAAAAATATTTTTATTAATTATTTAATAAATTTTATTTTATTAAATTTTATTTTATTTTATTCTATGTAATTTATATATAAACATAATTTATTTATATTTTATTTATAAAGAAATATATATAAACAATTAAAGAAATTTTTTT
>JANQAP020000007.1:3552850-3563974 GCA_026874005.2 Erythroxylum coriaceum
CGTTTCACTGTATTCAAATTGAACATGAATGTTTGTAAAACGTTTAAAATAGTCACGAAAGGTTATATACATGATTTGGGGGGGGGGGTTGATCAATGTATATAACCTTTTGTGATTGTTTTCATCACTCAAACCTGTGACCTTCTAGTCATAAAAGAGTAACGAATGTACAAAATCGCCCTTAACATTTCACTGTAATCAAATTGAACAAGAACGTTTGTAAAACATTCAAAATAATCCCTAACCTTTGGAAAATGTTCAGATTGAACCCTGACCATTAACGGTGAAGAGGAGGAGATACTGCATTTTTTTGTTAAACACAGCGCTCCTCCCTCAGCTTTGAAGAAAAAAACGCGTTGTTTTGTATTGAAATGCCTCATTTTGTTGACTCAATTCTCCTCTATGACACAACATTTCAAAGGATCATAACGCAGCGTTTCGACGAAAAGTAAATGCTTCTTCCCTCTTCCAATCCCTAATCTGCCACCTTCTTCATTTTTACATAATCCCTCATCTGTCCGTAATTATTTCTTATTGTTGTAATTGTGTTCTTCATCAGACGATTGCAACGTAATTATCTGTTATTATTGCCGCACATACCAAGCCACTGAACTCACACGCTCATAAGGTGTCGATATTTAGAGGTTGACATTTCATCATTGTAGGTTCATTGTTGTTTTCCTTTTATGTTTTGTGTTGCCGCCTAAATTTGCTTATTTGCGTGCTTGTTTGTTTATAATTGTATGCTATAATCCCCTATGCTTGTTGTGGTATTAGATGTAATTCGTGGTCCCCTACGATTGTTGTTCAAGTTGCTCTACCATTTTAGGTCTCAGTAAATGCTAATAATGGTGTCATTAAAACTGGGGAACCAAAAATGAAAGTGTAAATAATAGTTTACTTTCATTAAGATACTACCAATTTTAACTGTGATCAATGTAACTAACCTATCGTGACTATTTTCGTTACTCAAACCTGTGACTTTTTGGTGATAAAAGAGCAACGGAAGTATAAAATAACCCCTAACAATTTGCTGTATTCAAATTGAACTCGAACGTTTGTAAAACGTTCAAAACAATCACGAAAGGTTATATACATTGACTGGGGGGTGATCAATGTATATAACCTTTCGTGATTGTTTTTGTTACTCAAACCTGTGACCTTCTGGTCATAAAAGAGCAACGAATGTACAAAGTAGCCCTTAATATTTCACTGCATTCAAATTGAACTCGAACATTTGTTAAACGTTCAAAATAAGCCCTAACGTTTGGAAAACGTTCAGATTGAACCCTGACCATTAATGGTGAAGAGGAGGAGATACTGGATTTTTTTGTTAAACACAGCGCTCCTCCCTCGGCTTTGAAGAACAAAACCTGTGACTTTCTGGTCATAAAAGAGCAACGAATGTACAAAATAGACCCTAACGTTTCGCTGTATTCAAATTGAAATCGAACATTTATAAAACGTTTAAAATAGCCATGAAAGGTTATATACATTGATCGAGGGGTGATCAATGTATATAACCTTTTGTGATTGTTTTTGTTACTCAAACCTGTGACCTTCTGGTCATAAAAGAGCAACGGATGTACAAAATAGCCCTTAACATTTTGCTGTATTCAAATTGAACTTGAAAGTTTGTAAAAGTTTCAAAATAAACCCTAACCTTTGGAAAATGTTCTGATTGAACCCCTGACCATTAACGGTGAAGAGGAGGAGATGCCATATTTTGTTGTTAAACACATCACTCCTCCCTCAGCTTTGAAGAATAAAACTTGTGACCTTCTGGTCATGAAAGAGCAATGAATGTACAAAATAGCCCTTAACATTTCGCTGTATTTAAATTGAACTCGAACGTTTGTAAAACGTTCAAAATAGTCACGAACGGTTATATACATTATTCGGGGAGGAGTGATCGAATAATCTATATAACCTTTCATGATTGTTTTCGTTACTCAAACATGTGACCTTCTAGTCATAAAAGAGCAACGGATGTACAAAATAGCCCTTAACATTTCACTGTATTCAAATTGAACTCGAACGTTTGTAAAACGTTTAAAATAAACCCTGACGTTTGGAAAAACGTTCAGATTGAACCCTGACCATTAACTGTGAAGAGGAGGAGATGCTACATTTTGTTGTTAAACACAGCGCTCCTCCCTCAGCTTTAAAGAACATAACGCAGTGTCTCATATTGAAATGCTGCGTTTTGTTAACTCAACTCTCCTCCATGATGCAGCATTTTGAAGGATCTTGACGTAGCGTTTCAACCAAAAGTAAATGCTTCTTCCCTCCTCTAATCCCTAATCTGCCATCTTCTTCATTTTCACACAATCCCTCATCTGTCCGTAATTATTTCTTATTGTTGTAATTGTGTTCTTCATCAGATGATTGCAAAGTCATTATTTGTTATTGTTGTCGCACACACTAAGTAACTCAACTCACATGCCCATAGGGTGTCGATATCTAGAGGTTGACATTTCATCGTGGTAGGTCCATTGTTGTTTGCCTTTTATGTTTTGTACGGTCCCCTAAATCTGGTTTTTTGCATGCTTGTTTGTTTATAATTGTATGCTATGATCCCCTATGCTTGTTGTGGTGTTGGATGTAATTTGTGGTCCCCTATTATTGTTGTTTAAGTTGGTCTACCAGTTTAGGTCTTAGTAAATGCTAATAATGGGGTCATTAAAACTGGGGAACCAAAAGCGAAAGTGTAAATAATAGTTTACTTTCATCAAGACACTATCAATTTCAATTGTGATCAATATAACCTTTCATAACTATTTTTGTTACTCAAACCTGTGACCTTCTGGTCATAAAAGAGCAACGGATGTATAAAATAGCCCCTAATGTTTTGCTGTGTTCAAATTGAACTCGAACGTTTGTAAGACTTTCAAAATAGTCACGAAAGCTTATATACATTGATCGAGGGGGGGGGTGATCAATGTATATAACCTTTCGTGATTGTTTTCGTTATTCAAACTTGTGACCTTCTGGTCATAAACGAGCAAGGAATGTACAAAATAGCCCTTAACATTTCACTGTATTCAAATTAAACTCAAACATTTATAAATCATTCAAAATAAACCCTAACGTTTATAAAACATTCAAATTGAACCCTTACCATTAACGGTGAAGAGGAGATGCTGCATTTTGTTGTTAAACACAACGCTCCTCCCTCAGCTTCGAAGAACAAAAAGCAATGTCTCGTATTGAAAAGTCGTATTTTGTTGATTCAACTCTCCTCCACGATGCAGCATTTCGAAGGATCTTGAAGCTGCGTTTTGACCAAAAGTAAACGCTTCTTCCCTCCTCCAATCCCTAATCTTCCATCTTCTTCATTTTCACACAATCCCTCATCTGTCCATAATTATTTCTTATTGTTGTAATTGTGTTCTTCATCAGACGATTGCAACGTAATTATTTATTATTGTTGTCGTACGCACTAAGCAACTCAACTCACACGCTCATAGGGTGTGGATATTTAGAGGCTGATATTTCATCGTGGTAGGTCCATTGTTGCTTGCCTTTTATGTTTTTTGTGGTCCTCTAAATCTGCTTGTTTACATGCTTGTTTGTTTATAATTGTATGCTATGATCCCCTATGCTTATTGTGGTGTTGGATGTAATTAGTGATCCCTTATGATTGTTGTTCAAGTTGGTATACCAGTTTAGGTCTCGATAAATGCTAATAATGATGTCATTAAAACTGGGGAACCAAAAACGAATGTGTAAATAATAGATTACTTTCATCAAGACACTACCAATTTTAACTTTGAAATGATACATACAGAGAAGGAATCTTCATTAACATCAATGAGTTTTAGAAGAAAATAAAGAGGTAGTATTGGAGTTTCAATGTAACAAAATAGTGTAATCTTAGTGTGTAGTTCAATATAGACCAAATAGTTCTCTCATTTATATTCTTTTTCAATTCAAAATTATTTAATAGGCATGGCAAAAACTTAATGTGAATACTGTGGTTGAAGAAAGCAATATAGGCTTGCTTTAGAATTATTTGATTGGTTTTCCTCATAAATTCATCATTTTCTTTATATATTAAACGTCAAGTATCAATGTAGTATGCATGTTATATATGGTCACTTATGAAGCTGCTACCAGTCCTTTGAATCCATTAGAAATAATACATGATTTGTTAGTAAATAATAACAAAAGGTGATTGATTAAGATGAATGATTCTCTTTGTCGGAGTTAGAGCAATATGAAGAAATTTTTTTTCTTATTTTGTAAGATTTCTCGAGTGAGGTAATGGATATTACTAAATTCACTTTCATGTTAGAGGATAAACCTTCTATCATTATTATTGAACTTATCATCTTATAGATATGAGATTCTATAATGGGTTCAAATTATATCAATTGGCATGCTTAAAAACGTCCCATTTCCATCTTTTATTATAAATTTTGTGGAATTCCCCACACTTTTTCTTAAGTTCATGATCTACTACACAATCTCCTTTTGTTTTAGTATGATATATTCATTTAAGTCATAATGATTTTATGTCACTAAGTAGCATCCATAAATATTAGCAAGAGGGCTTTATTCAAAGATTATATGATTAAAATTTTAATCGTTCTACTTATGTGGGCTGTTAAATCATATATTAATTGAATTGGCATCCTTATAAACAAACTAAAGTGACTTAAGTAACATCTTCAATAATACAGTGGCCTCCTCCTATAGTTTAATTTGATTATTAAAGTGGGAGGGTATCCAGTCCTATTAAATTAGTAACCATATTAGGTTGATTATGCCTAGACTATGCTTCTTCATACATTATCAACTTAGGATTAATTTCCTAATAACTCCTTTCCCTTAAGAAATTAGAGTGCATCTATTCCTCTAAAAGAGACTTTCTTTTAGTGAAGATTTTTAAATTTATTTAACTAATAAAACTTTGTTCAACATCTTTATTGAAAAAATACTTAGGCTTCCCTTATTTTCGGATTGACAAAGATCACTTCACTTAATTTATCCTTCTAAGAATTAGATTTGTTGTCAGTCTATAAGAAGTTCTTCCTATTTCTTTTAATAAATTTTTACTAAATTTAAATGGAGCAATAAAACATTCTAGGAAACATGAAGTCCATTAAAGACAAAATTAATGAATTGAAACCTCCTTACAAATAAGTAAGAATTGTAGATCCAATAATTGCTTTTGTTATCCTCTAATTGTATAATTATGCATATAGTATCCAATATATTGTTGATAATATCATTTAAATGTCTGCTTTTTGGTAATACACTTGCCATTATAAATTTGTTGTGAACAGGTGTATGATGGTCGAATATGGAAGCATAAGGTTATTTTATGGTGGAAAGTTGTTGTAGAGCCAGAGTTGAAATATTTTAATGGGGAATCAAGTATTTTTGATAAAGTAGACATGGATTTTGTTAGCTATAGGAAAATATGTTAGATGGGGAAGGAGTTATGATGCCTTTAAAGCGATAAGGCCTATTATAGAGAACCCGGTTTTGAGTTTAGTGAGTCTTTGAAGTTGATTGACTCAAATGAAAGTTGTTTAAGGCTTATCAATCTGATGAAAATTCACGAAAGGATTGATGTATATATAACTAATATGTTAAACACTCCATCATTTGTACTTAACATATTGTCTATATTTGGAGGAGAGGATGGAGATGGGGAGGGTAAGGAGGAAAGTTGTAGAGCTACAGAATGTGTTAGTATTGAAGGTGTTGGTTTAGGAGTTGATAAAGGAATTAATGAAGAGGTGGATGATAACGATGAGGAGCATGATGAGGGTTTTATACAAGTTCAGATTCCCAATGACCACGAACCAGTTGAAATTGAGTCGACAGATTTTGGTAGTTTGATTGGTAGTGATCAATATCCGAGCAAAGAAGAGCCTACTGAGGTGTTGCAAAGACCAAGTAGTGGTATTAGGCATAATCCATTAGGTGCTAAACCAAATTGGAGATTGGGGATGGAGTTTGACTTTACAAAAGAATTTAGAGAGTTTTTTGTGAATTACATAGAGGGAACATCCCACAATGTGAAGCTTAAAAAAAGTGAAAGATATAGGATGAGAGTGAGATGTATTGAGGGATGCCATGGGAGTTATGTCGTTTGTGAAAAGAATGAAGGCTAAACTAGTGACATATAATGATGAACATAGGTGTTTTACTACCAACAAACCAAAATTATTTTCTGCTAATTCCTAATGAGACATTTTAGGTATAGAATACTTGAGAAGCCTAGTATCTCGACGGTGAAGATGGTTTAAGAATGTCTAGAAAAGCTCAATATATCTGTCAACTCAAGTATGTGTAAAGTTGCTAAGAGGAGATTAAGAAAAGAAAGGGCGAGTGATTATGTGAATGAATATGCGAAACTACAAGGATATGCTCATAAGTTGAGGAATAGTAATCCTGGATCAACAATTGCTCTCATCTTGTCTTGAGAACATGGAATTACGCAAATCCATTAACTTGTCCATTTTTAATTCCAACAAACTAAACTTATTTTGTTAAAATCCTAGTAGGCATTATGCTCTCATTTAGTTTAAATGAATTGTTAGACTAAAGAGAAATTTAAGTGGTTTTTCACCTTGGATTATAAGTATTAGAATAAAGGTTGTTACCACCCCGACCAAGTTATGCTCCCATGTAATTGAGCTGCTTCATGTTATTGCTCTCCACTTGGAAACAATTAGCTATAACATGGCCTTCTGCATAGTTTATATCTATTTTGTATTGCTTTAAGTGGGTTGGAAGAAGTGGTTTTCAGGATATTTTATTGCTTGTCTAAGTTTGTTACTTCAACCTGTAATGTTGTCATTGAATCAACAATAAGTACTTTACTCCTCTCTAATGTCTATAGGCAACTATTGATTGTCGTCTCCTCCAACAACTTATATACAACATCAACTATCTTCCTCATTAATGAACCTCTAGCTGCTCCATCAATGGTACCTCTAGTGGGCGGATTTACTCCATCATAAAATGTTTGTAAAAGGAACCCCTTTGATAAGTTATAATGTGGACAACTCCTTTGCAACTTCTTAAGTCTCTCATACACTTCATATAGTGATTCCCCTTCACTTTTCTAGAAATTTTTTATCTCCTTTATGCGCCCTCTGGTCTTCATTAAAGGGAAGTATTTAGTTAAAAAAGCTTGTACTAGCTACTTCCTTATCATCACGTTTTCTAGGTTGAGATAAATTAGCCATACTTTGGCTTGATCTTTAAGCGTGAATGGGAATAACCTCATCTTGGTTGCATCCTCGAATAACTTATTATGGCTAAACATGTCACATATCTCTAAGAAATTGGTCAATTGAGCATTAGGATCCTCATTGGTCAGTCCATAAAACTGGACATTAGTTTGCAGCATATTCAGTAGAGATGATTAAATCTCAAAAGCATTTATCGACACTAGTAATCTTGTAATCCCTTTTTGATTAGCTTTGAACTTCAGCCTTATAAAGTCCATTTGTCATCCTCCTTGGTTCCCTTCTTCTTCTATTATTCTCTTAGTAACTTTTTGACGCTTTGCTTTTCAAATCTCCCTCTGTTGTTTGGTTGTGTCAAAAAATTATGTATCTAAGAGTTTCCTTGAACTCTTAGTTTCTCTTATGTTCATGCACTTGAAATCACACAAGAAAAGTGTTAAGATCCTTAAACCAAAGTAAACCATACTACACTAGATGCTAACTTATCAATCCCTGATAATAACGCCAAAAACTTGTTGAATTTTATTTTAGAAACTTCTTTACCGTAAATATATGAGTCATATCTTATAATATCAAAAGTATTATTCCCACAAGGATTGTATTAGTCACTTAACAATTCTTTTAACACTTTTTTTCAATAATATGACAATATAATGAGAAAAAACTAAACTAAATAAAATTGATAGTTGAATAATTGAATAAGCAGCAGTGAAATAGTTGGTTAATTAATGTTAGGAATTACTTCTATCAATATTTGTTTTCACTTCACCTTCTTGATTTAACACTACTCTACCCTAGATATCTAATATTTATGATTACCCTCTCTTGAGATCCAACTAAGTAATCCTGTTAAAATAGATAAGAATTAAATTGTGACCTCTCGATTTATCAAAACTCTTCCTATCTAATTGGATTTGAAGATATCCTAAGGGTAACTAATAAAAAATTAAGATCTCTCTTCAATTGCCTCTTAATCTGATGTTTATAAGTCTATTATGGTATTACTGCACAACACAGTCGAGATGATTTAACCTAATCTCTTTATTCAAATTGAATATAAAACATTAAACATCTCAAAGTATATTTTATTAAATCAAGAATGTAAAAGTTTGACTAATAATTCAAAAGTAATCCCTAAAGGAAGTTTAGAAATCCATATCCAATATATAACAATAATTTTAAGGAAAGAAAAGGAAAGGAAAGAAGTTGAATTATAAATGTCCTCTTTTCTTTTTCCTTGAGCTAGAAAATTCTACAACTTTTTTTCTTTAGTAGTTTAGTCTCTTTGATCTCTTGTTTTTATGTTTTCAGTTACCTCTTTGATGTTTTTCTTTTCCTTTTTATGCTCTTGATCCTCCTAAGGTTCTTTCTAAAGTTTTCCCACTTGTTGTTGTTCCAAAAATCACCCTAAATCATAAAAAATCTAAAAATATCACAACCTAGAAATCTATCTCTTGCATTATCATGCACAACTTCCTACACATCTGCTCTGTTATCATAATGCATGGTGACAAAGGCTTCATCAAAGTTCTTATTGCATGATTGTGACCCAACTTGTTCTCTAGCTCCTTCTTAATTTTTTTCTTTAATTTTCCTATCTCCACTTATCATCAAACATGTTAACTATCCTTTAAAGCATATAATTAAGATCAAACTATTTCCTTAATCGATAAAATCACATGAAACACACAAAAATACTAATAAGAATATAAATCTAATTCATAGACACATGATTATCACCTAAGAAAATACTTTAAAAAAACACACTATAAAGCCTATAAAACAGTATATAATTTTCACCTATCAGTATCTACTAGTTAGGTAAGGGAATTAATAGTTGATAACCATATGTCCCATATAACAACTTATTTGAAAAACATATTATATTATTATTAACTATTTATATTTTTAAAATCAACTCTCTTGAAATTTTAACCTATAACAATGCTCCCTTCTTCAAAAACCTTATGTACAAGGTTTTGATTAGGAAATTCTTTTATATAAATCGTATAAAAATTACCAAATAGCCTGTTCAAGTTGCATTATCATCTATTAAATCAATAATTGAGTTGTTAGTTCATCTTACTTCTTCACAAGTTGCCTTTTTAAGATAGTTATAGTAACCTTCTTTTTTTCACATTAGTTCAGTAGATGCGGAAGATTTGTGAATGGACATTAAAATTTTACTCTTCAATAAAGACAAATAAAATATATTATATGTGGTAGTGTGATAGATGCATATTTGACTATTGTTATACAACCATGTTTGATGTATTTTGCTTGATATTTTTTTAGTTTTGTTGTATTTTTGGTACTTAATTCATTCCAAGTGTATTTATAGGTTATACTTTCCTTCATGGACCAAAATGAGAGGAATTTGGGTGAAATCGTTGCATAAAATGAAGACTAAAGCAATTAGGAGATACAAGGACATGTCTGTGATCATGTCAGTCTCAAAAAACATGTCAAGTCACAATTTTAAGTGTTTTTAGAGCTACATGGTCACCTACACGATGGTGTAAGTGACCATCTATCTCTCAGTAACCTTAAATTTTACTCTAAAAGGAAGTGACAGAGGTAAATTGAAGAGAGTCAACTTTTGCAGCATATTCCAAACGTGAAAAATATAGAGAAGGGATGATTTTGATTAAGAAAAATAGAGGATGTGAAGAATTTATCAAAAGATCTAATAGATTACAACGTTAAACTTCAAACTTGTAAGAACATTCAATATAAAAAAAGGAGATTTAAAATTATGATTCCTTTGTTTTCTATTCATTTTTCTTCCTATTTATCTTTGATTTTGTTTTCTATTATGTGTACTGAACGTGTTTAGTGTCTAGTTGTGATGAACCCTAGTTGGGATAACAATATGTCTTGATTCTTTTATTTAATGCAATTATTTTGATTAATTTATTGTGATTCAATTATGAGTTTTATGCATGTTCTAATATATATATAATATTAGTACATATGCATGTTCTAATATATATAGAATATTAGTACATAATTTGATTTCTTATCATTGAGATTGAGAAATCCTTTGTATGAATAGGTCTATCATAATTGAAAGGAGTTGATGGCAAATCTAGAGATAAATCAACATAAATTCTCTGGATTATGCTCAAACTTAATAGCGTAATTCATAAATCGATAATGCAATCTTTGCGAATTTAACTAGAAATATTTTAGTTAATCAACTTATGGTTGTTAGCGGTCTCCAGAGAGTTATTCACAAAAGATAGGAATTTTCACGGTCAAATAATCAATAAATAATTACATGATAAAAGGTAAATTCATTAATGATTTTTAGGGGGATTCATCACCTAGAAACTAATATTTGATATTGAGTTTTCTAAGCAATTTCCTCTATTTTGTATTCATTATTATTTCTTATTTTATTTTATTTTTGACTTTTATTTTCAATTAAAACAACATATAAGTTGTAGGCTAGATAATATGATAAAGGTAATTCCTAGTACTTATTGTCTTCGTGGGATCAACTCGTACTTGTCTGTACTAGCTATAACTACATTGCGCACTTATGGTTAAATTAATATTGGTGTAGAAATGACAAATTAGGGTTCTAGCCCAAATTCCAATTTATATATAACTTACACTTTCTTGTTTTTAACCTTAAAAGAGCCATAAAATAGAGGCTAATTTTTTGTGCTTTTTCTATTCACAAAACCTTGTCTATGTAGATGGAGTTTGATATATATATATATATATATATATATATATATAAGCTCTCTAATTTGAAATTCTTTATCTACTCTCCTCTCGATAATGTGTTGTTACATTGTTCGTTGAGCTTTTTCAAGATGGTATGGATCAGTTAATGCTGGAACCCCTCCCCGGGCGGGTCCACGGCCCGACGTCCTAAGTGACATCTGGACCTGTGGCCCACGGG
>JANQAP020000007.1:3564074-3578210 GCA_026874005.2 Erythroxylum coriaceum
TGTCTAGGAAAGTTCTGGCTAAGGAAAGACTTGGTATTTAAGTGTGTCATTTGTGACCCACCTCTCTTTCCTGGGAATTTACCTGCTGTACTGTTCATTTCTACGGTAAAATTCATCAAGGCAGAAGAGTATAGAAAAAATGTTAGAAAATAGGGCTTCAAATTCTATCAGGTTTGAGGTGGAGAAATTCGATGAGAGAATCAATTTTAGCTTGTGGCATGTGCAAGTCAGGAAAATTTAGATCCAGTCGGGGTTACACAAGGCATTGAAAGGCAGGCAAATCCCTTATATCAGCATTATATGCTGGACGTGCGGACAATCTGGGCACGTGAAGAAAATTATCCGAGAGATGGAGCGGGTTCGGCAAGAGGCTCCGGGTCAGTTAATGAAGAGACTGATAATGTCGCTAACATTGTCTCTATGGATGATGACATGTACATCCTCATAGTATACTGCTAATACCAAAGTTGCCATGATAGAGGATGTGTTACTATTAGCGGGTCCATAAGTTTGCATACGGGCATTGGTTTGGCATTGATGCAAGGTGTGTGGTGGAATTTATGTCGATGGCTGATGAACTTCTAGGAAAGCCAAACATGGGAGTTGCACCATAATTTTTTCAACAAGGTTATTTTCGACATGTGCTGAAGTGAAAGGCTTGGAATTGGTTTATTCTGAATGGGTATGCTTTTATGGTGGAGCATGATGTTGTGAAGCATGATAATTCTCTACATTGAGAGTTATGTTATTTTCGGGAGATCTTCATTGAGGTGGAGTGTGGTTGTGGGATCAGCCAAAGTCGCCAAGGTGGAGATTGTTGAGTTTTAATTCCTTTGTTTGTCCCATATTGGTTAGGGAAAACAATTGGGGCAAGGCTCTTCCCTATATAAGGAGGGTGCTACCTCCTTGGTTAGTGCACCAATCCAAAGTCAAAGATTTGTATGACAAATTTGACTCTAGTTAAATTCTTCTTTTGAGGTGAGAGTTGGAAGATTTGTTTTGGGTATTTCTTTGTGGGTGTATTGGTGTATTGGGATATTGGGAGAGAGGAAAAATTGTGTGATTGTAAGAATTTTTCACATAGTGTATTTTCTTCTTGGTGCCCATGGTTTTTCTCCGGTTTGGGAGTTTTCACGTAAATTCTTGTGTTACTATTATTTCTCTATTTTCTGATATTTTTGTCTATGAAATATCTTTGGGTGTGGGTTTGGAAGGTCTAAATTTCCAACATTTTATTTAGTTTTTATGTTCTTCTTTAATAGTCTAAGTATTTGTGTTTTGGTTTTGTGTGAATGCAAGGAAGGTCTCAATTTTGTGTTATTGTTTTTAATATTGTTAGAATCATTGATGACTAGATATATGAATTACATAAGTATTTACTACATATGGAATGAGTCTGATCTCTTATGGATGATGTGTTTTATAAATCACTTGGATGGTATATAGGCTGTAAACCTATGAAGCAACTCCGTTGAGGCTTATCGGTGAAATATTCCATAAGCCTAGGTGTCACAGCGAGAAGACTCTTTCTGGATTCATGTGATCTAACAATATCATATACCTTGGTTATGTTATGATTTCAAGCTTAGTATGTCAACTTGTATTTCATTGTTTGTTTAAATTAAAACTTAGTATGTCAACTTGTATTGATTTATCATTATGTTATTTAGAAATTAAATTACATTTAGTAATTTAATAATTTACTTTTAATTGTATAGCAGGATGGACAAAAGTTAGATGTCTCATTGGAAATGGTTCACTGAATACGTAGAGGAGTTAAGAGTTTCATGCAATTTGTAAAAGATCAAATTGGTTGTTGTATTCATTGTCCATATATAGATTGCTTAAATATGAACATTCAAAGTCAAGATGTGGTATATAATCACTTAATAATCCGAGGCATAGATAAATTCTATACTCTGTGGATTTATTATGGCGAACATTCTGAAGTAAGTTATAGTAGAAGTGTTGATACATATTTTGATGGTAGTAACAATAATGATGTAGAAGATTATGATACAACAATATATAGTACTAACTAATAATATTTTCATTCAATATTGATTGTGGTTTTTAAACTTTAGAATAAGATGTAAGAGTTGATGCAAATATCAATGTCTGACGGAAATGAGCCAAATATAGAAGACATTTGCAACAAGGTGCTTAGTACACGATTCAAGTATATCAAAGGTCTTGAGTTTGGCCCCAATCCAACCACTTCATCCTCATCAAGAACAACATATATTCAATTTCTTGAAGAGGAAAACAAACCGTTTAAAAGAAAATTGGCCAAGCATGAAAAGTACATAAGAAAGTTAATTGGCTCGGATTATGTAAGCAGTGAAGATGAAAACGAGGTTGATTGATTAAACTAATCTTTGTATTTTGTACTTTGTATATAAGTATATTTTAAGTTGTAATTGTACACAATCAAATTCAATGATATTTTACTTTTTATATAAAATATTTCAAATTTTCAATTATTTTTGTATTATATTTTTTGTATAATAAATTAACATCAAAAAAATCTAAATATTATATACAATAACAAAAATTAAAAATGTCACAAATAATTATAATTAACATGATATAACATTTACTTAAAATTTATATTAAAAATTTGACTACATTTTATAAAACATAGCTAAAAATATTTGGCTACATTTTAGAAAACATAGCTAAAAAGTTTTGGTTACATTTCTGGAAACAACACTAAAAGTAATTAGTTGCGTTTTTTGAAATGTAGCTAAAAATGTTTAGCTACGATTCCAAAAACATAGTTGGAAACGTAGTTAAAAGTAATTAGCTACACTTTTTGAAATGCAGCTAAAAACTTTTAGCTACGATTTCAAAAACGTAGCTAATAATCTTTAGCTACGAAAAGTAAGCATAGCCAAAATGTATTGGCAACGATTTCTCAAAACGTCACCTATAGTTTTTAACTACGAAAATAAAGTGTAGGAAAAAAATATTTGCAACTATTAGGGAGCCTATAGTTTTCTATTAAGGAGATTTGGCGATGTCTTCAGTAATAAATATAAATTGTTGCTACTGACTATTAAAGAAAATTTTGGAACTCTTAGTGACAATTTTTTTCATCGCTAAAAGTCCCTTCTGTTGCAGTGATTCTATAAAAATATTTACTCTAATTTTCTTGTTTGCATTTATTTCTAGGGACATGTCATTGCAACAAAAACAAGCACCCTTGTTATTCAATTGCCTTTGTTATTCTTAAGTGGGTTTGATATTAAGGTTTTTAGAAAGAGGTACTATAGGTGAAAGTAAAAACTATGTTTTAGTTATGGCTTTAATATTAAGTTAGTTTTTGTGTAAAATAGGAGTTGAACTGAGTGGTTTAAAGGGCTTAGCGGTCAATACTTTGAATGAATAGCAAACAAAAGTAATAGCCTCTTATTTCTTGTCAATGAAATAGACTTGCTATAAAGATTTAGGATTTAGAAGTTCTATAAACAATTCCAGTTCTAGTTTCAAATCTTTCAAAATCTCAACTAGGTATGATTTTAGAATTTGAAATTTGTTGCAATACCTATCGAATAAGAAGTAATATTCCTTAATAGTTCTAGTTTGCTTCAAATCCTTAAAATCTCCAACTGGGTCATCAAATGCCTCTTTCTATTCCAAATAAACAACTAATGTCATTATGAGGTAACTCCATTAAAATTATAACATCTATTCTCACTTTCATTTTAAGTGGGGTCTTATCAACTATGAAAAATTGTCCCCTTATACATTTTTGACCTCTTAAATCATCAAATAATAGAAATTATATCTAAATAAAGCATGAAGGAGTCATGTAATTGTTCATCTTCGAGTTAACAATTAAAGTTGCTATTGAATTGACTTTATTCTTAAATAGAGAGAATTATCATTTATTAAGATGTAATGATAATTGTCTCTTGATTCAAGAAACATTTTAATGAGTAAAACAAGTCTCAAACTTTAGCCAAAGGGTCAAAACTACCTCACTCCTAAAACATCACCAAGAAAAGAGAAATGTATAAAATAAATCAAAAGGCATATTGCTAGAAAATTAAAGTCCAACAATTAACACAAGAACTTCCATATTAGCAATAATGATGGCAACTCAAATTTATTTAAGTTAGTGTGTGAATTAACATAAAATTTATATCGAAGGACTTTAGACTTGGTTGTATTAACCCAATATCTCCAGTACCAATTATACCAACCAAAAATGGTGCATAATTACTTTATTTCGTATTGGGTTATATTAGTTAGTACACTAAAGTATAAAAATACCAAGTCAAACATGTAACCAATGTTGTAGGCTTTGAAAGGGTTATTAGGTAATCAATATTGGTACACTAAATTATAATTACTTTGTACTATATTGGGTTACATTAGTTATTGTAACCTATCTCTTTAGATTTATACAGGCATAAATTGTTGGATGAAAAATTATCAGATGATAAGTATATTAAGAGCAATAAAAGAAGAGCTCAAGAAACTTAACATAAGGCTATTTCCAAACACTGAGGTAAATATTAGAGAAACTATTCAGAATGAATGCTATAAGCATCGTTTATATACTTTTCTTAAAAACCAAGAGCATCAAGCATTAATGAACTAAATTCGAGCTCTTTATATTATTCAGGAAAAAAATCAAAAACAAAATGGCCTAAATAAGATGGTTGTAACATAAAATTCCTCCATCATTTGATGTTAACACAAAGGAATTATGATAAGATCAACTCTTTACTCGATTTTGAGGGAATCTATGAAATAAGCAAGGAATGCTTAAAACTATAACCTTTAATTACTTCAAATCTCTTCTTGGGAAGAATCAAACTATGAATGTTTTATACATGAGCTCATCATCTTTGTAAACTGAAGTTTAGATCCTTCTCAAATTGATTTTATCATTAAACCTTTTAATACTTCTAATATGTAAGGTACTCATTTTAGATTTACTCCTAACAAAGCCCCAAGTCCATATGGTTTTAGTCCTTCATTCTTTCAAAGAACGTGGAATCTCACCGAAGATACTTGCAAAAGTTGTGTTGGATTTTTTAAGATTAAAAAAAAGTTCAAGAAGCTTAACATGACCTACAATTTTCATGTTCCTAAAAAGGCTAATTCCTCCTCTCTATATAAGTTCAAACCTATCCCTTATTACAATGTAGTTTATAAATTCATCACCAAGATCCTAGCTTAATGGTTAAAAGCATTCTTGAAGCTACTCATCAATCCTTGTCAAAGTGCATTTATCCAAGGAAGGAATATTATTGATAATAATCTTCTTGTTCAAGAATTCTTCAAGGACTACAACAACAATTACTCAATCAAAAGTTGCAACGTAAAGATTGATTTTAACAAGGTTTTTGATTTATTGAATTAGAGATTAATTATTAATAGCCTCTCTACTTTTGGCTTTCCAAAGTTATTCATTAAACGGATTCAAGCTTGTGTGACCATAACATCCTTTAGCATTCTAGTGAATGGTGAACTTACTATGATTTTTCATTGGGCTAAAGGCTTTAAGCAGGGACCATTTATCCCTTTATCTATTCGCCTTAGCCATTAAAATCCTCAATAAGCTCATTGCTAAAAATATAGAGATGAGAGGCATGTTCAAATATCATTACAAATGCAAACATATGAAAATCTTTAATTTGGATTTTGCTAGCAATTTGTTTAAATTTTGTCGTACTAATCCTTATTCACTCCCTCAACTCTTTCTCTAAGTTGTCAGGTTTGTCCATTAATGCTAACAAAAATATTCTATATGTCTTAATGGTATCCTTTAACATAGTTTCCCTTAGCAATATCTTAGATCTCCTTCCCTAACAAGTCCTTTCATATATTTGGGAGTCCCTATTATCACTATGAAACCCTCTTTTAGAGACTATGTTCCCCTGCTTGCAGTAATCAAAAAGAGGATTTGTAAGTAGGAAAATTGTTTTATTTCTGTGTAGGAAGACTTTAATATATTTTATTAGTCCTTAAAAACCTTCATATTCATTAGAGCTCCCACTTGGTGCTTCTAAAAAACGTTATCAAAGATATAAAAAATTATCAAAAATTTTCTATAGTTTAGTGATGTTCTAAAACCCTCCTTTACAAAGATTAAATGGACTAATCTATATTGCCCTAAGGAGGAAGGGGCTAGAAATTGTGTCAATAAAATTAATGATCCAGATGCTTATCTTAAAATGGATATGGAAATTATGCAGTGAAAAATAAGCAATATGGTTTAGATGGATTCAAATATATTGTTTATCTGGGGTATGACTTTAAACAAAGAGCATTCTTGGACATTAACCAAAATGCTAAGGATGAAGAAATAGCCTATAATACAAAAGCTTGATTGGCAATGGATAAGACACTTGATGTTAGTATGATAACTGGTGCAATTTAAAGCCACTACATAAAAGAACTAATTTTGAATTCACTAAGGTTAAGATTACCTAGCAATGCAAATTTGAAAGAAATCATATATAAAGAGGAGTGGCTATATAAAAGAAGGGGATTATCCCTGACAAGGCCAAACTTGCCTAGCTATATTCTTGACCCACATTCTTCTAATTCTATAATTTGGTTAAGGGCTAATCTAATAAATTCACATTGGAATCTTACTTGAAAATGTTTAGCAATAGCATCACAAGGTTAACTGGTTAGATTTGGTATAGACCAAAGCTTAATATCCAAAGTCATGTTTATATTTTGGTTAGCTATTAAACAGAGATTGAAAACCAAAGTTAGGCTTAAAAGTTGCTTAAACCCGACTTGCCAACTCTATAAGCTTCTTTCAAAATCAATAAACCAATTTTTCTTGTAGTGCTAGTATTCTTAGGCCTTGTAGAATCTATTCCTTCAACTTTTTAATTGTTCATACTAGGAAAGGGATTAGCCAAATTTACAATCTAAAGAAAAAGGAGTAATCAAATTTGTGAAGATAAATTCTTTCATAGCTTTGTATTTATTTTCAAAATTATATAGTGGATTAAAGAAGTAATAGTGGCCTCTAAAGTGGATAAGAGAGCATCTAATTAAGACACAGTTGCAATTTGCTTAACCCTATAGATATAGTAGCTTGAGATAACTGACAGCATATCCTAATTCGCTTATTTATCTTTTCCCTTATTCAACTTTGTTTCACTTAGTTACTCTTAATTGTTAGCTTGTGGTTAGATATTTATGTGTCTAAAATCCTATCTTCTTGCTTAACTCTATTTGTCACCTTTATAAAGCCTTTGGCTTTCTTTTATTAATGTATCATTTAATTTCCCAAAAAATTTAAATTAAGAAAGTATATTGGAAAAATATTTAAACACAAATATTTTTAAAAATAGTTATTATGTTTAAAAGCTACAGGCACTCAACAACAACAAAAGAAAGGCCAGTCACGAAACAAAAACTTTATTTTGACAAGAGATGTTTGATTCACAATTCAACAAACGACATACCACTTTCTCTATCTTTAGATACGAAATTTCATTTAAGAAGGAATTAATGGGATTACTCAATTAAAATAGTTATCTTCCATTCCTTCTAGGGTGAAATAACTCGGTTGGATAGTTTTGGTTGATATCTTATTTGTATTTCCAGTCTTTCTCGCTTCCATTCCTTGGGCTTTCTGTAAGCATGTTAGAGCTTTACTTATGATAGGGTAAGCCAGTGCTTTTGTAGGATTCCCTCACCTTGCATAGGTCACGTCGACCTACCCACTCCGTGTGTATAGGTTCCCAGTTCATCTATTTTAAATTTTATTTTAATAACTACATTTATTAAAATAAACATAAAATATTTTTAAACATAATAACTATTTTTTAAAATTATTTGTGTTTAAATATTTTTCCAATCTACTTTCTTAATTTTAATCATAATAGAGGACCAAATTTTTATTATATAAAAATCATAGACTATTTTATAATTTTAGAAAATAATCTAAAATAATATTTGGTATTAATAGGCAACAATACTGTATTGTCCTGTAGTAGTATCAAAAATAGTAAAGGTTGTATTTTGCACCTTTATTTAAAACTAAATTTCTGCATTAGATGTTCATTGGTTGCTTTCATTTTTTAAACATGGTTTTTTTTAATTTAATTTTTATTTTATTTTATTTTTCCAAGTCTTCCTATTTGTTTGTCAACTATAGTATATAACATAATCTAAATTTAATCTAAGTATAATAAACAAGTAATTATTAAGGACTCATTTTTATTTTTTATTTTTTACTTTAAAATTTTATAAAATTATTTATTTTCATTATTTAATTTATGTATATTTTTATAACATATGAAATAATCTTATTATTGAATAAAAAACTATTTAACTATTAATTAACTACTAATAAAAATTAAAATTGATATAATTTAATCATTCAAGTCATTATTAGTTTTTAAGTTCTCTGCAAAAACTTGACTGAGTTATAATTTCTAAGAGATAAATTTACAATAAAAGGCTAAATTTTAGTTATATAATATTAAGGAAATATTTTTTAATTTCAAAAAATTAGCTAAAATAGTTCTAATTTTAACTAATGTCAGTAATTAAGTTTGACAAATTAAGTCCAATCTAACTCAAAGTCAACAGATTAAGCACGAGTAACTAAATTTTTCGTGAGACTAGAGCCTTACTCAACCAAAGTCCAACATGAACCCCCTCCCAAAAACTATGTTTTTGCAGTTCAACTTTTTAAAATGATGTTGTGGTCTGTAAATTTAACAAATTCAAGACTAATGACATCATTTTGAAAAGTGAAACAAAAAATGACATTGTTTATAGTGACTAAATGAGCTTGAGTCTTACCAACGTTGGATACTGTATGGTACAATACTCAAATCATTACGAGTTTAATACGGGATTCCCAACTCTGACAAGGATACTAAACAGAAGTGGAAGAAAAGGTCAATTCAGACAATCAGTTCAAAACATGTGCCATTAAGGACACATCTACAAGAGAAGGTATCAGATACCTTGCGAGCCATTAAGGACGCATCTACAAGAGAAGGTATCAGATACCTTGCGAGGGGAGTGGAAAAGTCAATTTTCACGGCTAGTGGCAAAATGTCAAACATTTTACAACAGTGAGCATACCTTTTCTGTACTTGAACGTTCTAGGAAAGGCTCATTCTACAGTCTCTCATCCAGCTGCATGAACTCTTTATGCCAAACGCTACAAAGTTCAATCGACTCTTGTAAATATCTTATCTCCGTTACGATAGAATTTTACCATTAATTTTGTGGCCTAGCATAATAAATAGTAAATATAATTTTATACAAATCCTGACTAATTAGATGTCAAGATTTCATATGTGTTATTAGACCTATATTTATGGGCTTGCTATAATGGGTAAACTTGGCCCATAGTTATAGTGCATAGGAGGCCCTATTATTGGCCAACTTTAAATACAGTCGCCCCATTAAGAACTGTATGTGTGTTTTTTAGAATTTGGAATAGCAGTAGTTAATCATCTACATCTCTGTCGCTCCGCTTCACAAAAAATAACAATGGACTCAATTGCTTCTCAGTTTCCAGATATTTGTTCATCTAATTCTTGAATCTAGCATGATGCAATCATAGAGTTAGTATAATTGTATTGATTAATCATGACATTAATCAATAATTTCGTTTAATTATTCTTTCAATTGGTATCAGAGCAGATTAACCCTAATTGTGACTGGTAGTTATTTGGATAATTTATGAGATTAGATGTTGAATTATTTATTGGGGTTTTCTTTTTTTTTGTTAATTTGTTTTCTGTGAAATCTTTTGTTATTGATAGTTTGTTTCGGTTTGGTGTCAAAACGTGTGGTAAGTTTGTTGAATCTTCTGTTGCTTGTTTTAAAACTCCAAACCCAAAAACACAAACCATAAAACGTTCCTCTTCAAATTTTTCGAATTTTTTCCAATAGCTTTTTCGTGAAATTGATTGAGGGCTTTGATAGATCGTTAAATTCTGAATCTAATGGCACCAATTTCGTTGAAAACCGATCAAAATTGAGGAAGATATGGCTGCTTTTTGAATCGGGTCGCGAACTGGGTTGAACAACCCGAATACCAGTTTTTCGGGTGAGGAAGACACAGTCTGACTTGACTGGCATTTTCACACGCACAATGGTGGTGCGTGGAGGCACGTGCGGCCTCCTCCCTTGGCTGGTTTGTCCTAAATTTTGCCAGTTTATTCCATTTGCCCAGTTCTAATTTATTGTATTTTTCTAGAATTTTTTGAATAATAAAAATATTTATTTTATTTTTCCATAATTTTAAAATTAATAAATATATAATGTACTCTCCGAATTTTATCTTGAAAATTTTTGTACTTATTTCTGGTATGTTTTAGGTTTGTGGGGTCTTATGTACTCTCAGTGGTAATATAGTTGTGCACCAAAATTAATTTTGGATGTAGTTTATGCATATAATGTTAGATTATATGATTAATATGGTTAATTTTGTAATTGTGGTGCTAACTAAAACCTATGGGGCAATCTTAGGATGTGTTATTGGACTCTTGTCATTCATTTTGTGTAATTGTGTGCTCGCCTATCGTGAGACCAATTATTACAAAATGCTATTGTGATGTTGTTATTGGGCATACATTAGATACTATGTTAATGATGCACTTACCCTATCGGTTTATCTTTATCAATGTGATTTCTAATGCTTTGTTTAATTCATTAAATTATGTCTTTGAGTTTTTAGTATCCTATCGATATTAGCTTTAGGGCATAATTTAATGTTCTAGGTGATCTGTGTTGTAATTCGAGACCCTTAGGCAAGATTGCAATTGCATGAGAACCCAGCTGTGTTGTTTGCCCAATTTTACTATATGTAGATACATTTGCTAAACCTCCCTGCATTGTATCAATTTCCAAATTTGAATTATTTAGTTAAGCTAAATGGGACCAATTATGAGGACTGGCTTGAATCCTTGAATCTGTTTTTGGCTGTTTCTAATGCTGATGTTGCTCTCCTTGAGGATAAGCCTGCACAACTCACTGCTGAGACTTCCGCTGCAAATAAAGCTAAATATGATAAGTGGGCTCATTCTAACAAGGTCTGTTTGATAACAAGTACACAATGGAGAAAACTATTAAAGAGAGCATCACTGAAACTGATAATGCCAAAAATTATCTTAAGGTTGTTGGTGAAAAATTCCAGAATTTGATAAGACTGAAAAGTCTAATCTCTTGTCTTTTCTGTCTAAGACCAAGTATGATGGTGTGGGTGGTGTTCGTGAGCATGTAATGAAGCTTGTGAACTGGTATAACAAGTTGAAGTCCATGAAAGTTGTGTTGGGAGAGGATTATCTGATCTGGCAAGTCTTTGAATCTCTTCCGTCTGAGTTTGATGTTCTCAGGACTACTTATCATGCTCAAAAAGATGAATGGAGCATTGTTGAATTGATTTCCATTCTTATTCAAGAGGAGCATACTATGAAGAAGGGAAAGTCCCACGTTATTCACCACACTTCTCAAAAAGTGGTGACAAGAAGAAATTTTATAGAAATAAACAGGGTAAGCCTCAATTTAAGAAGAAGGGGAATGATAAACCTGCATTACCTTCTGAGCCTAGTGAGAGTTCTGGTGCTAATCCCAAGCATGTTTTCAATGGAAACTGTAACTTTTGTCATGAACATAGGCATAGACAGCGTGACTGTGTGAAGTTTCAGAATTGGTTGGCAAAGAAGAAAGGTATACCTCAAATCTTTGTCTGTTTTGAATCAAATCTTGTTGATGTTCCTCCTAATTCATGATGGTTAGACAATGATGTCACTATTCATGTAACGAACTCATTGCAAGAGTTCAAAAGCAGGCGGAGGCTAAATAAAGGGGAGTTGATGGTGCAACTAAGAGATGGATCTAATGTTAATGTTGAGCACATAGGAGTAATTTCTTTGAAGTTGAGTAGTTGACATGATTTGCTTTTGCAAGATACTGTTTATGTGCCTTCTATGCGAAGGAATTTGATTTCAGTTTCTGTTTTACACAGTTGTGGATACATTTTCTATATAATCAATAATGGTATTACTTTGTACTATGATTCTATTGTTACTGGTTTTGCAATTATGCGTGATGGATTGTTTATGCTAATTGCTAATTCTTCTCGTTTTGACCGACCACATGATAATGTTAATGTTGTTGTTGGAAAGAAACGTGGGAGAGTTACTGAAAAATCTTCTATTTTGTGGCATAAACAGTTAGGACATATCTCTAAGGAGAGAATAGAGAGATTGATTAAGGAAACTATTTTATATGATCTGGATTTCTTTGATTTTGACACTTGCGTTGATTACATAAAAGGGAAGTTTACAGCTAAAGTAAGAAAGGAGAAAATGACTAGAAAGGAGGAACTATTACAAATAATTCACATAGACATCTGTGGACCTATTACTCATATTGCCATGGGAGGCTACAGGTACTTCATTACTTCATTGATGATTTTTCTCGGTATGGTTGGGTTGAATTGTTGCACGAGAAATCTGAATCCTTGGATGCTTTTAAATCACTGAAAAATGTTATTGAATTGAAACTTGGGAAGCAAATTAAATGTATAAGATCTGATAGAGATGGTGAGTATTATAGTCGGTATGATGAACTTGGTAAAAACCCTAACCCTTTTGCTAAATACTTCCAAGATTGTGGAATTGAGGCCTGGCACTCTTCAACAAAATGAGATTGTAGAGAGACGAAATCGTACTCTCATGGACATGGTTAGGTGCATGCTAAGTCACTCCACCTTACCAGAGTTCTTGTGGGGAGACGATTTGAGGACTGTTATTTATATTCTTAATCATGTGCCTAGTAAATCTATACCAAAGACTCCTTTTGGGCTTATATCAGGAAAGAAGCCCAGTTTGAACCATTTCCGTGTTTGGGGTTGTAAGGCTGAGGTAAGGACTTATAATCCTCAGCTGAGGAAGCTTGATCCTAAAACTATTTCAGGTTACTTTATTGGTTATAGTACTGGCTCAAGAGGTTCAAGATTCTATTGTCCCGATCACACTACTAGAGTCATTGAATTAGATCGGGCTGTCTATTTTGAAGGGGACATCGAACATAATGAAAGACATAAGTCTCGTGTTGTTGATTTCAGAGAGGATCGTGTTGTTGTTCCTACACCTGTTGTATTTCATCCTGAGGCAATTCAGTCTCCTCTGATTCATGATGATGTTATTGATCCAAGAAATGATGTTGAAATTCCTCAACAAATTGGCATTGATACTCAAGTCCCAGATATGATTGTAGTTCCACCTAGGAGATTTGAAAGGTTTCCTAGATCTACTGAGTCTTCTAAATTTCGAGACTATTATGTTTGCTTGGAGGAGCATGAATTCAATTTAGTTGAAGACTCAGATCTTATTTTCTTTCAGGATGCCATTTCTTGTCCTCGTAGTTCACAATGATTGGCAGCCATGGAAGATGAGTTGGCTTTTATGAGTATGAATGGCGTTTGGGATTTGGTGGAATTATCTAGTGGTTGTAAAACTGTTGGGTGAAAATGGGTCTTTAAGACTAAACGTGATGCTAAAGGTGAGATAGAAAAGTACAAAGCCAAACTTGTTGCAAAGGGTTATAACCAGAGGGAAGGTATAGACTATAATGAGATTTTTTTCCCGGTCTCTACTAAAGATTCATTACGTATTGTGATAGCTTTGGTTGCTATTTTGATTTGGAGCTCCATCAAATGGATGTGAAAACTGCTTTCCTAAATAGTGATTTGTATGAAGATGTATTCATGAATCAGTCTGCTGGTTTTATTGAGAAAGGTAAGGAACATATGGTATGCAAATTGAGAAAATCCAGTTATGGGTTGAAACAAGCCTCCAGACAATGGTACTTGAAGTTTGACCAAATAGTTTGCTCCCTTGACTTCAAAGAAAATGTTGTTGATCAATGCATTTACTTGAAAAATAGTGGGAGAAAATTCATTATTCTTGTCTTATATTTTGATGATATTCTTTTAGCCAGTAATGATATGGATTTTCTTTCTGAGACTAAACAAATGTTGACAGCTCATTTTGATATAAAAGATCTTGGCGATGTTTCTTTTGTTCTGGGCATTGAAATTCATCGTGATAGATCTCGTGGTGTTCTTGGTTTGTCTCAGAAAAGGTATATTGAAAGGATCTTGAATAGATTCAACATGAA
>JANQAP020000007.1:3602445-3630656 GCA_026874005.2 Erythroxylum coriaceum
AGGGACTACTCTGATACTGTGTGGACCAGCTTGGCAAGAGAGGTCATGGCACACAGGTGGGTCAGCTGAGATTCCAGATTTTGGGGATGACCTAGTTAGGAGTTGTTTTATGTCTTCCTCTTTCTTAGTATCTGTATTAGGTTTTGTATGTACAGACTGTACACTTGCTGTATACACTGTTTATTATGAGTAATGAAAGAGGAAGGATTTTGGATTTTAAAAATCTTGTAATTTCCATTTATTGGTTTTATTATCTAAATGTATGTGATGCCATGTGAAGTCTGTAGAGATTGCACGTAGCACTCCCTTATCTTAGGATATGTGTCGGAATAACCTACGGGTGTCCCGATGTGTACCCTAGGGTAATGGGGTGTTACACAACTAATATTCCTATTATATGCAATGTGTTTTAGAAAAAGCAAGCATTAAAATCATTTAGCTTAGGTGCTCTATTAGGTCTAAATCTAAACATAACTCTGTTGATTTCATCTTGTGTTATTGACCTAGTAATAGCGGAGCTAATCTCTGGGTTTATAATTGATTGAATGAAAGTTGGTAGAGTCTAAACTGAGGAAGTACAATTGGAGGGAGTTCTAAGAAGTTTTTGTTAATAGTTGAAAGAACATTCCTGCATAAAGGTTTGATTAGAATATGGATTTCTTAAGTCGTTAGTGAGTACACTGATTTTGTTGTTGTTTCTATGAGAAAGTAGAGAGGAAAAAGAAACTAGTGCATTTATCTCCTTCTTTAAGCTAATGAATTCTTACTTTTTGTTTAAGGTATGAGTTACAGATTTCAAGAGCAAGGTTATAATTTTAGAGGGTCTATTGTTTAAAAATTTTAAAATTAGAATTATCAAAATAGTTGTATAACTCAGATTGGTAATGTAGAAGTTGAGCTTTGGAGTTATTTAGTTAAGCTTCTGTGTTTAGGAATAAGGATTTTTTTAGAAGCTTGAGTTTATACTTAATCCTTTTTAACTTGATGACCAATTGTAACATAATTTAACCCTGTACTAATAGCTTCTTAAAAACCATCAACTTTTAGCATAAGATTACACAATATAAAGGGTGGGC
This sequence comes from Erythroxylum coriaceum, assembly GCA_026874005.2. Taxonomy (NCBI): domain Eukaryota; kingdom Viridiplantae; phylum Streptophyta; class Magnoliopsida; order Malpighiales; family Erythroxylaceae; genus Erythroxylum; species Erythroxylum coriaceum. The sequence goes on from JANQAP020000007.1 coordinate 3,603,522, forward strand.
CAAAAGTGACTAAATTTAACATGCTTTTGACCTCGATGGTGGAGTGATTAAAGGTACGAGGAGGACTAAAACTGGCATAACTCATGGGAAATTTGTCTAACCATTGGTTGTTAACAAGAATTATTTCTAGTTTTTTCCTCAAGAAAGAGATTCTAGATTGCTTATTTGAACAGGTAAACAATTCAATAAAAAAGTTCATACCTTTAATTCTATGAGAGGAAGTGAGATAGGATAGCTCATTTCCATTTCTTTTTTTTCCTATAAAACTCCCTCATCCTCATAAACTTTTAGAATACAATTGAAATCACCACTAAGGATCCATAAAAGGTTTATAGAAGGTTGTATGTCCTTAAGCATGTTCCACAAATTATTTCTATGAAAGCCCAAATTAGATACACAAAGTATTTCTATGAAAGGATCTCACTTACTTGCATGGATGATAAATTGAAACTAATTGAATTTCTACCATTATAGTCTTTCGGTCATGATTGTGCCCCATGCATAATCGTGACAAGCTATTTTTCCAGCTTGCAAGCTTTTCTGTACTTTCAACATTTCAAGTTTATTTTTTAAACAAAATTAAGTGAGGAAACCCTAGAAAGAAAACTAGAAGCCTCAATATCTATTTAAGAATAAGAAAAACATGAAAAAAAAGCAGCAGCCGCCAGATTCAAAGAAGGTTAAGAGAAGACATCAAAGAGAGCTTAAAAGAATTCCATATTTTCAAATCAAGATTCCAACTAGTTTCTCTTTCTTTTCCCTTTATATCTTTCATTGTCTTGGATGTTTATTTGGATTGTTATGATGTTTAACATTCTTTTGGGTTTATAAACCTATATCAGGGATTGTTTTTGAATTGTTTTGTTAAACTTTATTCTTGTTAAATTCAATACATATATCAATTCTTTGTGATAATTGTTATGTTTAAATTTGGTAAGAAATCGAGAGAGTGAATCAAGTTATTTGTGATAAGGTGTGCAACAAGAGTTGGTAGCTTAATATACCTGCAATTATCAGATTAATTAACAGTTAAATAGGGATTTTAATTGTGAAATTAAGATCATTAGGATTGCTTCAAATCTAATTGAATAAGTTATGAGTAGTTTTTTGCATTGAGAGATTACAATTCTATGATTATCAAATTCAATTAGGGTTACTTGATTAAATCTAGAGAGAGGGTAGTGAAAACTTTAGGATATCTAGGATCAAACATAAATTAAATCATTAAGATAAAAGGGAAAACAAAACAAAGGTAAAATAATTCCTATGTCTCTAACGTTGATCAACCTTATTTTATTGGCAGCTCAATTATTTACTTGTTTCGTTTTATTAGTTGTTTTAATTTCAATTATTTATTCTAATTCAAATCAATCTTTAATGCCTTAGAAAAAGTTCTACTCAAGTTTTTAGGTTTCTAATTAGTCCTTATGGGAACGATACTACTTGTACTATAAGTTACAATCCTTATACTTGTCGTATTGAAAATTTTCATATAAAATTTATCAATAAGTTTTTGGTTTCATTGTTAGGGATTGATTTAACATCTCATACGATTTGAATTCCCTTGATTTGAGGATTTGATACTTTTTTTGAGTGATTGCAGGCACCTGAATACAAAATTTTTTAAAAAGGAAACTTGAGCATCTTCAAACTGAGCAACTTGCCGATTTTTTTATTCCAACCTATTGAAGGCATTACAACATAGATGGGAGTTACTATAACACATATAATCTTGGGTGACAATCTACCTAAATTATTCCTGGATTAATAATGCAGGAAATAACATGAAAACACAAGGTCCACCAAGTTTCCTACAGGATAGGCTTGGATCCTTAAAGTCAAAGTTAGATAAGTTAATGGAAGTGCTAAGCTCCAAGTTTGATAGCCAATATAGAACTTAGAGAAGGATGGAAGCCATATTGATCATAATGAAGACCACTCCTCTTCTAATATCTTGGAGGTTCAAATGGAGCAACTTCACAATGCATTGTTAACAAGGAATGTGGGGAGTCTTCTAAATGACACAAAAGCACAATCGACATCTATCTTGTCTTGTGATATTTGTGGTGGTAACCATCACAATGTTCAATGTCAGGCACCAAATTATCTGTGGAATCATCTATATTACTTACGAAATTGGTCTCAGAATACACTATATAAGCACAATGATAATTTAGAATATAGCAACTCTTACGTTGTTGCTTTGAATGATTATGTTTCAAATGAATCTCTAATGGAAGATCTTGTTAACAGTGAAGCTAGTCATCGTGCCTTCTAAGAAAGTTTTGATTTAATCTAAGACACTAAGCTAGATACATCATGTTATTGCATCCCATGAATGCCTACGAGTGACAAGGAGGAAAAGGAAAATGATAAAAATGAAGTTGCCATTCAAAAAGAGAAAGAAGAACAAACGATAAAGGAGATAGAGTTTGAAGAAGAAAAAGAAGTCTTTGTTCAATTTAGTGGCTTATAAGTAACCTACAAATTACAAGATAATCAAAAGGACATAATTAATCAAATTAAACAATCGAAGAAAATTCGCTAATGTCCTTTTCCATAACAAATTGTCAATAAAATAGGGAATGACGAAAATGATGAAACTCCCTGAATCGTCAATGGACTCCAATAATTTGTATGATGGAAGGGTGAACTGCTCTTTTTCTTCCTTATTCATCTTCATCCCATCTTCTTCATCCACTTCGTCAATAGAGACTTCCGTATCGTCTTAAACCTCTATATCCTCTATCCTCTGTTTTTTGTTCTCTTCTTCTTCCTTGGAAGATTCAACTACATTAATTGTCATGAACGAGTTGCCCTCCTTCGGATTCTTCAATCCCTTATTCATAGTAAATTTCACTTGTTCATCATTGATCTAAAGGATGAGGTTGTATTTATCGACATTTACTAAAGCTCTTCCAGTGTTAAAAAATGCTATACCAAGAATTAGTGGACTACTTCAATCCTTTTCAAAGTCTAGTACAACAAAATCCACAGGAATTATAAACTTATCCACTTTTACTTGCACATCCTCCACCATATTGAACGGTTTCTTTATTGATTGATCCACTAAATGAATAAGCATAGAAGTTGACTTCACATCGGCTAGCCCCAGTTCCTTAAAAAACAATAAAGGCATAAGGTTTATGCTTACGCCTAAGTGACATAAGCATTTAGAAAGCTCTAAATTACCAACTACATATGGTATAGTAAAATTCCATGGATCTATCAACTGGAAGGCATATAGTTGGTAATTATAGAGCTGTAGCTTTCTATCGTAGAGATCGTTTGATTGTCATTCCAAGTCTGCTTGTTTGATAATATGTCTTTGAGAAATTTTGCATACATGGGTATGTTGTTCGAGGCTTCCATAAAGGCCAAGGTAATTTTCAATTTCTTTAGCTTTTCTACAAACATTACAAATTGTATATCCAATTCATTCTTTTAAAGTCTTTGTGGGGATGGTATTTTTGGTAGGTAAGGTGGTGAAGGAACATAAAGAGGGTCCTTATTTTTAGTTTCATCCATTTTCTGCTTCTTTTGGTCCTCTACAAGGTGGAGTTCAACTTGTTTTTCTACTAGTTCTTCTAGCTCTTTCTCACTCCTAAATGTGATAGCTTTAAATTACTCTCTTGGATTTGCTTATGATAGATAACTATCTTACTTGTTTTCCCAGGTACCGCAAGTGCACGGGTCGTCTTATAATATCCTTGGTATCAAATCCCGAAGGAATTGTGTAGTCACCTTAGTAGTTTAAATTAAAATTTGTTTGAGCAATTAATTAATAAAGAATTAAAACAATCAAAGTAGCAAATTGAAGAAAAAATCACAAAATTAAGGTTGTTAAAAACAAAAGGAATCGATACTAAAATTGGAAAAATCGAATTACTAAAGTTAGGATTACCCTTACTACCCCATCCAATCTTTCAATTTTTATCAATATGATCGTGTTTAGTCCTAAGTATTTTCTAATGTCTCAGCCTTTTCTCTCTCAATACTTAGAATGAATCATCCCAAAATAACGATTAAAATCTAGTATGTGATCTCTTAACCTCCATTCCTAAACTAATCATTAATTACATTTGATTACCACTTTGGACAAATACATCACATCCTATATCTCTATGTAAATGATGAAGTAACTTGATAAATGGAATGTCCTACATGAATGCCCACTCTCATGGTACACTCACAACATATTTCTTAGCCCCATATCTCCATGTAGACTTAGCATGAGCATCCAAATACGATAAACACACATAAATGATCATAACATTGCACAAAGTGAAGTCTTACATGGGTTGAGTGAGAATAATCCCAAAACAACCTAGCAATCCATCAAACACAACTCAATCATCATCAATACTTCTGCCCATATAATAAACAAAAATAAATCAAAGAAAAAGATAGGAAAAAGAAGCTTATTGCATGAGTAAGCAAACTGGAAATCTGGACAGATTTGTTGTAGCCTTGGAATCCTTAGTGTTCTCCTCCAATTTGCAGCTCCAAATGCCTCCTTTCTGGCCTGCCTTTGTTTAGCTATGTTCTCCCATAAAATCCCCTCTTTTTGGCCTCCTTTTCTTGTTTTTATGCAGCCACAAATCACTCATCACTTGGTTGGTACACCAAACCTAGACAACTGTCATTTTTGCTCCCCTTTCTCACTTTTTTGTCACCTTTTCTCCTTATGCCGACCCACTCACATGCTTCTTCTCTTATCTTGGCCTGCCCTCTTGATTTTGTGCAGTTAATTGTGCTTAAAACATGGATGGCACATGAATTTTATGCTAGCCAAGTTTTTAAGTCATGGTTGTGACTAGTAAGGTCATAACCGTGACCACCAATGTCAAATTCCTATTATAATGTCCCAACTTTTATTCCATGGTTCCTTCACTCAATTGCACCATTTAACTTGCCAATAAACCATGAAAATAAGCACTTAATCATTCCTTGACACATGCCAATTAATACATAAAATAACAACACACACAATGCATGCATACATTGAATGCAATGGTAAGGTTAACACATCAACTTACACAAAATTTATATACAAACATATTAGAACATAATTAAACACTAACGTGGCCACATGCAATTTAAAAATACCTAAGAAAAGCATAAAATATACATAATCATGCAACATTAAAATGAAAAACCTAGTTCACATGTACTTTTCATGCAATAGTCACACATAAAATATATGTAAATATGCACTTATCAACTCCCCCACACTTGAATTTTTGCTTGTCCTCAAGCAAAACAAAACACAAAACTAAAAACAATTCATAACACAATGCACATATTACACCAAAAATGCACACTTGCAAAACATGCAACTATATGATAGTGGCACAATGGCGATAATCTTAAAGAAATTCTTCAATCTTAAATGCAATCATCCAACATAATCTAACATTTCAACTCATTCATTCGTGCTCAAATGAAGCAAAATAAATATACAAGTCAATCAAAATAAATATAACCTATCCCTATATTTATGTCACTTGAATAAATGCATTTATGAATGTCAATCAAGTAGAAAGGTATTCTATTACTGAGTCACCCCTATGAAAATTATTACTATTATATAAAGATCGATAAGCTTTTATTTCATTATCACACATTTTTTAATTATGATTTTAACGCTAATCTAGTATTTTGACGCGAAGGCAAACATTTGTGATGAATGTCCCCTGATTACTCAACTAGTTAGGTATATATATATATATATATATATAAGCTTATATATATATAAGCGATATATATAAGCTTAGCTGGCGGGTCATTATAGCCTTCTAATATGAAGGCAAACATTTTTGGTGAATGTTCCCCAGTTACTCAGCCATATCACACTTCACAACCAGCTACTAGCTATATACATATATATATACACACTTCACAATCGGCTACTAGCTATATATATATATAAGCTTAGCTGGCAGGCCATTATAGCCTTTTGATGTGAAGGCAAACATTTATGGTGAATGTTCCCTAGTTACTTAGCTATATCACCCTTCACAACCGGTTACTAGCTCTATTCTTAACTCTTTTTGGGCCAGAGGAATAACTATCCATTTACACAAACCTCTCTTTTTTTCTCTTTTTTTCACATTTAATCCTATTTCATTTCTTTGTAACTTTTCAATTTTCATAAAAGACAACTTGTAACTTCCCACCAGTTTAATTGATTCTACATGTAAATACATCCATCATGTAACATCAAATGTAAAAATAAGTTCTACATCCTAATTCACATGCAGATTTGCCTCAATTCTCAATCAAACATAAATTTATAAGCTAAAATACTTTCATATGCTAAATAATCACATTTAAAATTAATTTCATCCTCGTCTGACTATGCCATTGATTCACTAGCGATAGTGACATATAATGCAAATGCATACAAGACTTGAAAGACAATTATGCATATTGATACAAAATCTTGCAAAATCATACAAAATAGGAAAAAATTTAGGGAGTTAAATAACATACACAATATGTAATGCAAAATTGCATACCACTCCCTTAAACTTAAACGACACATTGTCCTCAATGTGTGGAAGAGGTGCACAATGAAACAATCAAACACACAATTCATATACAAAAGCATAAATAAAAAAATAAAAGATAAAGGGCATGAGAAAGCTTATTCAATGGGACGATAGTAAAGGTAGCACTGTTAGAAAGTGTACTCCCTCAGCATAGCTCCTTTGTTCTCATCTTTCATCTTTCTACAGTCACACATAAAATTTAAAAACATTAATAAAATAAAACACAAAACATAAAACACACCAAACTATATAAAAAACTAATGCTAGTTTTTATAATCACTAGCAAGACTCTTTAGCTTATGCTTGGATCACTGGAGGGGTTAGAGAGATAGCTTCTCTAATTCTTTAGGCATTTGACTGCTAAAATAAGGCTTACAATAGTGGCCATTCACTTTAAAGGTCTCTCTATGCTCATTTTCTAACTCTAACGCTCCGTATGGATAAACATTAACTACTGTAAAGGGGCCACTCCATCGAGATTTTAATTTTCTTGGGAATAGATGAAGTCTCAAGTTAAATAGTAAAACGATATCCCTTGCATAGAAGTCCTTATGCTTAAGATGTGCATCATGCCACCGCTTTACCTTTTCCTTATACAATTTTGCATTTTAGTACGCTTGTAGCCTTAATTCTTCCAAGTCATTAAATTGAAGCTTTCTTTTTTCCCCAGTTGTTTTTTCATCCCAATTTAGGGCCTTAATTGCCAAACAAGCCTTATGCTCCAATTCTATCGGTAAGTTACAAGCCTTTCTATAAATCAGTCTATAGGGTGTCGTACTAATGCTTGTATTAAATGTTGTTCAGTAGGCCTAAACTGTATCATCCAGTTTATTCGCCCAATCTTTTCTTGAAGAGTTGATGATCTTTTCTAAAAAAATTTTCAGTTCTTGGTTGACGACCTCAACTTGGCCACTTGTTTGGGGATGGTATGGTGTCGCTATCCTATGTTGCACTTCATATTTTTTCAATAATGTTTCAAAAGGATTATTGCAAAAATGGGTACCTCCATCACTGATGATGACCCGTGGCACTCCAAATCTATTGATTATCTTCTTAAAGATCTTTTACACCACTTGACCATCAATTGTTGTCGTTGCCATCACCTCATCCCAATTCGACACATAATCTACACCGACCAAAATATATTTGTGTCCGTATGAAGGCAGAAACGGTCCCATAAAATCTAACCCCCAAACATCAAAGACTTCAACTTCAAATATTGCTATCATCGACATTTCATCCCTCTTAGATATTTTCCCTATCCTTTGACAGCTATCACATTTTTTTACCCATTCTTGTGCATCTTTAAATAATGTTGGTCCGCACTATAGTACTTTGACGGCTATTCTATAAGCCCCATAATGTCCAACATATGCAAAATTATGATAGTGAGTCAAATAGCATAAACCTCATCGTCTGGAACACATCACCTTAACAAGCCATCAACACACATTTTAAACAAAAGTGGCTCTTCCCATATATAATGTGAACAATCGAAAAGAAACTTCTTCCATTGTTGGTGCTTAAGATCAAAGGGTAAGATACCACTCGCCAAGTAGTTCATAATGTCTGCAAACCACGGTATGTTAGAGGCATTTATCCACATTAAAGCCTCGTTAGGGATTGTTCATTTATCTCCAATTCAACTTCAAATTCCTTTCCTCCTAGTTTGGATAAATGATCTGCCATCATATTCTCTGCTCCTTGTCATGAATTTCCAGATCAAACTCCTATAGGAGTAAAATCCACCGAATTAATCTAGACTTGGCGTCCTTCTTTGCAAATAAATATCTTAATGCTGCGTGATTAGTAAAAACGACTTTAAAGCTTAGAAAATATGATCGAAATTTATCACACGCAAACACCACAGCTAATAATTCTTTCTCTATTGTTGTGTAATTTAGCTGTGGTCTAGTCAGTGTGCTGCTCGCATAATAAATAGTGTGTAATTTCTTCTCTTTTCTCTGGCCCAACACATATCCTATAGCATAATCACTGGCATCGCACATGAGCTCAAATGGAAATGACCAATCTGGTGATTGCAAAACAGGTGCTAAAATCAATGCCTTCTTTAGCTTGTCAAAGGCATTCAAAAAGTTATCATCAAAGCTGAAAGGCATATCCTTGACCAATAATTGGGTGAGAGGTTTTACTATTGTGGAGAAATCTTTGATGAATTAACGATAAAAGACAGCATGTCACAAAAATGCTTGGACATTGCGAACATTAGAGGGCAGTGGGAGTTTATCAATTACTTCAATTTTCACCCTGTCAACTTTAATTCACTTGCATGAAATTTGGTGACCCAAAACTATGCCTTCTTGAACCATGAAGTTACATTTTTCCCAATTCAGCACCAAATTGGAGTCTTCACATCTTTGAAAAACCCTATCTAAATTTTTCTAGCACTGCTCAAAGGTATCTCCAAAGAATGAAAAATTATCTATGAATACCTCCATTATTTCCTCAATTATATATGCAAAAATAGCCATCAGGCACCTTTGAAAGGTCACCGGTGTATTGCACAATTTGAATGGCATCCATCTGTAGGCAAAGGTACCATAGGGACATGCAAAATTGGTCTTCTCCTGATCTTCTAGATATATGAAGATTTGATTGTACCTCGAATATTCATCTAGAAAGCAGTAGTAGGCATGGCCTATTACTCTTTCTATCATTTGATCTGCAAAGGGTAAGGGAAAATGGTCTTTTTTTGTTACAACATTGAGCTTTCGATAGTTTATACAAATCCGCCAACCTGTAACGATTATTGTTGATAACATTTCTCCCTTCTTGTTTGTTATTCTCGTCATCCCACCTTTCTTTGGAGCACATTGAATGGCACTCACCCATTTGCTGTCTGAAATGGGATAGATGATTCCTGCATCAAGAAGTTTAATAATGTCCTTCTTTGCCACTTACTTCATGTTTGGATTTAATCTTCATTGTCTCTCTCTCTCATTGTTTTGCATCCCTCTTCTAATTTTATCCAATGCATTACTACACTGGGACTAATACCTCTGATATTTGAAAGTTGCCATCCCAGTGCTTTCATCCTTTTCTGAATTGTCTCGACCACCTACTTCTCCTGATCTTCACCCAATCCTAACTTCTTGAAAATTGATAACGATATGAGGTCTATACTTGCTCCCATATCACACAAGCACTTAGAAAATTCCAAATTGCCAACATTGCATAGAATAGTAAAGCTTCCTGGGTCTTCAACTTTGATGGCAATTGGCTCGTGATCCCCAAACTACAACTCTCGATGAGAGACACTATATGATCGTCCTCCCAAGCACGCTTGTTAGTGAGTATATCCTTTAAGAACTTAGCATACTTGGGCATATTTTATAATGCCTCCATTAAGGAAATGTTGATCTGTAGTTTCTTTAACTTGTCCAAAAATTTTGAAAATTGGACATCCACCTGATTTCGTTGCAGTCTTTATAGGTATGGTACTTTTAGCATGTAAAGAGGGGGTGGAACATATGGTTTTTCCTTTTCTTGCTCTTGTTCCTCCTTCTTCTTCTCTTCAGTAACTGCAAATTGATTACTCAGTTGACTTTGTGTGATTTCTGTGCCAAATGACTCTCCCACTTCTTTCCCGTTTCTCAATTATATTACTTTCAACTGCTCCTTCTGACTAGGTTCTGAGGAGCTAGGAAGGTTGCCTGGAGGTCTACTTGCTAATGATGTGGCTAGCTAGCCCATTTGCACCTCCAAAATGTGAATGGACGATGCTTGATTTTTGAGCATTGACTCATTCCACGCTTGAGCCTTCTTTTGTTCATCCTTCATCCTCTTTATGTTTTCCCCTTGGTTATTAAATTTAGTGGTCACTACCTCAATCAACTTATCCAATTTAGACTCCAAAGTTTTATTAGAGTCTTGTTGGAATCCAGGTGGGCCTGGCTGTCTTACATTGTTTCCAAAAAAATTACTCTAAGAAACGTTTGAGTGGTTTTTCCACCCGGATTGTACGTACTAGAGTATGGATTGGTTTCTCTTTTCTGCATACCCATGTAATTTGCCTGCTCCATTCCTTCATTGTTTAACAGGTAACAATCTGCTGTCATATGGTCATGTTGGTTGTAAAGTTCGCAGACTTGTTGCACCCCATTTACAGAACTCAATGGAGCATTCATGTCGTGTAATTTCCTTGTCAGTGCTGCAATCTGTGCTTGTATGGCTGATGGTGACTCAGTTGACCCAACCCCTTTTTTGCTCCTTCACTTGATATGGCCTACTTCTTTCAATTGACCACAAAAAGCTATTAGTCGTCATATCTTCAAGAAGATCATACGCAACATCAATAGTTCCGCATTAACGAACCACCCGCTACGACATCTATTGTGCTCCTTATTGTCGCCGTAACTCCATTGTAAAAAATTTGCAATAAAAACTCTCTTAGTAAGTTATGATGGGGGCAACTCCTTAAGTCTCTCCCAAGCTTCATAAAGAGACTCCTCATCATACTGCTGGAAGGTTGTGATCTCCTTGATGATTCTTATGGTCTTGGTCAAAGGAAATATATTTAGAAAGGAAAGTCTGGACCAACTGATCCCAAGTTCTCACAAATTCGGGGGTCAAAAAATTTAGCCATACCATCTCTTTATATTTTAAAGTGAAGGGAAACAATCTCATCCTGACTACATCCTAAGATAATTCGTTGTATCTGAATGTACTACAGATTTCTAAGAAATTCGCCAGGTGCGTATTGGGTCTTCATGGGGTATACTATAGAATTGCACATTTTGCTGAAGGATGTTTAACAAGACTGGCTTAATTTCAAAATTATTAGCATTAGCGAGTTGCCTCAAAATTTTGCTGGTTGGCATTGAACCTCGATCGAATGAAATCCATTAATGTCCTATGATCTCCTCTTTCTTGTTCCTCTTGATCACCAGTATCCTTTCAATTTGATCTTACCCATGCACTTTCCTTAATTCACACTCAATTTTGGTGATATCTACACTTTCTCCTCTAAAAAATTCCCCCAAGTTTCTCGTTTTCATACACTCACCCATATACGAGGAAAAAGTTCCAACCAAACTAAACTAAGTGAACAAAACTAGCTAAATGAACTAAACTAAGAAAATTAAGAAAAATTTCAAATCAAAGCCACTTAAACTACCATTGATGCTAACACCAAATTCCCTGGCAACGGTGCCAAAAACTTCATAGGCATTTAACTATCCTACTTGTTTTCCCCAAGTACTGCAAGTGCACGGGTCGTCTTGTAATATACTTGGTATCGAATACCACAGGAATTATATAGTCACCTTAGTAGTTTAAATTAAACTTTGTTTAAGCAATTAATTAATGAAAAATTAAAACAATCAAAGTAGCAGTTTGGAGAAAAAAATCACAGAATTAAGGTTGCCAAAAACAAAAGGAATCGATGCTGAAATTGGAAAAATCGAATTATTAAAGTTAGGATTACCGTTACTACCCCATCCAATCTTTCAATTTTTGCCAATATGATCGTGTTTAGTCCTAATTATTTTCTAATGTCTCAGCCCTTTCTCTCTCAATAACTAGAATGAATAATCCCAAAATAACGATTAAAATCTAGTATGTGATCTCTCAACCTCCATTCCTAAACTAATCATTAATTAAATTTGATTACCACTTTAGACAGCTACGTCATATCCCATATCTCTATATAAATGATGAAGTAACTTGATAAATGGAAAGTTCTACATGAATGCCCACTCTCATGGTACACTCACAACATATTTCTCAGCCCCATATCTCTATGTAGACTAAGCATGAGCATCCAAATACCATAAACACACATAAATGACCATAACATTGCACAAAGTGAAGTCTTACATGGGTTGAGTAAGAATAATCCTAAAATAGCCTAGCAATCCATCAAACACAACTCAATCATCATTAATACAGGTTCCAAACTTATGCCTATAAAATAAACAAAAATAAATCAAAGAAAAAGATGAGAAAAAGATAAGAAAAAGAAGCTTATTGTATGAGGAAGCAAGCTGGAATTCTGGACAGCTTTGGTGTAGCCTTAGAATCCTTAGTGTTCTCCAATGTGCAGCTCCAAATGCCTGCTTTCTAGCCCTCCTTTGTTCAGGTATGTTGTCCCATGAAAATCCCTATTTTTGGGCTCCTTTTCTTGTTTTTATGCAACCATAAATCACTCATCACGTGGCTGGTACACCAAACCCAGACAACCGTCATTTTTGCTCCCCTTTCTCATGTTTTTGTCACCTTTCTCCTTATGCCGATGCACTCACATGCTTCTTCTCTTGTCTTGGCTTGCCTCCTGATTTTGTGCAGTTAATTGTGCTTAAAACATGGCTAGCACACTACTTTTATGCCAGCCAAGTTTTTAAGTTACTGTTTTGACTAGTAAGGTCACAACTGTGACCACCAATGTCAAATTCCTATTATAATGTTCCAATTTTTATTCCATGCTTCCTTCACTCAATTGCACCATTTAACTGCCAATAAACCATGAAAATAAACACTTAATCATGCCTTGACATATGCCAATTAATACGCAAAATAACAACACACACAATGAGACTTATACATGCACACATTGAATGCAATGGTAAGGTTAACACACCAACTTACACAAAATGTATGTACAAATATACTAGAACATAATTAAACACGAACATGGCCACATGCAACGTAAAAATACCTAAGACAAGCATAAAATATACATAATCATGCAACATTAAATGAAAAACCTAGTTCATATGTACTTTTCATGTAATACTCACACATAAAATATATGTAAATCTACACTTATTAGCCTCAGTATTACTCGAGAGGCTCTCCACACTTCTCTTAAAGAAATCATTATCAAGCTGGCCCACTTAAACCTCTAAATTGTGAATAAAAGAGGCCTGATCTTTTGTTACTTACTCAAGTTTCCCTTCTATACTCATGAGCTTTTCCAAGTTTGAATCCCGTGAACTGGACTCATTTTGATGAAATTTTGGTAGGCCTTGAGTTCATATTTGAGTCCTTACATTGTTAGACCAAAAGAAATTAGGGTGGTTCTACCACCCAGGATTGTACATGTTTCAGTAACGATCAGTACTTCCCCAAACAACTTGTGCTCCCATGAAGTTAAATTATTGCACGTTGTTGTTTTCCACTATGAAGCAATCAACTGTGATATAGGTCTGTCCTCTGCATAGGTTACATCCTTCCTAAATTGCTTTTAATAGAGAGAAAGAGGCGACTATTAGGCTGTTCAATTGCTTAGTGAGATTGTCGATCATATCTTGCAATGTTGTCATTGAATCCACAGCAATCATTCCTTCTAGATCTGGGAAGTTAGACTGTTGTCTACTTCATTTCGATTTTCAAGGACAACTATTGCTCACCTTCTCTTCAAACAAACCATGTGTCATTTTCAATGGTGATAGTATAATTCCTTAATGATAGGTGTTGAACCCTGGCCTTATGAAGTCCATAAGGGTCCTTTGCTGTTTGTAATGTATTTCCTCCACCATCGTTCTTTCTATCTCTTATTGGCATTTAACTCTTCAAATTCCTCATTCTTGCCTTGTGATGTCTAGATTGATGTGTCTTCTACTTTACGTCCAAACTTCATCCTTTGTTTCCTTTTTTCAATTTCTAAGGATTGGGTACCTCAATCACATAAGAAAAGGGAAACAATTCCTTAAATTAAAGGAATTAAAATCTTCCTAATGTTAAAATCCTCAGCAACAACACTTAAACTTGTTGAGCAAGTTTTATATATAACAAAACTCTCAATACTTGCAAGTATATAGATAATATATTATAGTACCGAAAGGTGTCGTTTCTATGAGGATTATGCAATAGCTAACAATCTGAGCCTAACTTTGTCTAAGATCAAAATAAATTCATTTTAATAACAATAAATAACAATAATTGAAATAGAATAATAAAACAAAGCAATTAAATCAAATAAGAAGTGAGCTACCAAATTAATTTTGGGTTTGATCAAGGATGAATGCTTAGCATTTATTCTTTCATTATTTTAGTTCCCCTGATGATTATTGATCTAATTATGTGTCAATCCTAGATTTCCTAAGGGATTGATTACTTTCTCTCAAAATCTAATCAATTAACCCTAAGTGAATCCAAAATTCTAGATTTTGCAACCTCTCGATTCAGAAATCTTCCTAACATTTTCAATTAAATTTGAAGTTATCTATTGGATAATCAAGTTCTCACACAAGATTTCTCTTCAAATAATTGTTGATTTGATAATTGCATGACTTTTTAAATCATCGATTCTCGTTGCACTTCCTAATCTGATTACTTTTGACTCACTTTCTCAGTTTATTGTCAAAGTATGAATATACACAATTATCACAACACTAGAATTTTGTATTGAATCAACAAAGATCAAAGTCACAAAATTAATTCAAAATAAACCCTAATCTAGAAATTAGAAACTCATAAATTTAATCATCTGGGAATTCAATTTACACATCAAGTTTCATGAAAATAACATAAGGAAAGAAAGAAAAACTTAGTTTGGAGCTTGATCTATAAAACTTGAATTCTGAACGTTCTTTTTGATCTTCCATGTTTAATCCAATTTTGTATGATGGATGCTACGTTTTTTGTGTCTTTCATAGTTTAGGGTCCTAGGGTTGTTTTTAACCACTTCATTTGGTTCTGAAAATACTCCTAAACCCTAAAAGATACAAAAAAGATCACGCTTGGAAAATGCTATCATAATTGTGACATGGGTGTCACAATCGTGCTTTTAGAAATTCCTTTCTGTCATAATCGTGACCTGCTTCATTTAGCTTTCATCTTCTTCATTCTTTAATTTACTACTTTCCATCACTAACAAACACATCAAACACCTTATGAAACATAAACTTATGATCCAATTTTTGCTCTAAACCAAACTAACACTTAGAATACATACTATCACAATTCTAATCCTATACACATGATAATCATCTAAGAAACACTGAAAAGCACACTAAACATCTAAAAAAACATAGTATAATTTATGCCTATTAGTAGGATTTATGATTCATTTTCATAACCACAACTCACAATGGAAGGATGAAGTAGACAATACTTTTATGGAAGCCAGGATATGTCTTCGCAATATGAAACATCACCATATAGGATAGAGAGTTGTTCTCACATTTTTTGGAGGCTCAACCGATGTCTATGTTGTGTTAAGAAATTTATCAGAGAACTTACTAAAATCATGAATGTTGAGTACCAACGTAAATGTGGGAGCCACTGAACATGTACAATCAACCTCAAGGTGTACTATATAAGAACAACTACAATTCAAAGTGGAGTAACTCTTACGCCTATGGATGGAATGATTATGCCCCAACTGAATATTTACAGCACCAAGCACCTCTAGTTAACAAGCCAACTCTAAAAGAAATGATGACTGATTTCATTCAAGAATCGATCATAAGGCATCAACAAACATATGCTCATATATAAAATTTGGTGAATCTGATGGACCAGTTGATAGAGAAAATATCTGATGAGATGCAAGGGAGTTTGCCTAGTAATATTGAAGTAGAACTTACTAAATGTTGATTGGAAATTACCCTTAGTAGAAAAAAGAGCTCCTAGTAAAAGAAAAAGAGGAAGAGGAAAAGGAAGAGAGTATTATAGAAAAATAATGGAACTCTTGGCTGAAATGGAAGTTGAACAACGTGAATTTGAGAGTGAAGAAAAGATAAAGGTTGGCTTTATGAATGGAGGGACATTCCAAGAAGAGCTTCCTAAAGAAGAATACGAAGAAGCCTCAATTTAAGAAGAATTAGAGAAGTGGTAGGAGATAATTGAAGAAGATAAGCTGAAAACCTCTGTACAGAAAGAAGAAGAAGAGTGAACAGAGATGGTTGAGGAAGAACTGACAGAGGATCCAAATAAGGAAACTATTATTGAAGTGTTAGTAGCATACGAGGGTTCCCAATTCCTCAAAGACAAACTGTTCGAGTCAAATGTCAATTCAAGGAGTTTTGTTTTTCCCTCTTTTATTAACATTTTGGCATTAAAAAAGACATTAATGCATGCAATTGGATTCATTAATATGATAAATTATGCCCTTTCTATTATTTTGAAACAGGTAGCTTATTTACAGACTACAACACCCTTATGTAGAGAAATGGGTGGAAGCAAGCCATTAATCATAAACTCGGGATAAGGGTAATGTGTAGGTTATATCAAGCTAACGATGTTAAAGAAGCATTATATAGGAGGCAACCCATGAATTAAGATAGATTTTATTTTATGTTATTTTACTTTCATGGTTTTTAGTTATTTTCGTTTTAGTTATTTTATTTTATTTTATCTTTTTGTACCTTTTTTATTCTTATATTTTGCAAGGATGTAATTTACAATTAGATGGATATGAAATCAGAAAATCGTCACAATTAGGAAATTACCAATAAAACCTCTCACTTTTATATATGCTTGTATTATGTACACTAAGAACAACATACAACTTTAAGTGTGGGGATGAGTTTAATGAATTTTTAGTGATTTCTTCAAGCTTATTATAATTCTTAATTAGTTGAAATCTATCCATCAATACTATATTTCATTATTGAATATCGATTTGAATTGGTTTGCAAAAGGATGATGGTTATAATAAAATTAGTTCTCTAAGTCATTTTTAGTAATCGTTGCAATATTCAAGTTGAATGATATTGCATATTATTTACACACAAAATGCATTTTTTTTGTGAGCTTTTGAGCCTAAGAGCAAAATTTTTAAAATTTTTAAGCTCTTTTCTTTCTTTCATGTGTGTCATCATTGTGTAGTAAAATGATTATAAAATTTGATCTTGTTGTACATATTGAGACCATGTTGGTTAAATTAGATGCATTAATGTGATAAAGGCACTTAGATTTAATAACTTGCTTTAGCCTATTTCTTTGATAATTACCAAATCCATAAAATTATCTTTTAGGAATCACCAAGTTGAGCTTTGACCTTTTTCATTAATTAAACCCATATATTAACCTTTACCCTATTTTTCTATGAAGACCTTTTTATTGTTTTGAACATTGAAGGTTATTTACATTATGTACTTGTTGCAGACTTGAAATTCTTGAAAGGTCCAATATTTCTTGAATTGTGATGCTGAATGCTTGAAATTGGTTTAATTGAATAAAAAAGCAAAATCGTGAGTAAGTTTATGGTACCAATAAAGCTATAGTGAAATGACCTATGTGTATTTGTAAACAAGTCCTGAAATATATTGTGCAGTAAATTTCCTTCATTTTAACCTTTTTTATTAGCCCAATTATACCATACCTAAGTCCCGTTACAACATCTATAAAGACCTTTGGATTTTTGTTTCTAATTTATACATAAATGGTGGAGATGTGATTTTATTGCAAGCCTATGGTAAGAATTCTACTATGCATTGATTGAGAGTTTTGATAGTTTTAACCTAAACACTTAAGTGCATTGAGTGACATTTTAGCCAGGGTGTAAAGATTAATGTTTTTGACTTCAATGAGATTATGATATGATTATTATTAATATTGCTTAGAAAAGTTAACTTTAGGATAATTTGATTCTATTTGTATGTTAATTTGATTCAATAGGATATAATGATGTATAGTATGAATGGACGGATCGAAATTGATGAGCAATTGATGTGTAAGATTTATAATTTTGATTATGGTTTGCTTGAGGATAAGCAAAAGCTTAAATGTGGGGATGCTTGATAGATTTATAATTGATCATAATTATACCTCGTATTTGATATATTTTTTTCTTGATAAATTATACTTTTATCGTATATTTGGTATTTAATTCGCTCCAAGTGTGTTTACATAGAACAATTACCTTCATGTACTTAAAGGAGAAGAATTTGGAAGAAAACAGGGCGTAAAATGAAGATTCGAAGCACAGAAGGGATGCACGGTTGCGCATCATCCCCTGCACGTTTCCTAAGCTGTGCAGATTTATGATTTTCAGAGATTTTGGTTATGCACGATTTGATGCATAGCCATGCATCAGTCTATACATCAACCAAAACTTTAGAATTTACTATAAAAAGAGGTTTTTGGAGGCAAATTAGGAAAGCAGACATTAGGAAGCGATTCCATACATGGAGATCATTCTCAAGGGGCGATTTTGATCCAGAGAAGGTGAAAACATGAAGAAATTATCAAAAGATCCATCAGAATACAAGATCAAATCGCTACCTTGCAAGAACATTTAATAAAATTGAAAAGGAGATTTAGAATTATGAACCCTTTATTTTTTATTCGTTTTTCTTTCAGTTTATGTTTGATTTCGTGTTCTATTCATGTGTAACTAAACGTCTTGTTAGTGTTTAGGCTAGATTAACACTATATTTATACTTTAATAATGTTTTTATTCTTTTATTAATGCAATTGGTTTGATTGATATATTGTGATCTGATTACATGTTTTATTTATATTCTAATATATCCTAAATATTAGATCATAACCTGATTTCATAACATAGAGATTGAGAAATTCTTGTTTGAATAGATATACCGTAATTGAAAGGAGTTGATTGTAACCTTAGAGATAGGAAATCTTCCATATTAGGGTCAAACCTAATAGAGGGATTCACAAATCAATAAAGCAATCCTATAAACTTTAACTTGAGTAATTCGGTTGAAAACATTAGGATTAGTTGTTATTAGACTCAAGGTTAGCTATTAGCATACCATAGGAATCTCCACGATCCAATAAATTAATACAACAATTGCATAATAAAAGATCAATCTATTAAGGGTTTTAGGAGGATTTGAAACCTAGATACTAATTTTCTGATATCTATAAATTACTAAGTGCTTCCTTAATTCTCTGATTCAATCTTGTTGCTATTTATCTTACTTGCTTTAGTTTTATTTTCTTTTAAGTTAAAAATCAAAACCAATTTCGTCGACTAGATAATAGGATAACAGTAATTACTAGTACTCATAATCCTCATGGGATCGATCTATACTTACTGGTACTAGCTACAACTACGCGTGCACTTGGAGTTATTTCATAATTGACACTCATAAAAAAAGTCAATAAGAATCCTACATGGCAAAGAGGATTTTTGGGAAAACTAAGGACAAAAGACAAATTAAAGTTCTAGATGAATGACACTAATTGTGCCTTATGCCAAAGAAATCAAGAATGTCAAAACCATCTGCTCTTTGAGCGTGAATACTCTGCCAGGATTTGGATCACTATGCTTAACATCTTCAACATGCATTCCTCTACTAGAGGTTGGATGAATATCCTAAACTGGGTCACTAATATAAAAATGAGGCATAAAGTAGATTTGAAGTTATTCAAGATGGCTTTTGAATATGGTTTATTTCATATGGAAAGAAGAAACTCAAGGCTTTTTAGTAACAAATCCTGCACTATTAAGGAAACTACTAGAAAGATATTTCATAAGATCAGATCATATGGCAAATAAAACCAGGTTGAACCTGTCACCATAATTGTGCTGCAAACCGTTGATTAGTTAAGGAACTACATTTATCTTATGCTTACTGTACAACTTCTTAATTAAGTCTTCTTAATGTTTTTGTCAATAGCTCAGGAGTCCTAGCCCTGTAGAATCGACTAAAGGGACCTAGATGCCTTGTTGTGTGATGTACATCAATTTAAATTCACTTTAATTCAACAGTTACTTAATTTCTAAAAATAGATCAAAACTCTAGTAAATATGAGTGTCAAGAGTGAGCTGAGCCTAATTTTATCTAATTTTGTTCTTTATGAAAGTTAAGCGTAGATTATATTTTGCCTTATTTTGTTTTTTATAAAGATCAAAATATACTCTATTTTGCTCTTCATAAAAGTGGGCCTCAAGTAGGTATTTTTCTTATCCTTATCGAGGACATATACACAAGTTGGTTTACTGGCATGAACAAGCTTGGTTGGAAGGAACTAACAGGAATAAGACAGAAATTCAAAATGTCAAAGTTGGTTACATTGACTTTCAATCTTGGCGGCCATCTGGCCGGACTGGACCCAATCTACACCGCACCATACCAATACCATATAAAGTTTGCTGTATCTTCCTTCAATACTATGTCTTTAAATTCCATTAGTTATTAATCAACAACTAATATCTCTTATTATTAGTCCAACATTTCTTAATTTAGCTTCGATTTAAAGAAAAATAATAAATAATAACTACCATTTTCGGTGAGTTGACCCACAACATTTATATACGTACTTACAATATCGCTGATTCCAAAATATAGCCGGTTAACAAGTAACGCACACCCAGATAGAAGCAGACGCGAAGAGACCGTCCGTCCGTGTGTGCGATGTCTTTCACGGCGTCGAATTCGTCGAAAGATCCGATATTGCCCGTATCGGTGGCTTCCAACGGCGAAGAGAAAGGGAGGGAGAGATTTGTAAAAGATGGAGATGAGCGTTTGTTCAGAGGATCCGCCATGACTAGGAGAGGTGCTTATGCTGCCGTCTCGTACATGTCTTGCGCTGGTACCAGTCTACAACTTTTTTTTATGTTCCATTCCAATTCCTATGATCACATAAACCCTCGACTGTCCAAATCTTTTGTCTTTGTTAATTGTCTCTTCTACGGAATGATTATGTTTCTCTATATTTTTCGCTAACTTCGAGTATTGGAGTTTGTTTCGGTTCAATCTGGTAGGATACCTTGAGAAATTATTGTTACTTATCATTTGCTACTGATTCAATGGTGCTAATTTTGAGCCTCACCTCTCTTATTTGTTTTCGGTTACTGTTAATGGCTATTGACACACGGGACAGACCTGCATATTTTGAAAATTATCGTGGCTCGAAACGATGGAACAATAACATAATTATCTATTAAATTGAGCCCTTTGTTTAAAATCTCTATGTACATTTCAGCAGTTTGTTTTTTGACTTTCCCGGAAATGCACATCATCATTGTTTGTTAAGTGGAAACATAACTTTTATTCTTACTCTATTGGTAACTGATAATTTCGACTCTTGTGGTCATTGTTATGGACCTTCAGGGAGATCTTTCTTAGTTCTGCTATGGCGTTGGGTCCTACTTCTTACTAGTTCTCTTATCTGCTTTGCAGTGCTTTTAGTCTTGTTTAACAAAGCTGCTCTTTCGTCTTATAAGTTCCCAAGTGCAAATGTAATAACATTATGTCAGGTAAATCTTTTCAGACTCTCATAAGTTTCATTAGTTCCATTGCATGCTGTACAAAGTATGTTGTCTCTAGGAATGGATCATGCTTCAGATTTTTTCCTCTAATGCAATGCTTCACTTTTCTATCATCCTTATTGTTTTCTTTTTCACGTTTCCAATTGAGTTGTGTTTCCTTTTCAATTTATTAGCGAATGAAATTGATTTTTTAAAAAATTGTAAGATCCCAACTGCTAAACTTAACCTTTGCCTAATCCTGGTCATATGACCATCATACATTTAGGTGTGTAATATGTACGGATTGTATCTATTCAATCTAAAACTTAAATGTTCTTAGCAACCATTATGATCGATACGAGTATATTATATTCACATTCATTTTTTGTTTCCTTACAGATGATATGCTCATGTTCTTTCTTATATGTATTGAGACGTTGGAAGGTTATCTCCTTTTCAGCTGGCGAATCATTGGCTACTTCTGATGGGAAAGCTACTTTTGTACCATTTGAGATATTAATGCGCACCCTCCCTCTTTCAGCGGCATATTTGTTTTACATGGTAGTAATTTGCTCCTTAAGTCTGTTTAGACTTTATATTCCTTCCATGTAACCATGTCTTTACATTTTCTCAAATTTCCCTTGAAAGCTAGTCACAATGGAATCTGTTCGTGGTGTAAATGTTCCCATGTACACCACCTTAAGGCGGA
The DNA here is from genome assembly GCA_026874005.2 of Erythroxylum coriaceum. NCBI lineage: Eukaryota > Viridiplantae > Streptophyta > Magnoliopsida > Malpighiales > Erythroxylaceae > Erythroxylum > Erythroxylum coriaceum. Next base: position 3,625,915 of record JANQAP020000007.1, read on the forward strand.
CTACTGTGATGTTTACGATGATTGTGGAGTACATTCTAGCAGGGATGTCGTATACACCTCCTATTGTTGGAAGGTAAATTTTCCATGTTCCTTTTTTTCTGTATGCTGTATCTTTTGTTTGTTGTTAATCTAGGGATCAAAATGTTGTGATGTAGGAGAAATAGAAGAAATATTAACTAGTATCTAAAACTAGCAAAATTAGAAAATATGACTGATATTAGGTTGCAAGAATATCAAGTTTCAGGTCTAGAATTTAGTTGAGAATGCTGAAATTTCAGATTTGATATAGCTAAATTTTTAGGATTTGTTTGCTAGAAATTTTAGGATAGGATTTTAGGGTTTTTGTTGTTAGAACTTTAGGTTAGAATTGCTAGAATTTAGTGAGGAACACAATGGGGGGTAGGAAACTAGGAATTACTCCTAGGGTCTAAGAATCACTCTTATAAGAAAGCATTACACCTTCTAGTTGAAAACTCAAGTTTGTAAAAAAATTTCAAGATCTGTTATTATTGAGGGTTAAATGTACATATTTATAGAGAAGTTCTTAGAACCTTATTCTAGTAGGAAAGAGTTCATAACAAACTTAAATCCTATTATAATAAAAATTCTATAAGTTTAAGTCCTAAACAAATAGGATAGCATATCTAAAACTAGAATAACATAGTTATCTGACTACTACTTCCTATCTAATAAGGAATTTTAACATAATCTAAATTTCAACATTTGTTGTCTTTGCTGTCAACTCAATTCCCACCTTTCATCCCATCAAATTAAAGCTTATGGTCGACTAATTTTTCCTCTTTTATTTCTTCTATAGACCTTAAGCTCTTTTGTATCATGTTGTGCTGTTGCCAACATGACATTAAAATTGTAAATTTTTCTCCATTAACAGTGATGGACTCCTATAACTTCTTTCTGGAGTGTGATCACATTGTCTGATATGGATTTTTTTGTTGAAAGACCCATAATGTTGTTTGAAAGATTAGAACCGCCAATTACGGAAGTTGTTCATAGTCCTTTGAAACTTTTTTCTCCTGTTTTGTCTTGTGAACTTATTTTTAACATGTTATATAAGTATCATCCATCTTTTGGTTTGAGTGATGCTTCAAATATTTCTGTAAAATTGTCTCCTGTTGTTCGAAGTCTAAGATATTGTTGGTAACTCACCTTGTGATTTCCATTTATCTACCAAGCCAACCCATATAGTACTTGTCTTTTCATTGTTTGGGCAGATAATCTGTGATTCCTTTTGAAGACATGATTGTGCTTAATTCTCATTTTAAAATTTGGCTCCATGTGTTGGCTCTCTGAAGATTTATTATAGACAGAAATAATGCACTCAGGACAAACAATGTTGAATTTTTAAAAGGCTCCTAAGTTACCCCTTTCTTCTTATCATTCTGAACATTCGAGCTTGAATTTGAGTAGGACTATGAAATGCTTAATCTGTAATATTCAAGATTCTTGGTTTTACTTTGTGTCACAGGAATTTGTTGCACTTGCACTTTTATGTTTCTGATTTGTTTTTTTAACCCAAGAAATTAGGGATATTTTCAGTTTTGGGTTGATTGTTTTTGATGCAATCATTGCTGGAGCACGGGACTTGTCATTCAGTTTTATTATTATGCTGTTGTCTTCTTAATCTGTAATACTCAAGATTCTTGGTTTTAACATGTCCCAGGAATTTGTTGTACTTGCACTTTTCTGTTTCTGATTTGTTAATTTAACTCAAGAAATTAAGGATGTTGTCAGTGTTGGGTTGATTGTTTTTGGTGCTTTCATTGCTGGAGCACGGGACTTGTCATTTGATTTTTATGGTTATGCGGTCGTCTTCTTAGCCAACATTTCTACAGCAATATATCTTGCAAGCATAGGCCGTGTTGGTAGTACTCTCTTGCCTTCAAAACTACGTTATTTTGTTTTTTTTTTCACATGTTCATCTGTATCTTTGTCTCTCTTGAAGAATAACTATGATGTTCTTTCTCAGGTAAATCCAGTGGCCTAAACAGTTTCGGTCTTATGTGGTGCAACGGTAATAAACTAATGCCGTCAAATTGCACTTTATGGACTGTCCAATTGTTACACTAAATTTTTTGTCTGGACTGCTATATTGGGTTGCTTGTCTTTTAATAGGAATTATATGTGGCCCTGTTTTATTGCTCTTGACATTTTTACGTGGTGAATTGGAGACAACAATGAATTTCCCTCATCTGTTTTCAGCTGGCTTTTTGGTACGTTCTGCTTGGTACCTCATTTTGACTTTTTGTCCCTCTGAACTGTCATGTTAAGGTCGCTGCTCTGTGGGGATATAGGACCTCTGACATTTATGTCAATCTAATGAATACTCCTTATATACCTTTAACTTAGAGGATATGATTGGATTAATGAATTCAAATTTTTTTATGATGCTTATAGTAACTATCAATTTTCCACTTCTCTCTTTCTGTTTTTCCCCACATGCTACATAGAAATAGAATCAAGTGAAGATGGCTAAGTCCACCTCCCAATGTTTATAAAACATTTTTACGGTTAAATTGTCCTTTACCAATACTCCTTTTTTAGTAGCATGAAGATTTGTCTTCCTTGGAACAGGCTGTGCTGCTTCTTTCCTGTATTCTGGCTTTTGTCTTGAACTACAGCATATTTTTAAACACCTCTCTGAATTCAGCACTTACACAGACAATATGTGGCAACCTTAAGGTTTGTTTACTAATCCTATTTTGATTTTTCCATGCTATATTCATGCTGTTTTGCAACTGGAACATTTTAATTTTGGTTCCTCCCACATGAATGCCACTTTAGTGGCTATATTGGACTCTACAAGCGGTATCAATCAAATGAAAGATGTCACATTTCTTAATTCTTAATTGAACCACAAAAGTATTACCAAATTCCAAGTTCAATATTTGGAGTCTTCTTTCACCTTCCTTTCTGAATACCTTCCTGAACCAATTAGGTGTTAAGAGACAGCTGGAGTCTCAATCGATTTGCCATTTAGATGGCTGGAGTGAAAGAACAATGAGGTCCAATTAGTATTAGTATTCCAAAAGGAGAGAATGAGAGAATGTTGAATCATGTATTTATCAAGTGTGCTTAAGAGAATAAAATACAGATAATAGAAAATATTCTTACATTTTTCAAGTTTACTGTTGCTTGAAAAGCAAGAGATTTTCCATGCAATTGTAATACATTAAATGAGCTGCAGTTCTGCATGAGGAGCAGCAATTAGATCTTGTTAAGTTGATTATATGCAATATCACAGTTTTGACGCCTATCTTTTGTTTAAATTGAGTGTTTCTTAAGTTTGTGAAACTTTTCCTCATGTTTTTTGGATATGCTGTTCTAGGACCTGTTCACCGTTGTACTTGGTTGGATATTCTTTGGTGGGCTTCCTTTTGATGTCGTGAGTTTGAACTCTTCCTGCTTCATTCCTATCTTCTTATATGCTAATAATATTTTCCCCGTCTATTATTTCACTCAATAAACTATTTTTCACATGTTTACAGTTTAACGTCATTGGGCAATTACTTGGTTTTGTGGGGTCTGGTTTGTACGCCTACTATAAGCTCATAGGAATGTAAATGTTCAAACTATAATGGCATTTGTCACATTTGCTGAAGCGTGTCGGTGGCTTCATGCAACCGTCATCTGCTATCATCACGGGTTTTTAGACGCAATTGCCTGTTGGGAAGGAGGAATTTTCTCCGTAAGTAGTAGCTGATTTTGTGATTTTAAGCACATGAAGGCCCGTCTTACTGGCTAAACACCTACTGTTGCACTCATCAGCTCAGACAAAGTGAGATGCTTTGTACTTGTTAATTGTTCAAGCTCATGATACACCAGATTTTATGTGAATAAAATTCTGGAAAGCGTTAATTGTCAGCAGTACCAAGGGCGGGCGGTGCTTTTTATGATGGTGCCTTTACAGTTTTCATAGTTACATTGGAAAGACATTGTTGTATCCTAATCTTGTGATAAATGTGAATGTTTCTTTCCTTTATGGGTTTAGGGCATTGTGCTATTGGTCCGGGACTAGCTGTAAAAAGTCAAATGCACATAGGAATATGATGGTGCGTATTTTTTTGTTAAAGAAAGAGATGAACACAAGGGAGAAGAATTAAGGAGAGAGAAAATACAGCGCGGAAACAAAAGACTTTTTGACTTCGTATTAGTATGAAACGGCTACACAAGCTTTTTGCTATCGAATGTCATTCAAATACAACTAGAATTAAGTGCTTAAAATTATTTTCAGCTCTTTTTAAACTCCTGCATTAAAAAATTTTCTACAAAGATTGAACTAAAAGTGACCTGGTTATGTAAATCTTCACAAGGAAGGTGGAAACAATCACCTCCACCTCTTACTAGCAAAAATAAAATACCTAGTGACATCCACCATGGAGAGCCTGCAATCCTTTTTCGCACGGTTCTTAGTCCTCTTTCCCCTTGTATTCTCCACCTCTGCTTTCTTTGGCAGTGGTTGGTTGCTGTCCTCGTAGGTGGGGACACAAAAGTTCTGTCCCTCAACTTGTTTATTTGCTGTCTCTATCTAATTTTGTTCCGACTCCAAAGACATGGACAGTAATTTTTTGTGACTTTCATGACTGTGGTACGAAAATGTAGAGATGGAAACAGAACCAAAAGACATAGGTAAAATGCTAGAAATGCCCTCCCTTCAAAACCTAAAACAAAACATAATTTAATTAAATATAATGTAATGTAATTAAATAATCATAATAATTTAA
>JANQAP020000007.1:3631785-3642899 GCA_026874005.2 Erythroxylum coriaceum
AATTTAATTAATTATATTGTAATTATTTCATCGTAATTAAAATATTACAAATACACTTAAAATAAATATTGATACAACTACAAAATAATCAATGAACTAAATATTTCCAATCATATTATATTGCAGGGGTATTTTCGTCATTGATACTATTTTTATGTTCTGTCCACTGCAACCAAACATATTTCTGTCCTCGAGACGGAGACAGTTTTTTCTGTTTTGTCTATCATAACCAAACACCTCACTGTCTCTAATTTTTGTTCTGTTCCGTCTACAAATTTTCGTCTCGCTCCATCTCTGTATATTGGAGACAGTAACTAAACGCAATGTTAGGGATTATTTTGGCTTACTTGTTAAGTTGCTACCCCCCAACCGTCTATAACAACCTCAAGAGGGAACTCAGGCAATGCAGCAAAAGCAAAGCTTTCCGTTGTGTCTCTTCGCATATAATTCCGTTGGACCGAACTTACCCAGTTTAACTGAAATATGGGAATGAGTTTGACCTGAGCTTTTGTCAACCCTATCATAATACTTTACGAGGAAACAAGAACTGCAACGCTTGATAGAAAATGGAAAAGAGATATGATCAAGAGAAAGTGTTAAAAGGCGGGCGGGTAAATTATTGAACAAGGTACAAAAGGGTTCTAATCGTGCTTGGAGCTGTTTACGCTCTCCCTTGCCCGACTGCTTTTGGGACAGTTGTCCACCCTTCCCGTCTGTTAGCCCTCCTCGTGTTTGTACTGTGTATTAAAGGCACGATTAGTTGGCTCGATTCAGACCTAGGGGCGTAATGCTTCGTGTCATAACAGAAAGCAAGCATTTTTAAGATTTGGCAAAAGAGGGAAACTACATTCAGAAATCAGTGTAATGACCAGTGCATATCACTTCATTAATAGAAATGTAATTACGTGCTCCTGCGTGCTCATTCTTTAACTAGGTAGGCAGCTAAAGTCTCCAAGTTTCTCATTGTATGTTCCTTTGAGCTTAATCCTATCAAAGTATATATTACGATGAGAAAATAAAAAGGCCTCAGGCAGGAGTTTTGATTGTCTGTCCAAAATAACCCTGTTTAATACTATCTAATGTTCAAAATGATGTTGATGCGGTCTATTCAAGCAATGGACATAATTAGATATGGTTCTTTTGATAGAAGATTCGAACAACCCAAAACTTTGGATCTTCTGTCCAAAATAACCCTAACTTGTTTAATGTTAAAAATGATATTATTTTAGTCAATAAACATAAGTTTAGAGACTATAAAATAACGTCGGTTTGAATATTAGAAAAAGTTAAAGACACAGTTATTTTAAACATAGCATCTAAACATTGCAGCGCAGGGGATTGTCGATAGACTTCAAATAAAACAATCTCGAATGCCAACTTAAATTAATACATGCAGTCTATCTCTTCAATTAATTACGTCTCAAACACCGGTATACTGTATTGAATTATATTAGACAATTGTTAAATAAACGTGTGATAATAATTCTAAGCATTGTTTTGTGATTCTAAGATGAGCGCGTGCAATACACATTCTGGTCCATTCTGACCAACAGCAGCCTCATCAATATGTGTGGCGAGCAATGGGATAGCCCTGTTCTCTCAAATAAACTCTTTCCACAAGTAGAGACATTCTCAAAATACATACGTATACACCCAGATTCAGGGTCATTCCACTAACACTCCCATCTTCTTATTCTAAATTCTGCAATTTCGGAGCTATGGCTACCGTGATCATGGCCTCCTCCAAACTCCTCATCAGACAGTCAGCTCCTACTCCCTCACTGTCCACCATTACCAACAAACCCAATAAAAAGCTCCAAGTCACACTACCCAAATTCACCAAAACCCACCTCATCGCTCTCTCCTCCACCACCTTCAAATCCCTCTCCCTCCTCACCGCAGCCTCCTTCACGTTCGCCCCGCCGTTACTCGCCGAAGAAATAGAGAAAGCCGCTCTCTTCGACTTCAACCTAACTCTCCCAATCATAATGGTGGAGTTCCTAATCCTCATGGTCGCTCTAGACAAGATCTGGTTCACGCCTCTAGGGAAATTCATGGACGAGAGAGACGCGGCAATAAGGGAGAAGCTGAGCAGCGTGAAGGACACATCGGAGGAGGTGAAGCAGCTGGAGGAGCAGGCAGCGGCGGTGATGAGGGCGGCGAGGGCGGAGATATCGGCGGCTCTGAACAAAATGAAGAAGGAGACTCAGGCTGAGGTTGAGCAAAAACTGGCGGAAGGAAGGAAGAAAGTTGAGGCTGAGCTACAAGAGGCTTTGGCTAATTTAGAGAAGCAAAAAGAGGAGACGATTAAATCTCTAGATTCTCAGATTGCTGCTCTAAGTGATGAGATTGTGAAGAAGGTGCTTCCTATCCAATAAATTTATAGTTCTTCTATTCTATTCATATGCTTTTCAGATGCTGCTCATATAATGCAATCAATCAGAGTAATGTATTTGTAACAACATCCTGGAGATGAGATGCTTGGTTGAAATTTACACCTCTGGTTCTTTCAAAGGTGTTTGTCAAGGGATGTTTGTATATACCTACCAAGTACCAACCATGTTAGGGAATTGCCTTGCCTTAAAATTAAGCTAAGAATGGCTTTTGTTCAAGCTTAGTTGATTATGTAAAGAAATAAAATTTTCAGAACTAAATAGGCTTTGGTAGATTATTTTGCGTCCGTGGGTGTAAACTGTTTTTTCTTGTTATTTAAATCTTCCCATATGACTAATTAAAATTAGATTGTAACAATAACAATGAATGAAAAGATTCATCAACTTACAGCTTGATTATAATTTATTTAATTTCTAAGGTTTAAGTTAGCAAATGATCATTGGGCTCTGCAATTAGGTCCTAGTCGTTATATTGTCTAGTACGAAAAAAAAATAGGTAAAGAATGAAAAAAAAATGATTGATAATATACTAGAATTAGAATTGAATAAACAATATTTTTATATCTTTTTTAGAACAAGGACACAATGAGAAATGGAAGTCATAACTAAATTTCAGTTAGTAAACGAAAATCCCATTTTTTTAATGACAAAATCCCAACCATTACAATCTTCATCAATTAAAGAACCAGGTTATCTATTAACTTTGCAATCCGCTCCATTGTTGTCATTATTGGTTTATAATCAATTGTAATTTTTACGGCATAATTAATTAAATATATTTTTATATTATACATATTTTTGGTTAATCAACTAATATATCAAATAAGATCCATAAGATAAATATATTTTGCAAATAAAATTATTATGAAATTATAATTATAAGATTCATATTATATTTAAGTACTAACTCTAAATTATTTTTAGTCATCACTATACTAAAACTAGACATTAATATAATAGAAAGATGAATATAAATTAGTCGATCGTATTTAAGTATTATCTCTAAATTATTTTTAGTCATTGTTTTATTAAAATTGGATATTAATATAGTAGTTTAAAAGTATGTAGATGTTTAAATAATTGTATGGATACTTTAAGAACAAGTTCATTGAACTTATTTAATATGAAATTTTATTTTAAAATATTACTTATATATTTATGAAAATTCTCATTGTGATAATTATATAAGTGATCATTTGATTTAAAATATTTAAAGTATCTTATATAAGAATTATTTCATTTTGATATTAATTAGGACCTATCATGTTCAAAGGTAGCTCAATTAATAATCATTAGATATAATATGAATTATATGAAAATAATTAAGTAATTACTTATATGATTCGTTACCTTAAAGTAATCAGAAAGTATATTTTATTACTCTCAATTATTAATATTAATTTGAGAAATTTTTGGCTAATGTGAAATTGCAACTTGAAATAGTTTTTAAATGTCATTAAAAAATTAGTTACTAATAACATCGAACTAACTTATTTCATTAATTTCATACTCTGTATTTGATTGAAATATTATCTAATGAAATGATTGAGTTACATGAAAAAAATCATTCATAAAAAGGTTAATCAAAACTATTTTAACATTTCTAATATTTTAATAGTCACAATGTATTATTAGATATCAATATTAGTCTATGAATATAAATTATTTAATTCAAGAAACAATGATAAATTAAAGAAGTTTAATTTATCTAATCCTAAACATAGTCTAGTATTTTAATTTATATCGATTTCTAACATATTAATGAACCTAAGGGGTTGTACACATAAATGATTAAAGAGAAAGATAATTTGATCAAGTTAAAATTGATTGTAAAGTTTGCGAAATATTATGATCAAATATAAGATACATGCCCCTAGGCCAAAGGTTTCTTTGTTCGAATTCCCCTAACTACACTCTCTCGATCGAGCCTGTCATACAGGACTTGCCTAGTGCGGAGTACCCGATTGGCATGATTTGTAGGCTATTGCGTCAATCTGAAAGTTTACTCAGTGTGCATATAAAGGATAGTGACTGCGGATTCTTCCGTTAAAAAAAAATACATGATAAATAAAAAACTAATATTAGCTATTGTATCTTATTTTATCTTAATTGGTATTTAATTAAAATATATTGTAGTTTTAATTAAAATTTAAGTAAATTTATGATTATATTTCAATTGAATTACTAAAATATCTAAGTCCTATTATAAATAGGCATAAGCATTTTGGAGGCTAATACCTTCTACCTACTACTCTCTGTTCTATTTGTAGACTTTTTGAATAAGTTTATATAGAAAATGTTAGAAGCTATACATTTTTACCGCTACGATGATAGATGGTTTAAGTATTCTTCAATTAATTTCTCTATATTTTAATGCTTAAGATGGTTTATTGTAACTTGCAAGGTTTTACGCTCATTTCTTATTTTTGATTTCAGGATCAAACTCTTGTAGCAATAAAACCCATATAATAAGTTTTGGCTTAGCATCATTTTTTAAGAAGAAATCGAAGTGCTTAATGGTCATTATAGACAACTTTGGACAAAATAAATTAAGAACTAAATTTATCAAAAGCAAAAACTACAACTAGTAGCTACTTTTCTTTAGTTGTGTAATTCTTTTATGTATCAGTCAAGGTTTTTCTTACATAGTACATTAGTTGAAAATCCTTATTCTTACATGATCCAAGTATTGCATCAATTGTAAAATCACTTGCTTCATATATTAGTTTAAAAGGCAAATTCCAATCTAGTGCCACCATGATAGAGAGTTCGTTAAATTTTCCTTAAAATATTGTAATTATATAAGAACTTATCATAAAAAGGTACATCTTTCTCAAGTAATTTAGTGATAGGTATAGCTATCTTGAAAAAAATAACCTTAATGAATCTCCTATAGAACTTAGTATGTCTAAGAAAGCTTTTAATTTCCTTCACCTATGTTAGCAGAGGTAACTTTTCTATAGTTTCTAACTTGACTCATCAACCTTAATAACTTTACTCAAAATTTTAAAACCCAACAGTATTGCTTAAGATTTTATGACCCACACCATCCCCTCGTAGACTATGAAATGACATTTCTCTTAATTAAGCACCATGCTAGTTTCCTCACATTGTTTAAGCATTCTCTCTAAATTTTATAAACATGAATAAAAAGAGCTATCAAAGATAGAAATATAATCGATAAATCTATAATGTTTCCTACTAACTCTTCAAATAGCCATCATGTACCTCTAAAAGGTAGCAAGTCTATTATACAAGGCGAACAACATTCAAAGATAAGAAAACATACTAAATATATTTATGTAAATATAGTCTTCTTTGATCTTCAAGGGCCATAAAAATCTAAAAATAGCTTGATAGTCCTTCCTAGAAGCAACAGTACATCTGCCCTGTTAATCATTCTCACATTTGATCAATATAAGATAGTGGAAAGTGGTCCATATATGTAACATCATTTAGTTTCTTATAGTCAATATACACCCTCTGATTGGTGAAAATTCCTATAGAAACCTATTGGTTCTTTTTTTAGTACCATTGTCATCATTCCCTTCCTTGGTACTAACACGTATAAACCTCTCCTAAGAACTATTAGAAATGGGGATAAATAACTCCTACATCAAGTAGTTTGATTAAGCAACATTTAAAATATTTTTCATGTTTGGAATAAGTTAATTTTAAAGATGCACTACTAGCCTGAAATCATCTTAAAAAAGGATTTCGTGGGTCAAAAAAATGGTATTAATTCCCTTAATGTTAAAATTTTTCATATAATTTCCCTCTGATGCTCATTTAAAACCTTAAACAACTTCCTTTTTTTTAATCTTGGCTTAAACATGCTATGATTATAATAGGTAATTTCTTATTTTCGTTAAAAAAATATTGTGGACACTTTTATACTAGTTTCTTCCATTTCTCTTAGGTATCATAAAATTCTCACCTTGTAGCTATTGGAAAGAGAAAATACTATTCCTGAATCTTGCCATACGTGTTAAGAGGAAACTGTTTAGCCAATAATTTCTCAACTAACCCATTCTATGTGGTGATGGATCCTGAGAGCAATGACTTCTGCTGTGATTTAGCTCACTCCTTCAAAGTGAAAGAGAAAAACCTCAATCTAATGACATCTTATGAGACTCATTTATCTTGAAAGAGATATAAATTTATAGAAGGTTAACAATATGCTTATTGAGATACTCATCTACTAGTCCATCAAACTGTTTGAACTGTTGAATCCTTTAGGTTTAATTTCAAAGTTTTTTTCCTTAATTATTAATCTTGCTATGCTAGACTCAGTTCCAATCAATGATGGTCTAACATAATCCCCCATTTTATGATACACATAATGTCCTACCATTATGTTTGGGTGTTGTAATTTCATATTCTCAGGTTGTCTTTGGTCTCTTTTATTTAACAAGTTTTATATCTAATAAAACTCCCAACACACCGCAAGTATAAGGATTGCATTTTGTAGTATAAGAAGTTATTGTTCCCATGAGGATTATGCAAGAGTTACAATTTGAACCTAAATTTGTCTAAGTTATTTAGAAATTTATTTGAATTTAATTTAAATAATAAAATAATAAAATAATAAAACAAAGCAAATAAGCAATTAAACACTGAGCTGGCAATAAAATTAGGGTTTCAACTAAGATTGAATACTTAGGACTTATTTTTCCTTATTTTGTTTCCTTTAATTTTGTTGATTTAATGTGTTTGATCATAGATTTCCTAAGGCATTGATTACTCTCTCTGAAGATCTATTAGTTAACTCTAATTGAATTTGAAAATTTCAGATTTGCAACCTCTCAATTTATGAAATTATCCTTAACATTTTCAATTAGATTTGAAGTTATCTAATAGATAATTAATTTCTCAAACAAGATATCTCTTTGGTTGATCATTAATTTGATAATTCTAGGTCTATTAAATTGATAACTCTCATTGTACAAGCTAACACCATTGACTTTTGACTCACTCTCTCGATTTGTTGTCAAGTTTAAGCATAAACAATTATCATAAACATTCAGAAATATATTGAATTCAACAATAAATAAGGTAACAAATTAAATCCAGAATAATTCCAAATCTGAGTTTAGAACCCATAAACATGATAAACATTTTGGAAATTAGATTACACATCAAGGATAATGAAAGAAATAAGGGAAAAAGAATAAAATCTCTATTTGCTCCTTGATCTGGAAAATTGGAATTTTCAGATGCTTTCTTGATCTCTCCACTTTGATCCACTTTGATTCAATAATTGATGTGTTTTTTGGGTGTTTCACGTTATTAAATAGTGAATTAGGGTTTTTGTAGGATTTTCCAACTCTGATCGACTCAAAAACTACCCTTAAACCCTAAAACAAATGAAAAAAGTCATGCCTAGAAACATAGGAGTCACGATCGTGCTCCTAGGAATTTAACCTCTGTCACGATCGTGACCAATTTTGCATGATCGTGACATCTTCAATCTTCCTCCATATCATTCATTCTTCAATTACCTGATTTCCAACACTCACAAACACATCAAACACCTTGTTTTTCCATAATAAGTTCTAAAAATCTAGGTTATCTTACTCGCAAGTATACGAGATAATTGTAGTTGAATACTCAGGGTCGTCTTCTCAAGGAGGTGAAATTGGTTCACTCAAATTAATATTGAATAAAAATTTTAAAAATGCAATCCTAAACATTGTTAAGTGAAGGCTTTAAAGGAAATTTTGCAAGTGCTCGGACACAAGAGTGGGAAAAATGCCTTAGACTAAAGGAATTAAACTAATCCTACTACTCACCAAAAACTTGTTGAGTGCTAAGTTTTACCTAATTAAAACCCTCAGAATACTACAAGTGCATAGATTGTGAATTGTAGTACGTGAGGTGTTGATCCCACAAGGAGTTGTGAACTAATCTAATTCTAAGTTATCTAAGGCTTAAGGAATTAATAAAATAAAATAAAAACATAACAGAAAAGTAAACACAAGAATGTGATCGATAGAAAAATAATTTGTAAAATTAACACGAAAAGAAATCAACTTAAGCAACACTAAATGGACAATGGGAAAACACACATGAGAATTCACCAAATTATGAGAGGTGGGATTTTTCCTATTATCAATACTAATCTAACCATTTATGTGTTATTGTGGTGTTGGTTTTAAACTATCGAAGGGAGCATCACTCTCCCTTAAGTTATAATCACAAACCCTAATTAAGTTTAGTACTGAACATATAATCTCTCAATTACAATAAACCCTAACCCTAATTAGTTCTTACACTTTCTAATAAACAATCGAGTCTCACATAGGATCTCTCTCCATGAAATTACCGATTTGATTAATTGCATGATCTATTTGAATATTTAACTCTCATTAAACAACCTAATTATTTTGTATTCAGTTCACTCTCTCGATTTATTACCGAAATGTGAAGATACAGTAATCAATCACAGCACCCAATTACAATAACATATAAACGATTAGATTAACATTGAATCAAGTCAAAATCCCTAAAGAAAGTTAGAACATCATCATTAAATCCAAATCTATAAACATTTTCAAATCCATCTTACACATTCGCTAAGGAAATAACAAGATGAATGAAATTGTCACTTGGAAAAGGACCCGGATGACTCGAGAAGACAGCAGCGTCAAAAGCCCTCTCTTCTTCTTCCTTTTCTTTCTCTTCTTCTTCTCTCCTCTTGAAGCTTTTCTCAAAGTGGAAGAATGGAGAGCTTTTTTAGTGTTCCTTTATTTTCTTTATAGACTCTTTTCTATTCTAGGCAACCCTAGGGTTTTTCTGGGTCTAAAAAATCCCTTGAAAATTTGAATCTTGAAGACTGTCTGCGTCTATTGTCGCACAGGCCACAATTATGGCCCATAGTGCCACAATCATGGCACTTGATTTAACCTTCTTTCACGATCATGGCAGACTCGCTTTTATCACGATTGTGGCCATGGGCTTTGCTAAGGGCTTCGTCTAATTCTCTTCCATTCTTCGATATTTTCCTTGAAATACTAGCAAACACATCAAGGGACCTCAAACACATATAATTGAAGCTCAATCGTGTGCTCTAACCCACAAAACACACAACAAATATTTAACTAAATAACAAAATCTTAACCTCAACATGCATTAAAAATTCAATTTAATAACTAAACACATACTAAACTACCCACTAAAACATTATGCAATGTACCACTATCATTTCTCCAATCAGGGTTGTAGGTGTTCAAATATGGATCATTTTGCACCCTCAGTTGAAAACTATTAAGTGAGTTCGCTTGTTCTTCCTCACTTACAAAAGATTCAAAAGAATACGAACAAAAATTACCTCCATGACCATAAGTTCCACGTATACCATATCTCTTTTAATTTGGAACATTTTGGGGTAGTCTCGTAGTTAGCATTTTCACATGCTTTGTTAGCCCAGCCAATTGTATAGCCATTTCTTAGCTCAAGTTCACTTTATGAAGTCCAGTTCTTCTTCCCCTCATACTCTTTTGTTGAGAATTGGTCCCTAACATTTGAAAGATTTCATATGTTTCTTCGGTTCTCTTCTCCCCCACAGCTCCTCCTGCTACATTATCCACTGTATACTGACATTGTTGTGTTAATCCATTATAGAAAAATTGGTTCTACATGTGAAGTGGAAAATGATGGTATGGACACCGTATTAGCACGAGTTTGAAGCTTTCCCACACTTTATAGAATGATTGATAAGTGTATATTGCATCATGTTTTAGGGCATAGTTGGATATGTGTTTAGCTATTAATTTAATCATTTAGTATGTGTTTAGGTTATAATTGTGTTAGTTTGTTAATTATTTGTGTTTTAAGTATTTTAGGGGTTAGTACAAGCTTTTGAGCTTAAATATTATGTTTATGAGGTACCTTGATGTGGTTGCTAGTGTTTCAGGGTCAATATCGAAGAACGGAGGAGTTTTGGAAGACATTCGGGCCGAAACAATGGCCCACAGTTATGGCTTGATAATGCATGATTGTGGCAGAAAGGCCTGACATAGGTCACGATCGTGGCCTGCATCGGGCAGATGCGCAACCACTTCCAAACTTCATGTTTCGAGGGATTTTTGTGGACCTTTCAGACCCTAGAAAAACCCTAGTTCAACCCTAAACACAAACGAACATAAATAAAACAACAAGAACAGAAAGAGGGAGCTTTTTGATCAGCCACCATGACAAAACCTTAAGGGAGAAAACTTTGAGAGATCGAGAAAGAGAAGAAGGAAGAGAGAAGAGGAAAATGACACAGACTCGACATGCTTCCCGGAATAAAAAGCTTTCCGAAGTCACAGCCTTCCATTATCCATTCGAGTTATATTTCCTATGTATTTTAATTTTATTTGATTATAGAATTGAGATATATAGTTTGATGATAGAATTGAATTGTAATTGATGTTCTATACTCACCTTTGGAATATTATTTTTGATTTAATGAAATATGATTTTTTATGTGGTTATTGAATTAACTATGGTTTAATTCTGCACTTCGCATATTGATAATAAACTGAGAGGGTAAATCGAGAAAAAATGATTAAATTGGGCTAACGAGAGTTAAGTAATTTAATAGATTTAGAATTAAGTGAGGTTGGTAAATCTTGTGTAGAGAGATTGTTGGGCCCCGAATTTTTTTTACTATTTTAGTAAGCATGAATTGAATGATTTTGGTGATCTTGTTGGATAAATTATTTTTATTGGAGTTTA
>JANQAP020000007.1:3670758-3692634 GCA_026874005.2 Erythroxylum coriaceum
CTGATGTAAGTAAGACAGCTTTTAGGACTCGGTATGGGCATTACGAGTTCCTAGTCATGCCATTTGGTTTGACCAATACTCCAGCTACATTTATGGATCTTATGAATAGGGTCTTTAAGGAGTATCTGGATCAGTTTGTCATAGTGTTTATCAATGACATTCTGGTTGATTCCAAGAGTGAAGGGGAACATGAGGAGCATATCAGGAGAGTGTTGCAAAACTAAAAACATATAATTGTTAGGTTTATATCATGCATCTCATACATAATATATATCAAATATACGCAGCGGAAATAAAAAGGAACCTCAAAAACTAGATCTACTCATACATATAGATATAGAAAACAAAAAAAATGAAATGTAAGATTACATACCTTTCTAATGATCTCCTTTGTTCTTTAATCTTCTCCACGTTGGGTTTTGTAAACCATAACGATCAATGCATACCTTCTCTAATCAAAGTCCATGCAAAGATAGAAGGATGAAACCTCACTAGGAGATGGCTAGAATTCTTTCTTTATGCTAGCAAAGACAAGAACTCTTTAGATAGTTAGAGAGAAAAAGTGTGTGTGTAAGAAAAAGAACCTATCTTTTTCATTTTGTGTCTTACACAAGATGCATGAAAATCATCTCAATTTTCTGCACCATTTGGCCTTCCATAACCCCCATCACTAATGGAATGTTATAGGAAGTTAATGGTTATGAATAGCATGCATTAATGGAAGTTATGGGAAGTTAATGACCATGAATAGCATGCATTAATGGAAGCCAACACCACTTGTTTCTAATCCATTCTATACAATGTTTTTCTACCACGATCACATCGCGATACCATCCCAAACACTCTCTCATATCTTGAATCACCATTCAAGATCATTTTACTCATCCTTTGGATCTCCTATGTATGTGACCCATTAGGTTCCCGATTATATTGGCCACTTAAATTAACAATTAATTCAAGTAAATCAAGAGTGGTATCTAGCAACACGTCATGACCCCCAATTGACCGAAAAGTCAGTGGTTTGACTACAAACCCTTCCATACTCAATGTTGCCATGCAATTTGTCCTTTCACCATTTGTACCCCACTTGGTTCAGAGTATGGTCAAAGTGTCAACTCCCACTAGACTGATTGCGTCACATTTAGTCCAAGTGATATTAGATCTTGTTCTGAGGATCTCATTACTCTATGTATCATTAAAGACTCTTTTAACGACACATATCGGCTCTGGCCAGATACTTTTGAGTAATGACCTTGATAAGAGGCCGTGGGTATCATTTCCTTCTATTAGAAGTGATGAATCCTTCATTGGCTACTCAATTATCTCCGAATACCTCAAGTTGTACCCAATCACCACCCTATGAGTAACCCCTGAAAGGCACCGATGAATGGAGTCTAAACACAAGATTAGTATCCGAGATATCCTTAAGCACCTCAAGTTAAAGGATACTTGCACCATTGCTATGATGAGACTATCACTGACACTGGAATAAGATATCCATAAGATTGTCTCATAATAGGTCAATCCAATGTACTTACCACCCTTAGTAAGCATCCACATGTTAACTCTAAATAACTCATGTCTACAGCTTATAAGATCTACTGCTTAATCTAATTAAGGAGTATAACATGCGCTAGTTTATCCAGATTAATGACATCCCATCTCATTAATCCTATGACTGGGGAAGGTTTAGATACTAACATAATTACACATGATAGGAATCTCATTATCACGATCTCATCATGATTTCTTCCATAGTATGTTTTGTATTAAGGACTTCATTAAATCAACTTAAGATCAACATCAAATCCATAAACGTATGAACATCGAAATAATGAAAAATGCCTTTATTAATCGCAAAATGATTTGTAAAATAAGTGCTAAAGGTGATTGCCTTTAGAGCACTTTTCTAACAAAAATTACATAAAGATGCAATCATATAACAATACAATAATGGTACAACGACATCAAATCTCATGGAATTAACTTATCCTCAAACACCAATCACTCAAAATGTACCGACATACTAACTTATTCGTTTTATGCTTATGTTCTTTGATTTGAATATACTTATCAATCAAAATATTAACATCTTATTCATACACCTGTGAAACTTGTAAGCCCACATTTATTATTAATAATCAATTAAAAAGGAAAAATATCACTAAGTAACCTTTCATGAAAGTTGTTGCTATTTTTAAAAGATCAGTAGGTGTATTTATTGTAACACCATTCTTTTTTTAGATTTTCTTTAACGATAACCTAATCTTTTGACCCGAAGGCAAACATCTTGTCATAAATGTCCCTTTATTATTCAACTAGGTCATATTTTTTTTATTTAGCTTGGTTAGAGTGTCATTCTAGCCTTTTGACACGAAGAAAAAAATTTTATCATGAATGCCATGGGTACTCCACTATATCACAACTCTCAACTAGCTACCAACTCTATTCTTAGCCCAATTTCCTTAAAAAGGGCTAGCAAAATAGTTACTTTATTTTAATATTTTTTATTTAATTAATTTTTAACCTACCTCATTTCTTCTTAGTCAATCATTCTCATGAAAGGGTACTAATAATGCTAACTAATTCAATTGACTTATAATTATAAATGTATACAAACAAAAATCCTAAAGTGAAAGAATAAGTATCATATCCTAATTAACATACATATTCATCCTAAAGATACTTAAAACACAAAATTCACAAGTTACTATGTGTTTACAATTTAAATGACCATGTTCAAAATAAGCCATCTTGCCATTTGATACATTCACACAATGCACACATCATAATGCCAACCTAATAAGAAAACTATACGATTGTAAAATTCAAACACAATTGATATATAGAAATGCAAAATTCATACATACATGATATGTAATTGCATATACATCCCCACTCTTAAACAACACATTGTACTCAATGTTGAAAATGAACAATACAAATAAAAATAAATAACAATAAAGAAAAATTTAGAGCAAGAATACTTATAGTGATTCAACAGTGACAGTGTGGGTGATAATGGAATTTGGAGACACTTTATGCCATAAATTCTAGCAATTCACTCTCTACTTAATAAACATGAAAATAATAATTAAAAATAACAAAGTACAAATACAATGAAATGAAAATCAAAATGAAAATAAAATAAAATAAAAGTAAAAGTAAATCCTATCCTAATTCTTAGGTTGCCTCCTAAGTAGTGCTTATTTAACGTCATTAGCTTAATATGCTGTTCACGTTTACGCTCAACCTGGATCAATAAGAGTGACTTACTCCCACCCGTGTCACCTAATTTTAGTTTGATAGCCTATAAATAAACTATTATTTGCTAGATAATCAGATGGACATAAATCTAATTAAAAGGACCTAGTAAGTTCAATAATGTCTTTTTTATAATAAATTGTCAATAAAATAGGGAATGATGAAATTCCCTAAATCTTTGATCAAACCCAACAGTTTCTCCTGTAAGAAGGTGAATTGCTCTTCATCTGTTGCAATCACCCTTGTCTTCTCTTCTTCATCTGCTTCTTGAACTGAAGTTCCTTATGTTCTTTTAGCTTTATGTCCTCTATCATCTATTCTTCGTTCTCTTATTCTTCCTTTAGGATTCGACTACATCAATTCTTATAAATGAGCTTCTCTTATTCAAATTCTTTAATACCTTATTCGTATTAAATTCCACTTGTTCGTCACCAATCCAAACAATGAGTTATCTTGATTGACATCTAACAAAGTTCATCTAGTGTTAAAAAATGGTATATCAAAAACTAGTGGACAGTTTGGATCCTCTTTAAAGTCTAGCATAATAAAATCCACAAGAATTATAAACTTGTCCATTTTTATAGGCACATCCTCCACTATGCCAAATAGTTTCTTTATTGATTGATTCGCCAACTAAATAAGCATAGAAGTTGGCTTCACATCAACTAGCCCCAATTTCCTGAAAATTGACGAAGGCATAAGATTAATACTTATACCTAAGTCACATAAACATTTAGAAAACTCTAAATTACTAACTACATAGGGTATAGTAAAACTCCCTGGATCTTACAACTAGGAGGGCATGTGGTTGGTAATTAAGGAGCTACAACTTTATATCATGGCTACCATTTGATTATCATCCCAAGTCCGCTTGCTTGATAATATGTCCTTGAGAAACTTCACGTACGTGGGTTTGATCTTCAAAGTTTTCATAAAGAGCAATGTAATTTGCAATTTCTTTAACGTTTCCATGAACATTGCAAATTGTCTATCCAATTTATTCTTCTGAATTCTTTGTGGGAATGTTATTTTTTGTAGGTAAGGTAGAGAAGGAACATAGGGAGGGCCCTTATTCTTTTCTTTAACTTTCTTCTGCGTCTCTTAGTTTTCTACAAGATGGGTTTCATCTAGTTTTTCCACTAGTTCTTCTAGCTCTTTCCCACTCCTAAGAGTGATAACCTTAGATTGCTTTCTTAGATTTGCTTTGGTATTGTTCAGAAGGCTTCCCCACTTCTCGTAAAGAATGCATTATTAACTGGCCCATTTAAACCTCTAGATTGTGAATGGAAGAGGCCTGAGTCTTCACTACTTGCTCGAATTTCCCTTCCATCCTCATAAGTATGTCCATTAACTCGTCGAATTTTGAATCTCATAAATTGGACTCGTCTTTTTGAAATACCAGCAGGCCTTGAGTTTACATTTGATTCCCTGCATTGTTAGACCAAAAGAAATCCAGGTGGTTCTACAACCTAGTATTGTATGAGTTTGAATAAGGATTCTTACCTCCTTGACCATATTGTGCTCCGTTGAAGTGGAATTGTTGCGGCATATTGTTGCTTTCCACTAGGAAGCAATCATCTATGATAAAACTCTCTTGTCAGCATAGTTTGCATCTGTGTTGAATTACTTTGAATGGATAGAAAGAGGTGCTTGCAAGATGTTTGATTACTTAGAGAGGTTGTCGATTTTATCCTGCAATTTTGTCATTAAATCTATAGCAATCATTCCTTTTAGATCCTAGAAGGTTGATTGTTGTATACTTCTAACAGATCGTGTATCGCTTGCACTAGTGGTTGTGTTATACTTTAATGATAGGAGTTGAACCCCTGGCCTCATGAACTCTATAAAGGTCCTTTGCTCTCTATGATGTATTTCCTCCACCGAAGTTCTTTCTATCTCTTCTTGGTGTTTAACTCTTCAAATTCCTCATTCAAACTTTCTTCTCTCTTTATTTTTAAAAAATTTCTTAGGATTGGGTACCTCATTCACACAATAAAGGGTAACAACTTCTTAAATCAAAGGAATTCAAATGGTCCAAATGCTAAAATCCTTGGCATCGGCATCAAAAACTTATTAAGCAAGTTTTATATCTAATAAAACTCTCAATAAACCATAAGCATACGAATTGTATCTTGTAGTATAAGAGGTTATTGTTCCCATAAGGATTATGCAAGACATACAATTTAAACCTAACTTTGTCTAAGTTATTCAGAAATTGATTTAAATTTAATTTAAATAATATAAATTAAAAAAATAATAAAACAAAGCAAATAAGCAATTAAACAATGAGTTGCTAATAAAATTAGGGTTTTAACCAAGATTGAATACTTCTTTCCTCATTTTGTTTCCTTTAATCTTGTTGATTCAATTATATGTTTGATCTTAGATTTCTTAATGTATTGAATACTCTCTCTCAAGATCTAATCAATTAACCCTAATTGAATTTGAAAATTCCAGATTTGTAGCCTCTCGATTCACAAAAACATCCCTAACATTTTCAATTAGATTTGAAGCTATCTAATGGATAATTAATTTCTCAAACAAGATCTCTCTTAGATTGATTGTTAATTTGATAATTGTAGGTCTATTAAGTTGTTAACTCTCGTTGTACAATCTAACAATAATGACTTTTGACTCACTCTCCAGATTTTTTGCATAAACAATTATAACAAACATCTAGAAATATATTGAATTCAACAATAAATAAGGTCATAAAATAAATCTAGAATAATTCCTAATATGATTTTTGTACTCTATAGACATGATAAACATATTAGAAATCAAATTACACATCAAGGATAACAAAATAAATAAGGGATAAATAATAAAAACTTTATTTGCTCCTTGATCTGGCATGCTAGAATTTTTAAAGCTTTCTTGATCTCTCCACTTTGATCCACTTTGATTCAATACTTGTTTCATTTTTTGATGTGCTTCACATTCTTAAATAGTTTATTAGGATTTTGGGGTGTAACTAGGTTTTTCCCACTTTGATTGGTTCCAAAAACACCCTTAAGCCCTAAAACAAATGAAAAAAGTTACGCCTGGTGATGTGTGCTTAATTGTTTATACATTCATGTGATTACTGTTGTGAAATGCTTAAGATACTCATTTTAGTTCATATTTGGTATTAGGTACAAGTTGGAAGCAAAAGAGCTCAAATGAGTTAAAAGCACATTTTTTGAGCCATCCTCTTTTTATTAGAACTCATTTGTCTTTGTGGAACAAGAAAAAGATGGATT
This sequence comes from Erythroxylum coriaceum, assembly GCA_026874005.2. Taxonomy (NCBI): domain Eukaryota; kingdom Viridiplantae; phylum Streptophyta; class Magnoliopsida; order Malpighiales; family Erythroxylaceae; genus Erythroxylum; species Erythroxylum coriaceum. The sequence continues at coordinate 3,677,265 of JANQAP020000007.1, forward strand.
AGGGTGAAGATGGGACAAGAAAATGCAAGAAAATGAAAATTTCATCATGACCTAAAAGATACACGACCATGTATCCACTTGCACGATCGTGTATAATCACGAATTTTTGTGATGCATGGTTGGATACATAGTCGTGCATTCAATCATCCATCTCCCCATAACCTTATTTTTCATATAAATAGACATTTAAGTGGACAAAAAAGGGATGGATCATTTTTGGAATAGGAAGGGAGGCAGAAACCTCACTTCTTTGGGATCTATGGAGGGCTAATCCTCCTTCTTCCAATTTGTAGGGAAAATCAAAGTTGAAGAACACATTTGGAATCTCTTCATTATATATTGTTGATTCTCTCTCTCTGTAGAGATTTTTATATTATTCTTAGCTTAATGTTTAGTTATTCATGTATGAATGATTAATATTCTCATTCTCAATAGATTGTTTATGTATGAATCCATTGGCAGAATATGGAATACAATACATAATAGTTGTATTTTCAATTCATTTGTGGTAAACTAATGGTGATGAATCACTAGGGATAATAATACAAAGGTTAATAACTTGCGTTTGTGTGGTTGTTTCCTAGATTAATCTATTTTCCTAGTTCATAATGTGGATGTCCTAATAAATCTGGAGAGCTTATTCTAGGTTGTTTGATAGCTAGGTTTAGTTAAAGAGCTTATTTTGATTAAACACAACCTAAGACAGAATTGGGGTTGACCAAGCTTATTGTTAACCTAAAATTAATAGTTTCTAAGAGAGGTATGAAATTAACAAGATGATGAAGTATGTTTATTTGTATATAGGTTGAGATTAAACTAAGAACCAAATTCCAAACTCATTCATCAATTTTCTCACTATTATATTGTTTAATTTAAATTAATTTTGTTAGTTCAATTTTAATTTATTTTGCCTTTTAATTCTAACCAAAACCCCTCAGATCCTAAATACCGATTCTTTTCATTACAAAAGTTACACACACTCTTTGTGGATACGATCCCTACTCACCACTACTATAAATTTAGTTGTGCAGAGTTAGGTTTTATTTTCTAGTACATTCAACACTCATCACTTAGAAACTCTTTCTCATGATTGTGCTCCTGGGATTTTCATCTTTGTCATGATCATGACCAATTGTGCACAATTGTCACATCTTTAATCTTCCTCTATCTTCTTCATTCTTCAATTACCTAATCTCCAACACTCACAAACACATCAAACACCTTATGAAATATAAATTAAGATCCAATTCTTGCTCTAAACTAAACAAACACTTTTCCTTAAGTTTAATAGTAGATTGCTTTTCAATCTTAGTTCAGGATCTAATAAGCCTTCAAGGTTACATCAATTGATAAACAAAAACTTAAACCTAAAATATAGTAATAAAACACATATAAAAAAATGTTTAAAAAGAAATGAATAAAAATAAAACCAAACAACATAGTGATTAGACAAATAAAAATCAAATATTCCTAATATCATAGTCCTTGGTCACAATGCCAAAAACTTAATATGATATGAATGAAACAAAACAAAAAGAGTAATACTAAAGAAATCTCACGGACAAGTGTACCTATTGTTCCTATAATGTAGTCTAGGTAAGTCAAATGTTGATCCCATAAAGACTGTAACCGTTAGTAGTGGATATTATTTTATTAAAGTGAATGATTAATTTAAAGAAAATAAACAAAACAACTTTAAAAGATCAATTTAAAGAAATTGAAAAGATTAGAACAACCAATGCATAAGCTAGATCTAGGTATGACTTTCGTAGAATCTTTTCTACACTTTGACTTAATAATCAAATCTAGTCCTTGGAATAGTAGGAATTCTTAAATTATAACTATATTCTCTCAAGCTATATAGTCCCTATTCTTAAATTAATTTGACCAAAATCTTTTTCTAATGAAAACAACGTAAGAGTGCATTAACTCACTTGGTGAATTCCCGTGATAGGTTTCACCCTAACATAGAAAGATCGTGCAGTTCTATCTCTAACAACCCATATAACACCCATCATACATGTAGTGATCTAATCATACATATCATCTCTTGACTTTAATATATGGATTCAAGTATTGAATCTTTAACTCTCTTTCCTATAATTCAACACAATATATACACATGAACAAATCTTAAGAAAACAAAAAAATTCAGAAAATCAAAGTTCAAATTTAAAATGTTGAGTCCTCAAGTCCATCACATCTAGATATATATCCAATTATTTCATAATAAAATAGGGAAAACCGCATAAAAACAAAAAAGAACAAAAGAAAGAGAGAGCATCCTCATAATTCTTATATCTTTGAAGTTCTTATTAGATATTGATGGATTTCTTTTTACTACATTCAAGGTTGTGTTGTCTCTTAATGTTTAACTAGTTTAGCTTACTCTTAATTAAAAAAATTATCATTCTTATTTTCAAATTCCTCTCCTTTAAACATATGAAAATCTAATCTTTTTGCCTTATATGGTCTTAACATGGGATTGTTTTGGGCTACTGTGTTACTTAAGTTGCTTTTCTAAATTTTATATAATAAATCACTACTAACACAACCTTAATATAGGATGCATGTACACATTATCACTATGTTGGCTAACATAGATAAAACACAGTAGGATGTCGTAAAAATTGGAGAAATAGAATGCTCTCATTTTAAACATAATAAGAATATTGATGCATGTTAGTTCTATGTTACTTAATTAAAAATCTCCTCTAAGAACGAAATAAGGCAAGTTTGAACATGGAAAGCCACATGTGACCATGTTGGTACAATATTTTGTGTCCTTCTTTTTGAGATTTTTCAAAATTGCTCTAAATTGACTTAAATCTTCTCCAAATTCATTCCTTTCCTTTATGGGGTTAAAATAAGACTTGGAACATAATGTAAGTCATCTTAAGTACCAAATCATATAAAAACATCAAAATATAAACATATTGCTATAAAAAATCATGCTAAAAACATAGTTTATTTAGCACTTATTAGTTTTTTAAAAAGGTAAATAATTAATTAATTAAAAATAAAAAAATTCAAGAATACAAGTAAAAGATCATATTAGACTATCAACTATAAGGAACTAATATAGAACAATCACACTTATACTTAAACACTACCAAGGGAGCTCAATACTTTTCGTTATGCATTGAGTTTCTACAGTCGCATTAGGGACTTCAACTTCTACTTCATTCCCTTATATTGCTTATCTCAGAGCCAATCTAAATATATGAGGAAATCTCCTTACATATGATCTTTGTATATAGTTAACATTTGTTCATGGATCCACTATACTAGTTCTTTAAAAACTATTTCTTATTTATTTTCCTTGCCTTAGAAGCATTGTATATTGTGTTCCTTCTAGATCTTGTACATGTAAGAATCCATATATGTTATGTATAGTAGTTGATCCTCTTTCCTTATAAATTTTTTCTCCTTCATCCATTTGATCATGTCCATATAGTTAGAGTGATGAAGTATTATAAACCATAGGGTCATTGCTCTTCTCCACTTACTGTTGGAGAATTGGCATTTAAAGAATAGATGATTATGGAATTATGTGTTTACTTCATATTAGGTATTGACTAAGTTGGTTGAGATGGTTGGGCCTGTTCTTATGCTCAGTCTTCGCCTGTATATTAACACATTAAGATGGAAATATTTATATTCATCTGATGTTTCCGTATGCGCATAAACTAGCTAAATTTGCCCCTTGGTTCTCTCAATACATTCCTGTATAAACTGTTAGAGAATTATCCACTAGAGTTAGCTAGCCACATATAGTTTTTAGGGCCATCCAAACTTAGGTTCGTGATCATTTGAGAGAATTCAATAAGGTAATTACCCTATTGGTTTCCATTTATCTTTTCCTTAACTATATCATAGTTAGGATTTGAAATATAGTATCTAAGAGCAGAGAGGATTAAAGGGCCTTTGTTGTTACAATTCCTCGCACTTAATTGTTCAAGCTAGCTTGTCCTTAAGACTTAGTAATTAATAAAGAAAGTGTGAAGAGTCAGCATTGAATTGGATATCCCATATGCTCTTACCTCTTAGGAAATAGGAATGGAGCCATCTAATCTAGAGAGTGTTTTGGTTTTCTAGGATACTCCACATCCTTTTGGAAGTTAGGATCTTGTTTGATAACCCAATTAAAGTAATATCTAGTCCTCCTTCATTAATAGGCTTGATGGCTTGACCCAATTAAAGTAATATCTATTCCTCCTTCATCAATAGGCTTGATGGCTTGTTTCTAACTCACTTTGGCCTTGTCTTTGTAATTTGATCTATGTCCCCATAGGAAACCTCTCATTATCTTCTCTATAGAATCCTATCATTACTTTATATATAGATTTAACTATCCCTTTAGATAGAAACATACATGCAGACCAATACAGATATAGGGAGCTAATCATAAATTTATTATAAACTAGTTTACTAGCAAATGATAGGATTTTTATTGTACCAGTTTCCTACCTTATTCTCAATTTTTTCTACTAGAAGGTAAGCCTCCTTGAAATGAAGGCTCCTTGTAGAAAATGGGAGGGTTAGATGTATGAGGGGAGGGTCTTTATTATGCAACTCTAAAAGCCTTTAAAGCTAGTTTGGATAAGATGAAGCACTAGATGATAAAATCATGTGACTCTTATTATAGTTAATCCTTAATCCAAATAAGACCTTAAACATATGGAGTGAAGTCATTGTAGTATATATTAAGCTATTATGAGACTTAATCCATATGTAAATGGTAAACTAAATAATATAACTTCTCTACATTTGCTATGGTATTTGATATAGGGATTATTCCAATATTGTGCTTAAGGAATTTGCATAAGGTTTCCATACATAGGATGGAAAGGTATAGGGGATAGGGCCCCTTTGCCTTAATCCTTTTCCTTCTTTGACTAGATTTGTAGCCCCCTTTTAACAACACTGAAAGATATAGAAGTTATACACTCTTTGATCCATTCATTGAAAATTACTAGGAAATTAAAAGATTCGAACGTATTCATAAAAAGATCCCAACTTATGGAGCTAAAGTTTTACCGAAATCTATCTTCAAGGAAAAATTCCTTAAGGAACTTTTCTTTACGTAGCATTTAATTAGCACTCGTCACACTATGAAAATTTCTCCAATCTTAAGGAAAGGAAGCCCCTTGTGAATCACTTATCTGTTTTCCAGGTGTATTCTTTAACCTTATTTCCAGTAAATTCAATACAAGATGGGTCTATACACCCATAAGGAACCTAGATTTTGACATTTTGGAATTAAACGGATGAAGATCTTATTGAATTCTCTTAATATTATCCCATTCTAGAAAAAAAAGGAAACCGCTTTTGTTACCATGTCCTTAATGAGGGCCATTTCTTTTAGTAGAAGTACCCATTTAGCACATCTATCCTAGGTGTTTTTATAGGTTTAAATAAAAAATAACCTTTTGATAGGTGAATGGTTTGGACGGATTTTCATTGTCCTCTTACCAAGTTGGTGGCTAATGAAAGAGGATAATAATTGTACTAAGGATTGGCTAGAAGTTGTTGAGCGAATTAAATCCCTGAAGTAGCTTAATGCTTCCTCTTTTAATTCATTTTGGGTAACAATCACTTCTCCTTTATATTTCTTTAAAGAGTAAATTTATTAATATTATTCCTAGCCTTTATGAAATTATTAAAGAATTTTTTGTTTCTTTCTCCTTCCTTAAGCCACATCACTTTTTTTTGGTGATCCTTATTATAATCACCCTTCATGTGTAGGATAACTAAAGATATTAATCAATTAAACTCTTTGTGGAATAGTTTATTTAAGTGTTACCATAAATTTCTAATAACAACATTAACTTTAGCTTCCCATACTTTTATTCGAAGACCTTATCATCAACCTTATTGATGCTAATATCGTCTTAAGCCATAATCTTTGCCATTTTCCTAAAATTAAAAAGTCAATTCAGGCTTATACTCTCAAGATAAAATATCTCTAAATAAAATAAATATCATGACACTTTTAATCAATTATATATTCTATATATGCTTACATATCAATTCATAAGATTCAATTTTGTAGGGTGCATGACTCACCATTAATATATCTATGTGTTCACCAATGCGCATAACATCTTTGGCCTCTATAACCTTATATGCTCTCTCTCACTTCTGCCTTTTCTTTCCATTTTCTCTACTACATTGACCATTCTACCCCTTATTCTTTCCTTTTTTAGATATTTTAATCCTGACCTCCCCGTCGGTGCTCCTCTTTAGTCTTCATATAAGAAATACTTAGTAGAGGTGGTACCTATATGGAGGGCCTTTTAAAGGCCATGTTAATGTCCATAAAAGATGGCGGGGCACCTTCGACCATGTCTACGGATTTTTTTCCTATGCTCACTCTAAAGTTAGTTCCACAACCTGCGTCTAAAAAGGGGGTGAGTCCACCAAAAACTTTAAATTTTAATGATTCACTAAAGTCTTTACCCACTAATGGTGTTTGGAAAAAGAAGATTCAATTTCAGCAGCCTAAATACAAATGAAACGTTTCCCAGATGTAATGATGGATGGTGTAGTCAGTCCACCAATCAAATTGTTGCAACTCGAAAAGAGGGCTTGGTCCACTACCTTGATTGGCTCTTTCTAGAGCAAGAGAGCCAAATGTTTAGTCATCAATGCATAGGCCACTACACAATGGGGTAAGAAAGGTTTGGAAAAATCTTTGCTCATAGATGATAACACTATACCGTTTAAATTTGTTGTTGATAGCAACTTGAATGAAATTCTAGAAATGGGCCCTTGGCATATAAAAGGCCAACCCATTTTTATTCAGAAGTAGAAACCTGTGATTGCTTTTGATAGGGAAGATGTCGAAGCTTTTCCTATGTGGGTGAGTTTTCATAATCTGCCTCTAGAACTTTGGACATTTTTTAGATAGTTATTTAGGCAAGCCTCTATCTATGGATGCTTAAACCTCTAATACGGAGAGAATTGGGTATGAAAAAATATATGTGGAGGTCAAAAGCAACACTATATTACCTGATACTTTGTCAATTCTCAAATTGTGTGAAAGAGGGGAGCATGTGAAATCTAAAATTAAGGTGACATATACATGGAAGCTCTATACGTCAACCAAGAAATGACTTCTTGTAGGGAAAATTTTTCAAACTAGATGGCAGGAAGATTTATTAGGGGCTGACTCTATTACAGTGAAGAAGGAGGAGGTTCCAGAAGTCCAATTGAAGGATAATGAGAAATCTATGTTGTTCAAATATAATTAGGGTACTTCAATAATAATTACCCCAGATATTGGTGATGAGAAGCTTAATCTAGCTTCTAGAAACACTTCTCGACTACAAAGTAATTCAGTAGAAGTTAATCCACATTTTAGTGATAGGAAGCTCAACTAAACTCTAGCAAAACCTCTCGGATAAACATAGGTGACAAACAAGAAGATATAACTTCTACACAAGACTCAAAATTTGTGGAACAAGAGATGGAAACTGAAACTGGTTTGCTGGATAAGAAAATTACTGATGATCAAACAAGCAACTTGCAGCAGATCCAATCAGAGAATAATAGAATTGATGAGATAGTTGAAAGTTTTCATGATATTTCTTCTAATTCCAAAAGAAGATAAATTAAGAGGAAAGCTAAAAAGAAGGGGTTATCCCCTTAAGTGAACATTCTAGTATGGAATACAAGAGGGTTAAATGAACCTCTCAAATAGTCCATGGTGAAAGAATTAGTATTTGAGAGGAAGCCTATTCTGGTAGGCTTCCTTGAGACAAAAATAACGCTCCCCATATTCAGTCTGGACTTTCTTTTTTGTGAAAAGCAGTATGGACTTTCTTTTTTGAGTGCTCAATAGAAGACTATTACTAATCATGTAAATCATTATAATGGCTGGATTATTTGCTTATATAATTCAGAACACATGGAGGCGACGGTTACTAAAATGAGTGATTAATTCATGCATCTAAGCTGTTGGATGAAATATCATATTTTTATTTTTGAAGTCACAATTATTTATATATCAAATTTTACATTCTAAAGGGCGAATTTATGGACTGATTTGTAACTCATTCAAAATGACATGCAACAGTCGTGGTTAGCAATAGGAGATTTTAACTTATCATTAAGATCTAGTGAAGTTAATCTTGGAGTAAGATATAAAATATAAGGTAGCTGATAATTAACTCAATTACTCCAACAGGTAATGTTGTTAGATCTTAGATCAATTGGTAGAGTATTTACATGGTCGAATAAGCATCAAAGTGAGATGCTACTTCGGAAGAAACTAGATAGGGATATGGTGAATCAAACTTGGTTATGTCAATTTCCACAATCATATGTTTGCTTTGGAGATAACATTTTTTCAGATCAATCATACATCCTCATCTAGAAAATGAATGAAATTACTAAACTAGGGGCTCCCTTCATATTCTTTAATGGAGTCACACAGATGGAAGGTTTTATGGAGATTGTGACAACGCGTGTCGAGTGCACTGTAAAATTTACCTAACTGTGCATGCTAAAAATTTATAGTTATGGTGAGTCAGGATCGTATCCATGGGGAATGTTCAGTTAATTCTAGTAATGAAAATAATCGATGCAAAGGAAATAGAAAGGGGTTTTGAGTTGATGCTATCGAGAAAACAAAATAAAAATTAAACTAATGCAAGCAATTTATAGAAAACATTCAAAGATGATAAGAGTGATGAATATGTGTAAAACCCGGTTCTCCGATCAATCTCGGCCTAAACACATTTTAACATACATTATTACATTATCATCTTCACACCTCTCTTCGAACTATTGATCATGAATTAATAACAAGCTCTGTTAATCTCAATTTTTCCTTAGTTCATAGTTAATTAAAACAAGCTCTTTAATTAACCCTAACTATCAGATAACCTAGAATAAGCACTCTAAGTTTAATCGGACAGCCGCATTACGAATGAGAAAAATAGATCAATCTATGCAATAACCATACAAGTTTGGATTATTCAACTTATCCTACATTATTGCTAATGATGTAGTACCATTAGTTGTCATATATAACTTTAAACATGACTATTACGTATCATATTCAAGTTCTAGAAATGGGTTTTCATGAAAAGCAATCTAGTAGAGCATTAAAATCATTCTTACACAATCCCCAATCAATAAACACAATATAATTTAAACATTCAAAAATAGGGAAGCAACATGATACACAAAGATGATATGCCTTAATATGCTCCTCGACATCAACTTCACCTCTGAACCGGTGTCAGAAAGTTAGCCTTCCATCTTCTCCATTGTTCTCCAAGAGATGAGCTTCTATCACCCTTTTCTTTCTCTCGAAACCCAAAAATGATGAAGAATAAATGAAGAACATTTTTTGTCATCACAACATATTCTATTTATAGTGAAAAGTAGGTTTTTAGGACAGGTGGCATAAAACTCACGAGCGTGCATGGAGTGTCCCATGTCCATGAATGGCCTAGATGAGGCTCACAGGCATGAGCCTACTTTGCATAGGTGTGACAAGGAGTGTCATGCCTATGTATCTCATGACCATGACACAATTGTCATGGCCGTGAGAGATGTCTCAAGACTATGACAATTTATGCATGGCCGTAAGCTACTTTTTTGCATTCTTCATCTTGATGTTTTCATTATATACTCTTTTCTTCCTTGTCATTTTCTTATCTTCTCTTGCTTTTATCCTTCTCTTTCTTTTTCCATGAAGACAATTGAATGTGAATCATAAGAAGATAGCTCAAAGAGACTGCTTTCCAATCACTTTAGCCATTATGCTTCCAAATTGTACCTAAAATCAAATATGAACCAAAGTGAATGTCTAAGCATTTGAAAGCATTAATCACTAAATGTAATGGATTAAATGTATCAACAATTAAGAACATATCAAATTTTCCTATATTTAGCTTTTGACCAACGTTAGGTAAATCATCAAAATCAAATTCACAAACCAAAAACACTTACTCATTTTCCATATTTCTCAAGAATCGATAGTCATAAGCAAAGATGAATAACTTTCAAAATCTATAGCAAGAACTCAACATTCAACGCTTCTACTCATGATCAATCAATATTCATCACCCTTAGAAATTGAGCAATTTAAAGGAAGAATTGGACCAAATGTGTTTAAAAAAGATAGATCCATAGGTACACTCAAACAACATTTATGATTATAACATTCCACAAACATAATCATGAATCAAAGGACTTTTCTAAGATTGTAATGTGGGCAGGGGTAAGGTAAGATGTATTTAGGTAATGTAGCATAAAAGCCATCAAGCTAGTGAAGCAAAAGTAACACTCAATGAAACATAAAGCGCACATGCTAACATTCTTTCAAAACTGGGTACCATCAGCTATGATGAATGCAACAATTATATTTTTTAATAGCTCAAATTTAAGCTATCACACCATAAACCACATGAAGCATAACAATACATTGAAACTATAAAGAGTGATCCTTCAAAGCCACATCTACCTCATATATGTTATAAGTAATTCACTTATTCCAAACAACTTTAGGAGGAGAAACCAATCATGTGCAACTTTTCAAAATAAACGTATTTCCTCCTTGATACTTTTATTCAAACTTTTTCTTTTTCTTTTTCCTTTTCCTTTTATTTTTGTTTTTCTTTTCTTTCCTTTTCCTTTTCTCTTTCTCTTTCTCTTTCTTTTTATTTAAAAATTGAAAGAACTACATCAACATGGGAATTTCATTAATAAGACATAAAATGACATGCCAACAATTATAACCATCCCACACATATGCACACCTATACTTTTGTACATCCACAATCAACCAATGCTCGACTAGCTTTAAGGCTTGGGTAGGACATTTGGTTAGGTATAAAGAATGTAATGTCGTTAGTGCAAAAAGAAAGACTAATAAGACTCAAGGGTCTTAACAAAGGAAAATTTATATCAATAGGTAGGCTATTTGGCTAATGTAGCTTGTAAAAATAAATAATGCCTATATCAATATAAGGTTAATGTATGTGGTAAAAATGTGGTCTTCAATAAAAAATCAAAGTAAAGTCAAGATGTACATGTTATGAATGTCACATATAAACAAAAGACAATGAGACTGATACAGATCTGTCAGTCTAATAAGGCTCAAAATCTCACTGACTTTTATCTACCACTAGTTACTACTCTTCGAAAGAAAATGCATATTGACTAATCATAAGAGCAAAAGTACATGCTAAAGTTGCCATGGATTTTTCTAGTCAATTCACAATCTAATTATGACTATATAGTCTTAAAAGTAATAAAAAAGAGAAATTTTTTATTTTGTTTGTTCGATTTTGAAAATGCTTAAGAAGCCACATAAGCAACCATTAAGCTAAAAAACGTGTATAAAAACTAAGATCCCCACCCTCACACTTAAAACTTACATCACCTCCAATGTAACACCAAATGTAAGAAATGGAGCATTTAAAGAAAATAGAAAATATGAAAATGTAAATAAATAGAAATCAACTTCCCTTAGGTTGCCTCCTAAGTAGCACCTTTGTTTATTGTCATTAGCTTGTCTCCATATTGCCCGCATCAAGTGACACCATTCGTGTTTTCCAACATCAACACTTTTATATCCTCTATTTGGAAGCCTTTATAATACGGCTTCAGGCGATGACCATTCACAGTGAATATCTTGTCAGTTTTCAAACTCTGTATCTCTACTACACCAAAAGGAAAGACATGAGTAACAACAAATGAACCAACCCAACAGGAACACAACTTACCTGGGAATAATTTCAACCTGGAGTGATATAAAAGCACTTTCTAACCTAAAACGAAGATTTTCCTTGAAATCATCTTGTCATGAAAAGCCTTCGACTTCTCCTTATATATAATTGCCTTCTGAAAGGAGTCATTTCGCATCTCCTCCAACTTTTGCGATTGCAACTTACTATGCACATCTGCATCATCCAAATTCATGTTGCATCTTTTTATAGCCCATATGACTTATGTTGCAATTCCACCAAAATGTGACACAGCTTCCTAAACACTAGTCTATATGAAGACATCCCAATTGGTGTTTTATATGCCGTCCTATAAGACCATAGTATGTCTTCCAACCTCATACTCCAATCCTTTCTATTAAGCTTAACTGTCTTCTCTAGATTGATTTGATTTCTCAATTTGACACTTTAGCTTGTTTATTGGTTTGGAGATGATAAGAGGTGGAAACCTTGTTCATGATGTGATATTTCTTGAATAGTATTTCCATCACCTTATTGCAAAATGGGTTCCCCTGTCACTAATGATTACCTAGCATCCTGAACTTAGAAAGGATGTTAGCATTAACAAAATCTGTAACAACTTTGGCATCATTAGTTCTAGTGGTTTTAACTTCCACCCATTTGGAAACATAATTGATTGCAAGTAATATATAATTAAAACCAAAAACGGAGGTAAACATTACCCAAATGTCAAAAATTACATAAAAAAGAAAAGGAGTTTGTGGCAATTGATCTTTGCAGGACAAGTTACCTGACCATTGGCACCTATCACATAACTTACAAAAGATGTATGTGTCCTTGAACAAGGAGGACTAGTAGAAACCACTCTCTAAAACATTATAGGTCATCCTCTTTACTCTAAAGTGTCCTCCACATACATACGAGCAGTAGAAGGCTAAAATCGAAGGTGTTTCACTTTCAAGCTTGCACCTCCTTATGACTTGATCTTCATAATGCCTCCATAGATACAGGTCATCTCAAACATAATACTTCGCTTCATTTTTCAACTTATCTGTCTAAGCCATTGACAAACCAACAGGTAGTTTGTTAATAACTAAGAAATTCACAATGTCTACATACCATGGAGGTTTCAATTCGATTGAAAATAATTGTTCATCTGGAAATGTCTCTCTTAGAGGAATGTCATCGTTTTCTCTTATTAAGCGATTGAGGTGATCGGCAACCACATTTCCTATCCCCTTCTTATCTTTTATCTCCAAGTCGAACTTTTAAAGGAGGAGAATCCATCTAATTAACCTCAGTTTTGATTCTTTCTTTGTGAGTAAGTTTCATAAAGCTACAAGATCAGAATAAATAATTACTTTAGTAAAAGCAAATACGACCAAAATTTTTCTAAAGCAAAAATCACAGACAAAAGTTTTTTTTCAATTATCGAATAATTTAATTAAGCTGGATTCAGACTCTTTGAAGCATGATAGATGGCATGTAAAGCTTTGCCCACTCATTGTCTTAGAGCTGTCCCCAATGCATAATCACTTGCATCACACATGATCTTAAAGGGTAGGCGCCTATTTAGGGGTTGAATCACCAATGGGAATGCTAAGAGCTCCTTAAGTTTATTAAAGGCTTCCTTACACTTATCATCGAACTCAAAGGAAACATCTTATTGTAACAGCTTATATAATAGTGTAGCTATCTTTGAAAAGTCCTTGATAACAAAGAAAAGAACACACTTCCCGTACTTTAAGTGTGAGGTAAAGAAGAAATGAGATCAACTTTAGATTTTTCTACCTCTATACCTCTAGCAAATATAACATGCCCTAAAACTATACCTTGACCTACGTACCATTAAATGACATTTTCCCAATTAAGTATAAGGTTATTTTCAATGCATCGTTCTAAGATAAAAGCAAGATTCTCAAGGAATTCATTAAAATAAGAACCACAAACGCTAAAATCATCCATGAATACCTCAATGATTTTCTTAACATACTTAGAAAAAATGCTCACTATAAATCTTTGGAACGTGGCGAGTGCGTTGCATAATCCAAATGGCATCCTTCAGTAATCTAATGTACCAAATGAGAATATGAAGGTGGTCTTTTCTTAATATCTCAGTATGATCAGTATTTAAAGATAACCTGAAAAGCCATCTAAAAAATAATAATACTCATAACCAACCAATCTCTCAAACATTTGATCTATAAAGGGAAGGGGAAAATAGCCTTTACGAGTCATTGAGTTCAATTTCCTATAATCAATGCAAACTTGCCACCAGTTTGCACTCTGGTGGGAATCAACTTACCTTCCTGATTGGTCACAACTATGATTCCAGAATTCTTTGGAATCACCTGAAAAAGACTTACCCATTTACTATCAGAGATCAGGTTAAGTTTGAATCTTCCAAACCCTCAATATTCCACAAGCACACAATTCGTAGCGTAGAAAAACTATAAAACTGAAAATAAACAATGCCACAGAAAGTAAATATGAGAATTAAATTCAACCAATAAAATCAGAAGTTAAACATGAAGGAATTAACAATTAAGCAATAAGCAAGCACAATGGAAATCAACCAAAGAATTTACTAAGTTATGAGAAAGAGAATTTTACCTATGATTAATACTAACCTAGCTGATTATGTGTTAATGAGGTGCGGGTTCTAGACAATCCTAGGGCTAATTATCCTCTATCGAGTTATAACCATTAAACCCTAATTTATAAACTGTAATTGGATTATGAAATTTGTAATCTCTCAATTAATAAAAGACCTACAACCCTAATTAGATCTAAAGCACTCTAATAAACTATCAGGTCTTACACGGGATCTCTCTCCACACAATTACCTATATGATTAGTTACGGGTTCTATTGAATTGTCTAACTCTCATTAATCTGATCTAATCATTTTTTATTTAGTTCACCCTCTCAGTTTATTACCAAATTATACAAGAAATGCAAAAAGTCACAATACCCAATTCAAATAGCACAAAATCAACTCGGATAACATTAACTCAAAATAAAATCCCAAAGGAGAGTTAGAAAATCATCATCATTCTACCATCTATCATCATACAATCCATCCCAACTTTATACATGAATAAAATTAAAATGAAAAGGAAATAGAAACTTGGAATGGACGATCTGGGAAGGTAGCAGCATAAAAAACCCTCTCAATTCGGGAGGTACATCGAGACCGCTTCTTCTTCCTCCTTCCTCTTTCTCCTCTCTTTCTCTTCCTCTTTCTCTCTTTAGGGTTTCTATCATGATCCCTTTATGCTCTTCTTAATGTTCTTTAAATAGTCTTTTATTTTTTGGGCAACCCTAGGGTCTTTTCAGAGTCCGAAAGGTCTACAAAGTCCCTCGAAATATGAAGTTCATAAGCGACTGCACGTCTGCCCGTTGTAGGCCACAATCGTAGCCCACATCTGAGCCTTCTATCATGATCGTGGGTCGTTGTTTAGCTCAAATTTCTTCCAAAACTCTTATGTTCTTCGATATTGACCTTAAAACACTAGCAAACACATCAAGGTACCTCAAAAATGTAATATTTAAGCTCAAAATGTAGCACCCCCTTACCATTGGGTACGCACCGGGACGCCCGCAGGTCATTCCGGTACATATCCTACGATAAGGGTGAGCTACGTGCGATCACTACATTCATTC
>JANQAP020000007.1:3764326-3774480 GCA_026874005.2 Erythroxylum coriaceum
TTTTAATTAATAATAATATTTTAATTAAATATAATGTAATTAATTAAGTAATAATAATAATAATTTAATTAATTATATTGTAACTATCTCATCGTAATAAAAAAATTATAAATACACTTAAAATAAATATTGATACAATTATAAATTAATCAATGAATTACATATTTCAAAGCATATTATACTGTAGGGGCATTTTTGTTATTGACATTGTTTTTATGTTCTGTCTACTGTAACCAAACACATTTTTGAGACAGTTTTTTTTGTTTTGTCCATCACAACCAAACATCTTACTGTCTCCAATTTATGTTCTATTCCGTCTCAAAATTTTTGTCTCGTTCTGTTTCGCATCCAAAAGATAGTAATCAAACACAGCGTAAGATAACAGAAAAGCAAGTACACCATTTGCAGCTGATGCTCCAAAGAACATTCGACGCCCTCACTCAGTATATAGGACAGGAAGCTACGTATGGCAATGGATATCTTTTTTATTTATAATAGGAGGACAGTAACGCCTACTTGTAATAGTTGAGAGGGCGGAGGCAACTCTTTTGAGCGTTTCGTGAAAAACTAGGTAAGGGGCGTGTTCGACATTTCGAAACTAATTTGAGAGCCAAACTTTGGCAGGCAGGATTAGGATAATCGAGTTTGCCTGTTGGATTCAAGATTTGTTGATGTGGTCCCCCAGAGAGCAGAAGTAAGCAAGTTGCTTCGCTTTTGCTGACCCATGTCAACTCGTTTTGCCCCTAAAATCAGCCGTTTCAACGAAAGTTTGATACAACCAGCAGCACAGGATATTGGTTATATATAAAATTGTCCTATCCTATGTTGACCAAATATTTTTACATTATTTCATGGACCCCACTGGTCGATACGAATGACGTCAGCCCACAAAGCTCAGACAAACTCCATGTCACTTTCTGCCACTGAGCGTAAGAGCCACCACACGTCGTTGGACCGAATCCATGGCTGATTTGATTTTGTTTCAAACCCAGTAATCAGAGGAGATGGTTACTTTCACGCGCTTATAGAAAAATAAATAACAAAATAATTTCCATGACCTCTAAATTCCGGTTATTGGATGATCAATTTATTTGGAGTGAAAGAATTTATCTGAGTTGATTTGCAATTTTCTTAAATGTGTGTAAATTTCTTTTCAAATATTTCACTTAGCCTTAGATTTGAACAAAAGGAGACTGTAGCTGCAAAGGATAAGTATGATAGTAAGAATAAATGAGGAAATGATTACAGTACTCGGGATTCAGAGACGCGCTTGCGATTGGAGAGCACGAAGTTTATTAGAAGTGACGTGGTCCCGTGATATGAAATCAAATGTACAGAGACTACTACTGTTCACAAGCACGCGAGAAGTACTATGAGAAAACATAATAATATGATCATTTATAAGGGGAACCTTTGGACTGCTTACCCTTTTCTTGAGTTTTTGCTCCTTCCACATCCCTCTTTTGGATCTCCACCGTTCAAGTATATGTTCCCAAAAGATCGTGCTAGATCTTAGGCCTTTCTAGATCTATCCAAAAAGTCAAAGACAATGCTCGAGAGTACTCATCCAGTGTGTGGTGCCCACGAGTAAGATTATAACATATTTTTGCTTGTTTGTAGTTTTTATTTTTACTTTTTGTTTTTGTTTTAAATAAAATAAGAATTTGTTTAATCGTTAATGTTAATATAAATATAAATATATTTTTATTATTGATAAAACTTTATTTTTAATGAATTAAATTTATTTGTTTAAAATTTAAATTTTACTTTAAATATATTTTAATTATTAAGTCAAAATTTTATAAATTTTGAAAATATTTTAAATTTAATTATATTTATTAATAGTTATTAAATTAATTTTATTTAATTTACTTACAAAATAAATAAATTATTTAATTAAATATAATATTAAACTAAATTATTTGTAATGCTTATTAATCATTAGTATATTAAATAATTACATAATATATATTTAAATGAAAGTAAATAAGGTTATGAAAAAACAGAAAAAAACATTTTGTAATTTTATAAATTTTGAAAATCAGAACAAATCAAAACTAAAACAAAAATTAAAAATTGAAATAGGCAAATTTTTTTGACTAAATTTGAAAACAAAATAAAAAATAAAAATAGAAACAAACAGCTTGTTAATACATTAATTTTTATTCAAGTAAACGAAGCATTTGATTTTATTTTTATTTTTGTTGTTTTTAATTTTTAATTAGTATTTTGAATAAAAATTTGTTTAACTATTAATGTTAATATAATTATATTCTTATTATTAATAATAATTCTATATTGTATAAAACTTAAAAATAAATTAATTTTATAAATTAATTAAATTTAAATTTACTTTAATCTCTTGCTTAATATTTATTAATAAATTGTTAGTAAAACATTATATTTTTATTAATTAATTTTATTTATTTTTGACAAAATATGTATGCTCTTTAATCTTATAATATTCCTATCCTAGGTTTAATAATGATGTAAATATATACAGATACATATACATTAAGAGTATAGCTAGTATGGTGGTATATGATGTTTAGTTTTACTTGTGGAAGTAGACGGTTTGCCTAAAATTAATTTTTGATTATTACCAAATTTGGATGAAAAGTAATTCATGTACATGTGAGCGAAACAAACGAAATAATCAATGTACAACAGCAATTTCGTTGAACGGCAAAAGCGGAAGGCTTTGGTATAATCGAAATAATCAATGTACGACAGCAATTTCGTTGAATGGGAAAAGCACAAGGCTTTTGGATTAGTGTGAGCCATTCAGAATTATTCTAGTAGCAAATAGCGGCCTTAGATTACCTGTGCCGTTTTTTCGGTAACCTCTGATCCAACAACGTTTAACTTATTTAATTTCCTCTCTCCTAATTATGGCTAGATATTGTTTAAAACATGTGAGGACGGAAAAAACCATACAGATGATTTGAATCGCAGCTAGCTGGGAAAAGAGACATTAGATTTTTTTGTTTTAGTTGTAATGTTTTTATTACGTTTTATTAAATTTTATTTTTATATATATAAAAGAAAGAATTTGATAAAAAAAAAAGAGAGAGGTACGACGAAGTTATCATGAGACGGATCTGCGCAGTGGTCACATCTAAATCGAGCCTAACCACGACTAGATCTCTATCCACACTTTACAGCTTACGATCAGTAGACAAGTACTTTTGCCTGTTCTTTTCACCAATTACTATATTATTATAATTATCATTTCTCACAAATCCGTTACGAGATTTATAAAACAAAACAAGAAATCAAATCACCTTCGGCCCGACTCCCTCTTACTAGTAGGCAGGTAGATAGATAAATAGACTACTTGTTTCTCTCGGAAGCCACTGACAAAAGACACTGAAGACGCATAATCCAAGATCCTCCGTCCTTGCTTGATTTTATTTATATATTTTTTTATTCTTACATATAAATATGAATAAGATCGTATAAAATAGAATAAATATAGACTAATAAATATAAAAGATCTCTTTCCTTCTTTTAGATCTTCCTATGTTTTTGACATTTGATTTTTTTCTTTAAAACATCACTAGAATGGGTCCTAATTACAAAGTTTTTGAATATTAGAATCAAGTGTACTAAGGTGACCAGTTGCGTTGTACATGTGACGTACTTCTCAGCAAAAGTTTATTGTTATCCAGCAATAAGATGTTCAGTAATCAATGTCCCTGCGTGAGCTTGTTCTTTTGAAGACAATAAATGCAATTATTACCGTTTTTATAATATTCCGGGAAACGAGAGTAGATAATTTGATATGAGGAATGAAAAAGAATGAAGGTCTATTATTATGGGGTTTTTTCTTCATGAAGTAGGATGACCTTTTTGTCCTTGGATACTATTGTTTCAAATACTAAAGGTGAGCCAAAGCCTACTCAGGCTTGGTGGGCCTTCATCTACATTTCTAGACCCGGAGTCATTATAATAATTTCCTTTCAACTGTCTTGGTATTTTCCTTACCAGGATTTGTGCGAGGTTAATGCATAATATTTTAAAAATCATGAAAAAAAAATTAAATCAATACGATAAGATACTTAAGGATTAAAAGTTTAACTATTATCGGATCATTATAAAATCCATATATAGTAAAAATTAAACAAAATTTAAAAATTTAAAATAAGATTTAAAAAAAGACTATAATTGTTCATAAAAATGTTAAAATTTAATTAAAAATTTGTTAAATAAAAACAAACTAGTTTATTTTATTTTTTAAATATTAGATAGTTTGTAAAACCTGAACAATTAATTAATAAACCGATCGATTTTTAATAACAAAGATTATCAAAATAAATCAAATAGAAAAGTTAACCGGTAAAATAATAATATCACAAAATTTTCCAATACTTTTAGCCGATAATTCTTTCAAATAAAAGGGATAGTATACCAAACTTTAAATTTATATTCACCAAATGAAACCAAAGCATCACAAAGAAAACATAAGGATTATTGTAAATCACTTAGTCTCGTAATTGTTTTAAAGTTTTGGTCCCTTATGTTTTGCTACAAACACTTACCCACAAAAGCATAAGCTTAGCACCATAGCTTATAACTCCTTATTTTTAGGATATGGAGTAGATCATAAAGGGTTTAAAGTTATGAACTTGTGCAGAAAAATACTATTGGTCTTAAAGGGATGTATTTTTCTCAATGTTTTAAAAACTAGATCAGGAGTTAAATTTGTAAAATAAGAGATTTAAGGTTTAAAAGATTCAATTGATATTAGACTATTATAAAATCAGTTAAAGATTGAATAAATTAAAATTTTAAAAAATGATTGAAAGAGAATGTTCTTACCTATCAAATAATTTGAAGTTTAATTAAAAAAAACTGTTATTAATTTTTATTTATAAAAGTTGATTAATTTATATAACCGACCAATTAATTAATAAATTGATTGATTTTTAATAATAGATGTTATTAAAGTAAATTGAACTGAAAAATTAAAAATCTACTGAAAATGTCAGTCTGTTTAAAATTTTTATAGTTAAACTAACTGAATCGATTGAATTTTTTAATCATTGGTTTTTTCAGAAAAATATTTTCCTTATAGGACCATAAATAATAATGAACCTTTATCTTTACCAACACAAGAGCTATATTGCAATGACTTACTTGTTGAACACTTATCTATACATAATTCTTTTCCGTTGTTGTTAGACCAAATAAGGACCTAAACCATACTTTAATGATAACAAAACATATTGTTATTACTTTTTTTATATTAGTAGCTCTATTACAATGAAATTAAGTCATATATGAAAGATGGAGTTCAATAGAAGAGTAACATGAGCAAAGAAGCAAATTGAGCAAATTAAGCAATCAAAGGATGAATAAAATGAGTTAACATATGCAACTTAACTCTTAATTCTTGGACATTTTTTAAAATGATTTTGAATCAACATTTTATATAAAAAAAGTGCATTTTATCTTCGAAGAGACTAGTTTATGTACAGGTTCGACTAGCTTAAGGGTATGAATCCATTAATTGGACAAATAAGCTAAAAGTTATAAAATAGGTGTGTCTCTTAGACAAGGGGTATATTACTCGAACTCTCAATCAAACATATATATAATTGAAGGTAGGTGTCTGGCTAGTTGAACGTGACCAGGACTAATCATTACAATAACTAGTTTATGTTCTAATCACCATTGAAGTTAGATTTGAATATAAATATACTACTATTGAATTGTGAGATGAACCTTCAACCTACTACAGAGTTATTAAGAGTCTTAAGATGCTAGATATTACATGTGTGCATTGCATATCATATATTGAGTCTTAGTTCATTACTATAAACAAGAAAGGAAACTTTTGAATTTTATGGTTGTGAAATTTTTGCCATTTGAAATGTTAGTTAAGTATCCTTTGTGAGGATTCCATTTAACCTTTAACAATATTTGTAAAAGGTTACTATTTTTTATAACAAAATAAAACATTTTTTAGGTTTTCTCTTCACCCATGACAAACAATATGATGTATGAAAGATTCTCCTTAACCCGTTGAAGAAAGAAGATAGTGAATTTTTAAGTAGTGCTTAAGGAGTGGATGTAAGATGGTGATTTGTTTACACAACTACTTGAATTTTTTTAGCATACAGAAATGCTCATAACCCAAAGAGAATGGACTTATCATTTGGTAGTAACAAATTAGTGAGTGAAGTACAAATCTCATGAGGAAGTATTAGAAAACAAGTAAACTATCCTATTATTAACTAACTAGATGATTAAAAAGAACGAATGTTGATTGAGATTTAAAAATGAAATAAAATAAAACTACATAGATGATAAACCAAACAAATAGAAATAAATTAGATTACTTAATAAAGGGATAGAAGCAAGATGTAATATGCATATAAATAAGGGTACTCATGGTATCATCATTATATTCACAATTCAATTTATTGAAAAGATTTTATAATTTGGGCAGGTGAAATTTCATAAGGCAGTGAATTGCTCTTGGTCAAGTTTTAAACTCCTATTCTTAAATTGATTAATCAATATCCCTATTGGATGAAGATAACATATTATGATCCATGGAATTCTATGAAAAGTTTAATCATAACACCAAAAGGTTTATGTAATTCTATACCCAATACCTCATTCAACTTTTAATATTTAAGTCATTGTTAATTCATAAATTCTTTTGAATCATCACATACAAATTAATATTTGATCTAACAGTTATCTTTAATTAAATCACCATTAAGAACACTTAAGTTATTTATCAAATATAGAAGTTATAGCAGAAGTTGCACCAAGATACAGGTTAATAGTTGACATTGAAGATAGAGTCATATGGACTCTCCACAATATAGGCAAATTAAAAAATCTTCTAGCTAGAAATCTCTTCATACAGTATAGGCTAAATGTAGATTGGCACAAGCTTATATAGTCCCTAGAATATTGCCCGAAATATGCAATCACAGTTTGATTAGCTCTCAAAAATAGATTACCAACAATTGATAGAGTCAAATGCTCCTCTCTCACAAACCCTTTGTGCATACTATGTTATAATGTGTAAGAAACAAGAGACCATTTATTCTTCCAATTCCATTTCACAGTTACCTTATAGAGCAGAATCAAATCTACATACAATGTTGAAGGACTAGAAAACTTTTGCGATCAGATGGTGAACTAGCTTCTGAATATAAAAAAGGAAAAAGGGTGTTACCTAACTCCTATTGGGAGCTTTTTGTGCAAGCATATATGAGGTCTAGCAGGAAAGGAATAGGAGAAAATTCATATATAAGCAAATGGATGCCTTAAGCTTTCAAAGGTCTACCTTAAGCAAGATTGAAGAGTATTTCACGCTATCTAAAAACAAGGTTTAAGTTACAAGAGAAGTGGCTCAAATATGGGGAATTCCCCAACTTTAAATTGGAAAATTAGAGTATTACAATCCTTCTATTATAATGATGTCTAATGAGATGGCTCAACATTATCACTCTTAGTACATTTTCTAAGGCTTAGCCTTATTTTTGGAATACAATCTTAATTTCCAAAAACACATTAAGAACAATTATAAATATACCCATGATTATCAAAATATTTCATAGAAAAATTGAAATCAATCTATAAAAAACAATAACTAAGCTTTTTCCTATTTAGATATAGATAAATTTTATTTAAGAATCATATTCAAAATAATAAATATAAATTAAATATTTATTCATAGTAGTGTTTTTCTTATATAGATCTTAATCTATTGATCTTCTCTATTATAGATTGACAATTACATATCTCTTTTCTTATTGAAGATGAAATTCTATCTTCATTCCAAAGTTTTCTTTTCATCTTTGATAATTAACCTGAGTTTAGAATGAAAGAATATTGAAAAGATCCTAGAATTATGGTTTCTCATATCTATTTATAGTTGTCTATATTAGGAACATGATATAGGTCATAATTTTATGCCAAACTATAGAGCTCTCAAAAACTCACAAAACTTAAAATTAAAAGGTTAAATATCTCTATCTTAGCTTTCTACAGCCACTTGAATCATTTAAATCAAATTTAGGATGAGAAAGTTATAACCAATTTATGAAGTGGTGCATAAGTTGTCTTATAGATTTTTTTAGAGAGGGACACGAGCTTTACCACACCTGTACCTTAGACTATAGATGTCTACTTGCTCTAAGGATAGGACACTAACTTTGGCATGCTCGTGTATATACACTTTGAACCTTCCTATTTATCTTATGAATTACACAGTATTTATGATGCAATTGTGACTCAGGTTGTATTACTCTTTAGTTTTCTTCAATGCATCTCTCATTGAACTATATTCTAGATTATGTCTCTTCCAATACTTGATCCATATTGGGTATGGGCTACCACTTGGGCATCGTTTAGACCTACTTTAACCAAGAATTGTTATTTCCTTCAAACTTTTCCTTATAATCCTCTCTAATTTTTTTACAAATCTCATCCAAAACCAACATCTTCTTAAATACCTCAAAATAAAACATAATTAAAACAAATTAATTTAAATATTAAAACAGAATAAAATTCTAAAGAAAATATGTAAATTTTCCATGAAATCAAATATCCCACAAATAGAATTTTCCTTATCCTTTACTAAATCAATCTAAAAATAAGTAGCTTAACACGGTCCAGTTCTAGGAAAATTGTGACCTAATAAGCTAAATGCATTTAAATTCTCATGTTAAAGGCTCAATATAAACCCTCCCCACACTTACATAGTTCATTGTCCCCAGTGGACAAACAAAAAGAATAGCTACTACAAGATTAATATAAAATAAAATATAGAGAAAAAGGAAAATTTAAGGTTCAAGAAATAGCAATGTTGCTTACACCTAATAGATACATCAAAATGTGAGAACCTACGAAGAGAATCACACGTAACACAAGGATAGGAAACTAATAAAAACAATAGAAAAATATCTAAAAAGAAAATAAAACAAATAATTAAAAAGATTTTTTGTAGATTAGATATAAAAAGCAGCACCAAAGGAGAACGTGACCCCCTTAGGTACCTTCTCACTAGCTAAATGGGGCTTCAAACTCTATCCATTAACCTTTAATATTCTAGTTGTTTCAGTCTTGACATTTATAGCACCAAAAGGGTATACTTTCACTATGGCGAAACAGCTAGCTCATTTGGATGTAAGCTTACCTAGAAACAATTTGAGTTTGGAATTAAAAAGGACTTACTAACCAATATCATATTCTCGCTTAAGATGTTCTTATCATACCATTCTTTAGTCTTCTACTTATAAATCCAAACATTTTCCATAGAATTTAGTTTAAGTTCCTCCAATTCACTCTATTGCAATCTTCTCTTATCTCCAATAGCTTTTAAATCTACATTAATGCCTTTATGGCCCAATAAACCTTATGCTCCAATTCAATAAGTAGATGTTTTATAAGCTATAACTGTATCATCATATCAAAGTGTCCTATGTTTACTTGACCTACTCACCATTTTTTCCAATATTCCTTTTGATTCTTGATTTGTAAGTTCTGTTTGGGCATTCCATTGAAGATGATAAGTTATTGTTTTATGAATCACTACATACCTTTTCAATAACAAATAGAAAGAACAGTTGCAAAATGGGATCCTTCATCATTATTGATAGTTTTAGGTACAACAAACTTTGGAAAATGTTTTTATTTGCAAACTTCAACACTACCTTAGATTCATTACTTATTGATGTTATAATGTCAATGCATTTATAGATATAATCATAATGTGAATGTATTAATATATATATATATATAATCAATAAAAATTAATATATATTGATTATCGCATGAAGTAGGAAATGGTCACATAAAATTGATGCCCTAAGCATCAAACGATTCAACTTCCATGACTATAGTCAAACGCATTTCATTTCTCTTAGAGATATTACCATTCTTCTAATATCTATCACACCTACTAATGTAATGTCTAGCACTGCTATACATAGTACAAAAATAAAAGTCATATCGACTCAACTTGGCAATAGTTTGGTTATACTAAAATGGTCACCACACTTTATATAATGGATATTTAGGATGTCCATAAGTTCTTTATATGGACACTCCTTGTAACACCCCATTACCCTAGGGTACGCACCGGGACGCCCGTAGGTCATTCCGATACATATCCTAAGATAAGGGAG
>JANQAP020000007.1:3835655-3845662 GCA_026874005.2 Erythroxylum coriaceum
CAAGTGGCTAATAAAAGTTCTGTTGACTTCATTGTTTGTATCAAATGATTATAAAACAAAGTGGAATGTTTTGGTTATTGATTTCCTGTAATTGATGTTTGTGATTTAAAAAAAAAATTATACCAACTTTAATTGTTTAGTGATGTGATGTGGCACACCACCCTCGCGGGGCACGAATTCGGATATCACAATCGATATCGGGTTCGGGTCCAGCGGGAGTGGGGTGTTACATTTAAAGTATAACATAAATTTCTTCCTCTACTAATAGTTAAGATTGGGTGAAATAGTACCTTTAACCAAATAGATGAAAAATTTTGTATACTAAAGAATGGTTATAATTGCTAATAACTATTCATCAGTGAAGCATTCACTTATTGATATTACTTCTACACTCACTAGTCTCTCTAATTGGGATAGATGGTCGATAACTATATTTTTTGTCCCTTCTTATATTTAGTCTCTCAATCAAATTCTTGTAACAAAAATATCCATCATATTTTAAATATGGTTTAGCATTCTTCTTTGTAGCAAATTTTTAATAGCCACACAGTCTATATAAATTATCATTTCAGACCCTACCAAATATGATCTAAACTTTTTAAGAGCAAAAATAATAGCAAGTAGTTATTTTTCTTTTTTGCTTGCATAATTCAATTGAGCATTTTAAAAATCCTGCTAATATAACAAATAGCATGAAATTTTTATCCCTTATGTGCCCAAAAATTGCTCCCATTATAAGTCATTAGCATCACACATACATTTAAATGGTAAACTCTAATATAATGTGGGTATAATTAGTGCTAATAACAATTAATCTTTCAACTTATTAAATGAATCTATGCAATCTACACCAAAATTAAATGTTACATCATTATTTAATAGGTTTCATAGGAGATGAGAGATTTTGAGAAATCTTTAATGAGCCTCCTATTAAAGTTTACATGTCTTGCATAACTTTTAATTCCTTTGATAATGATAGGAGGTGACATCTTTGATAATGATAGGAGGTGACATCTTATCTATTACTTCTGTCTTCACTATGTCCACCTTAATCCTATGTGTTAAATTCTAATTACTTAATGCTTTCTTGCACCATAAACTGACCCTTTTCTGAATACTACCCTCACTAGTAGGTCTAGTGAGATTTGATATCAATAAAAATGGGACTAAGTATTGTTTTATCGTGATAGGTTTTGTTAAGAATTCGAACATCAAAACATGATGAGAAGGGTATGATTCACCACTTTTTAAAAAAGAAAGGATTGAGAGTGATAAGATCCTATAGTTTGATCACCGTTAACAAGCTAGATAAGATCAAAGTTTTTAAAGAACCTAAAATAGGAATACTAAAAAAATATGGTTTATTTATTCAATAATAGCCGTGATAATTTTTCCATTAAAATCATAAT
This sequence comes from Erythroxylum coriaceum, assembly GCA_026874005.2. Taxonomy (NCBI): domain Eukaryota; kingdom Viridiplantae; phylum Streptophyta; class Magnoliopsida; order Malpighiales; family Erythroxylaceae; genus Erythroxylum; species Erythroxylum coriaceum. The sequence continues at coordinate 3,837,065 of JANQAP020000007.1, forward strand.
AAAGCCTCTTGTAGTTATACAACTCTAAAAATAAAGTTCTAAAACGAAACGACATATTGAAATAACAAAACCTAACTAATTAAAATGTGTGTCTAATGCCTTTCTTATATAACGCCAATACTAATTTTGTTCTAGAAATTTATTACGTATAAAAAGATGAGTATAACACTTATTACAAGATGAATTAAGCACCGACATGCTTTTGTTTCTCCAATTTGCAAGATATAGGAAAAGACTAGTGTTAATTTTCTTCTAAGTATAGTGCTGATTACATTATATAATCTTATTAGGCACTTAAATAGAACCTTTTGCCAAGTTTTCCACGTCTTTATTCATGCCTCCCTATATAGGAACCTGTATAGCTCAAGTTAGTGCTTGACTCCCGTAATTTCCCCTCTTCTCAAAACTATATTTCCTCATATTAGCACCTTCATCTACAAAATCTTAAAGCATTTAGCACTTACCTAAGATTGCATTCCTTATTTCCCCCACCCTTGCCACCAAACTCAATCCTTTTCCTTTATGTTTATCTCTTATTTTTACTTTGATCAAGGTGTTTGAATTAGCCTAAAGTGTTTTCTCTCATTTCTTTTCCCTTAATCTCTTACGCTCACCCTAAAAAATGTAGACTTGATCTTAACAAACCTACTTAGGTGTCAGTAGAGAAATGATTAAAAATTTTCCATTCACGTAAAAGGAATATTTGTGCCTATAACCATCATGTATGAATCTCCTATCAAATTGCTATAGATGGCTAAAAGAATGTATCTCGCTTGCATAGGAACCACATTATACAATACTTCATCCTAATACCTCCTAATTGAGAAAGAAAACATCACATATATTATAACCCTAACCTTCCCACTCTCGTTCAACCATTTTAGGTTGTATGGTTTAGGGTGTTTTGTGGTTACTGACCTTAAATTCTCTATGTGGTTATTGACCTTAAATTCTCTACCATCTCTATACTAGGCATATTAGGACAATTTCCTCCATCTATGATCATGTTGCATATTTGATCATTGATGGCACATTTGGCATGAAAGAGATTTTCCTATTGCTTATTAGCATCATCCTCACTCATATGCATGCTTAATTCCCTCCTAATGATCAGTAACCTTCCTTTTTGTGCTTTATGATATGCTCATCATTAGCATTCTTTAAACTAGGCTTATCTCCTTCTAGCTAGTATTCACTATTACATACGTACTCTTTATCCTCCTACTTCATCACTCTTTTATAGGGACATTGTTAAGCTATATTTCCTCTCCCTAAGCATTTGACGCACTTAACACCTCAATTCTTAGTTGTTAAAGATAAATAAATCTTAACTTTCTTTTCACTTAGTGTATGCACTTTTGGATTGGTGACTTTATGTTTTAGCTTTAGAGCTTCATCTTTCTGTTCAGTTCATGGTTTGCTTTATGATGAAAAACCTACACTAGAAATACCAAAATTATTAATAGGCCTCCCCTTAATTTATCTTTCTACCTTCATAGCCATGAAGCTATGAACTGTATCCTCCAACTCTAAATATAAGCTTAGCTCCACGATATTGGAATTTATGGTTTAACTTATAAATAAATGGAGCCATTGTCTCCTTTTGATCTTACTCTATGTTCACCCTAGCCACAACAAACTCCATCTCCTTAGGGTGCTCTTCCAAACTCTTGGAACCTTAAATCAACATTTGCAACCTTTTGTAGAGAACTATATAATAGGAAATCAACACAAATTATTTCCTCATCACCAATTTCATCTCTTCCTAAGTTTTGATTTGTAGATCTCAATTTCCTCCTAGTGAGATCCCACTGATCCACAACATACTCACTAAACTCAGTATGAACTAGCTTAAACTTTTTCTCTTCTGAGAAGTTATAACAATAAAAAACTATATCTTCCCTATAAAAGGTGGTATTGCCATCTCAATACTACCCATATTATTATCCACCCTTTCTTCATACTCCGTTTTTGTATCCTATACTAAACCTACCCCTCCTTGCCTCCCCATTCTTCCCCCTCTTCCACCTTTATCAACCTTTAAGTTAACTCTCCCAGGTATTTGATAGCATCCTTAACACCATCATTCACCTTAAAGTCATACATCTTAGTAGCTGAAGGTGGATTATTTTGTAAGCCAACTATAGTAGCTTCATGTTTCTCTAACCTGTTCCTAACTTCACCAAAATTTTAAATAAGTTGCTCACATTAGCCTTGGATGAAGTTTAAAAAAGACTATTAGACTACTCTATCTCTCTTTCCTCCTTACTTCCTTGTCTTTAGACAAGTTTCTACTTTGGGTTTGAGTCATAACGTCCTTGAACAAAATTTTAGTTGCAAAAACACTCCCTTATGTGTTTCTCTCAAAGTTCCACTTGATCCATAACTTGAAATCTTAACTAAAGATTCTTTGCAAACTAGAAAATCTAAATCAAGAAAGCCAGTTGGAATCTTCCCTTTTTTCTAAATACTCCTAAAGAAGAAAATTTGGAAAAAAAAAGAAATGAATATGTAGGTTAATGAATGTGAAAACTCTAAAATAGGAAATTAAGTTTGAAGGAGCCCAATTAGACTAAATAAAAAAAGTAGAATTTGAAAATTTTAAATTGAACATTAAGTGAAATAAAAATAAATAAAATATATTTGATAAATATAATACGTTATCGTTGCCAAAGAAGAATTAGAAATCCCTACTTGAAATGGATATTATAACTAGCCACCCTTTTTGTGAAAGCTTTAGATGGCACCTTTTAAGGCTTTATTAAAAAACCCTAGTTGAATAATAACACTTTTTATACTTTTCTTTTCTTTCATTTCCTTTTTTTAATTAACGTAAAAACTCGAGAACAATTAACAAAAATCTTAAGAATAATTTATTCTTAACGAATTTTAGAAAGATAAAAACATAGAAATTGAATTTATGGTAGAAGGATAAAACATGAATGAAATCTTAAACAACCATATCAAAACACTTAAAAATAGAAATGGGCTTTAATTCTAAATTTTGATACAAGCCTTACCAATAGGTCTATTAAGATTCAATAATAGTAAGAATAGGACCAAAGGTCATTTTTATCATAATAGGTTGATTCAAGACATTGAATAAGAAACACAATGAGAAGGGTATGAATCATCATACTCCAAAAAAAAAAGAGATTGGAAATGATAAGATCATAAAGTTTGATTACCATTCGCAAGCTAGATAGATCGAAGTTTTTATAGAATCTAAAACAAGAGTACTCTAGAAAGTTGGAAGAAAACATTCCACAAGGTTTTTTATTCAATACTAATAATGATAAACAGTCCATTACAATCATAAGAAAGCCTTTTATAGGCGTAAAACCCTAAAACTAAAGTCTTAAAGGAAAATAAAATCCTATAACAAAAAAGCCCTAACTAATTAAAATGTGTGTTCAACACTTCTCCTAGACAACATCAATTCCAATTTTGTTTTAAAAATTTCGTTGTATAAAACAAAGATGAGTTGAGAGCAAGTTACAAGTTGACTCTATCACTAGTTTGCTTATGTTTCTCCATTTTGTAAAACCCAACAAAAGGTCAACATTGGTTTGCTACTGAGTCTAATGTTGATTATGTTCTACAACCCATTTGATGCTTGAATTGAATCTTTTGCAAGCTGTCCAAGCCCCTTTTTATGCCTCCTTTATATGATGCTTAATTCCCATCATTTCTTAATTTAATACCAAGTTAATTTCCTTACTTCCCTAACCTTATCCTAATTTATCAAGTAATCATAAAAGTAGTTACAAAAAGTTTAAAAGAATTATCCATGAAAGCTCCCATAATTTTCTTAACAATATCTAAAAAACATATTCTTCATATAACATTAGAAAGTACTAATTATGTTATATAATCTAAAATCATTATGCCAAATGTAAGCGTACCATCTGGACATGTCAAAGTTATTTTCTTTTCTTAATTCTCTAATGCAATGTTGTAACTAGAATATCCATATAGAAAATAATAGTAATATATACGTCTCTTATACATTTGTTTAATAGTAAAGGAAAATTATCGTTGTATGTAGGTGTTTTAAGTTTATATAATCAATACAAACTCTTTAACCACTCATATTCCTAACGAAAATTAATTGATCATTTTCAATATTTATTACTATCATCCCACTCTTCTTATATACAACACGGACTATACCAATGAGCTATTTGAAATAGTAAAAGTTATCCCCAACTATCGCTTTAACTCTTCAGCGCTTACTACTTCCTTCATATTAGGATTTATCCTTCTTTGATTTTCAACAACTGGCTACTAAATGGAGCATAAGCTAATTTTGTAGTCCTCCTTTCCTAATCTTAGTTAGCTTCTAGTTTTAGCTTCATATACATACCAGTTTTATTTTTGTCCCATCTATTAATAAGCTACTAAGAGCCTTGTTCTCCAACTATTGCAATAATTCCATAGTTTCAAACTCGAATTTGCTATTTTTATAATATTATTCTTTGGATCTTTCAAAAAACTGATTCATATTTTTCTTCCATCAAAATTATATATATGCAAAATGTAGGATTGATCATTTTAATATTAGACATAGTCCATTAAATTAGCCTTAATCATTTTAATATTAGATATAGTCCATTAAATTAGCCTTTCTTTAAATCTCAACATAAGAAACAATTTATTCAATGGGATGTCAGATTAAAAGCACTAATAATAATAGAAAGGTTTTATTCTTGACTAGAAAAGCATACTTTAAATGTGGGATAGCAATTTTAATTATACAATACTTTTACAAACTAGAATTAGTAGGGAGTGTTTGATCTTTCCAAAATCTTTAGAACTTTTATCCTATATATATACAGTTGCATTGTCTAATCTAACTACAATGGTGGCTACTTTTTCAATATGATGATTGATTGTTCCTGGATCCACAAGATAAGTTTTAAGAGCATCTTGTGCGGTCTCATATTTAAAAACCTCTTGGGTTAATTTATCCAGGTAAAATTTTTTATACATATGTTCAAAGAAAGTGGGATTTTATTTGCAAAAATTTAGATAAAATTCAATTGCTTCATTTGCCACATTAGTAAGTCAACCCATTTTCACAATAATAATTTCATCTATAGTGGCCAATAAGGGTCTACCTAAAATTATATGTATTTCTACTTACTTTTCCATCTATATTTTAAAAATCAATAGGTATAAGGAATTTCTTAACTTTAAATAGCATATTTTTAAGTACACCTAGTGGATACTTAATAAAACAACTAGTTAAAAACACATAATAATAGTTTTAATTCCTAAAATCCAAGTTTATTGGCAATTTACAAATGCATCAAAGGCATGCTAATACCTAATTACACAAATATATAGAAATATCAACTTTAATAATAGTGTAGGGAACAAAAAACTTCCTAGGTCTTTGGTTTTCAGTGGTAACCTATTTTATAGAGGGTGGACATTTCAGTAATCTTTTGGAGAAAATAATTTTAAGGAATATAATTTTCTCTCTAAAAGCTAGGGTAATTAAGAATCTTCTGTAACCATTGAGCAATAAAATTTAAGTAACTTTTGGTTAAAAAATTTAAGATCCAAATATCACCTCAATAGATTAAGTTATCGATAGATTTAAGGTGTTCATCTCGATTTACATTTATTATAATTTCTCTTTCTTTGCCTTTTGTTTTTGGTAGTTCAAACATGGTTAGTGCTTAAATACTCTTTCCATATTTAGATAGGTAAAAGCCTAGTTTTTCTTATTATATGGATTTATTAATTTGATTTAATAAATAGATGTATTTCTATGAACTATTTTTGTTGGTCTTAATGGTAATTTATCCTTTTCAAAGTCTAAATCTAATTTTAGTTTACATGATGACTTGAGATAGCCTTCTTATGAGTGGATCGTAGCTTAGGTAAAGGGGATTGAATGGAGTGCTTAAGAGAGATCTACAGGATTTTTCTAGTGTTAGGATGAAACCTTTCAAGAAATTTCACAAAGTGTCATATATTCAAAGGGTATTAACGTAAGTAGAGATATGAGTGAACTAACTAAATAAGAGATGGTTTTAAATTGAGAGAATGTAGTTCTTATTTATTACCTTTAGACTAGCTAGTAGTGTTAGGCTTTTTATTTGTTATCTTTAGACTAGTTAATAGTGCTATGCTTTTCTATCCACATTATTCCTTCATAGTATCAATACCCTACTTATCATTATATTGTTTACTTATTAAGTTAATGAGTGGTATATTTGTAGTAAGAAAAACTTTGGAAGCATTAAAAATATATATCAGTTATGCATTAACCAATTTTTTAGCATTGTTATTAAGGAAGCAACTAGTTTTAGGAAACATATTAACTATATTTCTAGTATAGTATAGTTTTTTTTCTTATTTTTTTATTGGATTTTTTTCTTATTTTCCTTTTTGTTTAAATTTTCTTTATATCTTGTTTTGTTTTGTTTTCTTTGTTATTTCTAGTCTACTATAGTTGTTTTCTTATTTTATTTCTATTGGATTTCTTTTTATTATTTACCTTTTTGTTTAAATTTTCTTCATACCTTATTTTGTTTTGCTTTCTTTGTTATTTCTAGTCTAGTATAGTTGTTTTCTTATTTTATTTATATTAGATATCTTTTTATTATTTTCCTTTTTGTTTAAATTTTCTTTATATCTTGTTATTTGTTTTCTTTGTTTTTATTTTGGTTTCAAAAGTCATTATGGTGTATGATAAGAAGTTGATTGCCCATATTTTCTAAAGAAGATCCATAACTTGAGAGGACTTTACATCATAATCAAAGGAAGTAGAAAAAGAAAGAACTTAGAGATACATAAGAATTATAAACTGAAAGGATCAATTGAGAAGGTAAAACTATAATAGAGAATGTCAAACCATCACTCATGGGAACATAATAAAGCACTGCAAGGCTAGAAATAAATGCTCTTTATATTTAGATTAAGCCAAATGTAATTTAGATGCTTCAATAAAACTTTCAATTTGATTAATCACCTAACAATGATAGTAATGTACACATAACCAACTTTTTTTATTTATGTAACATGTTTAAGAAGAACTAAACAATTGAAGATATGCTTCATTTGAGGCTATTTCCATCAAACTATAGGATTAGGCAAAGTAATGGTTGAAACCATTACCAGATAGATTAATCAACATTTGGAAGAGTCTTGTAGAAATTTCCTTTCAAATACTCTCCACCATTTAAGAAATCAAATCTAAGGAATGTCGTCTCCTTTTTTAGTAGTTCGAAAATGAAAGACATAGGAGAGATATGAGGATTTATTAAGGAAGTACCAATATTATGGCCTTCCAATATGAACATAAGCTTAAACATTTTATAATGGTTGAATAAACTCTACAAGGTTGATGATAAATGTTGTAACGAGTGAAACATTAAACAATAAAACTTTTGAGGTTATTATAGAGCCAATAGAAAAGATGATGATGAATAATTACTAGTGGCATTTAGGAAGGATAATAACGAAAAAATCTACTGGGGTCTATAATAGAAGCCGTAAATTCATAAACAACTCAAATAGAGATGATATCAAAACAAATTAGACAATATGACCTCTCCATTAAGAATAGTTCAAGTTATAAGTTATGAATTATATAGGGAGGACATCAAGGAATAGAGTGTTAAGCTAGGAATCTAATTAGGAATCAGTGGAGCAAGTTAATTTTATGGGAATCATCGAGAGGAAAAATAACTCATATAATAAGAATAATAATTTTGAGTGGATAAATCATCATAGTTTCTCCTAGAGCAATTTGCAAGCTCCAAGATAGCCCCCACCAAGTTTCCAGCAACTTTTGGAAAAAAAGTAGTCAAGTTTAGAAGATATGATGAGACACTTCATGCAAGTAACTACTTCTTGATTCCAAAATCATGAAACTTTGATGAGGAATCTTGAAGTTCAAATTGGTTAACTGAATGAAGCAATCATAAAGAGTGCATAAGACTTCTTACCTAATGATACCATACCCAGCCCTAGGAGCATATAGAGGAGGCTTTTTTAAAAGGTGAGGATTTGAAAAACATTATGAAAGAAAAAGATAGCAAGATAAGGACTCCATTAAGGGAGTATAAAACAAGAATTCCTTACCTTGCTAGATCAATATGATTAAAAAGGAAGAGATTAGTACCTAAAAGGAGTACAAGGAAGATTAAAAAGAAAAAGATCCAAATGAGGTGGTTGAAAAGGAGATTACTAAGTCAAATTAAATTGAAGGAGACAAAGAATTCCTCTCAAATATCATACTAGCAAATATGGGTGACCTATTAAGCTTTAATATTTCTTGCATAATTAGTGGTATTTACATTGATAAGGCATTAGAACATATAAAACCAAGCAATAATGTAATGTGTTATATTATGTTAAAAAGAATGGGAATTTGTAAATTAGAACCCACTAGGAGAGTTATGTATTGATAATTCCTAAAGAACCCATAGAGGTGTTGGACCCCCACCTCTTGTGAGACACGTGGCCGACGTCCTAAGTGACATCTGGACGCGCATCCCACAAGGGTGGAGTGCCCTCACTAGGACAAACCTTGAATTGAAACTTCATCTTGACCTCTTGACTTGTATTTATAGCCTAAAT
>JANQAP020000007.1:3867213-3894369 GCA_026874005.2 Erythroxylum coriaceum
AAAATCAGAAAACCCCAATGACCCTCTCCAACACAATTTTTACACACACAAAGCCTATTTTTCAAAATTCACATTTAGTCACAATTATACCAGAAAAATGTCATGAATGCATGTACAGACATTTTTCATGTACAAAAATCACTATTCACAAATGCATGAGCATGAGATGTGTTTTTCTAATTTCTCGATTGATCTCACGTGTACCCGTTTCTATAGTTCAACCCGTTATATGGAAACGGGATGTTACAAACATTCACTCACAATTGTGTGTACATCAACTATAATGAATTCAAAAACAAGTTTCACAACTCAAACTCAAGCTCTCATTCACAAACCATATGAAGTATATACCGATCTGAAGGGATCACTTATACAATTGATGACAATACATTGAACCACAAAGAGTGACCCTTCCAAGCCAACATCTTCCTTATATTCAACATACTCAAATAACCCATTCAATACAACTTTAGGAGGATGCATTAAATATGTATACACTTAATCCTTGATACATTTATTTAAACATTTTTTCTTTCTTTTCATTCTTTTTCTTTTTTCTTAAAAACATTAAAAGAAACTACATTAACATAAGAATTTCAATGATAAAACATAAAATAACATCCCAATCATTATAGCCAATCCATACATATGTACACCCCCACACTTAGAATTTTGTACATCCACAAACTCAACAATCACAAATGTTCCACTAGCTTTATGGCTTAGGTAGGAAATTTGGTTAAGTATAAAGCATGTAATGTGGTTGATACTAAAAGAAAGGCTAGTAAGGCTCAAAGGGGGCTTAACAAGGGAAAAATCATGTTAATGGGGTAGGCTATTAGACTAATGTAGCTTATGAAACAAAGAATGCCTAATCATTTCCATGTTAGTTCATGTGATAAAAATGCAGTCTCAAATAGGTACTCAAAGCAAAGTTAAGATGTACATATCATTACGGCCACACATTATCAAAAGACAATGAGATTGATATGAATGTGTCAATATAATAAGGCTTAAAATCTCACCAGCTTTGTCTACCACTAGTCATTAATTTTCTACAGATAAACATATCGACTAATAACAAGAGTAAAAATACATGCTAAAGTTGTTATGAAATTCTCTAATCAATTCACACTCTAATTATGACTATATAATCCCAGAAGCAACTGAAAACAAGAAAATGTTTATTTGTTTGTTTTATTCTTTCTCTCATTTTGATTGAAAACTTAAAACAAGTAAAACAAACAAATTCAAAAACACACATGCGTATAAAAAGTAATGCAAAAATGTAAAGAAAAGAAATTTACTTCCTTTGGGTTGCCCCCCAAGAAGTGCTTTTGTTTAGGGTCGCTGGCTCAACTCCATGTTTCCTCCTCACGTGACACAATTATGATCTTCAGGTGTCACATGCGGCTCCTCTATGTGAGATTCTTCCGGATAAGGCCTTAGTTGATAATTGTTCACCTCCAACGTCTTCCCTATCTTTAGATTCTTCATCTCTACTGAGTCCTCGATCTTTTAAAAGAATTCGAATGACTCTTCACCTTTTTCTTCTTCGTTTAATTCTTCCAACCTGCTAGGTAAAGGTGAAGGGTTAGTCTCGAAAATAATAATAGACTCAGTACTTATCTCTGAGCTAAAAGATGTGACTTGTTCTACTGCGAGCTCCTCCTCTGCTTTTTCCACACAAGCACCTCCTTGAGTATTACACTCAAGATTCTTAAGCTATTTGTCACTTTGTAAGATTTTCGCACTTACGTCCATAGGGTATGCCTTGGGTTGATATGACTTCTCCTATTCCATTTGTGATTCTAGGCGTTCGATCCTCACTGTCATTCCACCCATTTAGGTTAACAAGTTGTAGTTTCTAGATGTTATATGCCTCATTTCTTGCTAGAATTGTTGCAACGCTATTGTAAGCTCTATTGAAATTGGAGATTGTTAGCAATCACAACATTCATCAATTCTTCCAAAGATGTACCTAAGTTTTATTGGCTCTTCACATCTTGGAAACTAGACCAAGATTTCCTTTCATCCTGTTGGAATTGTAGGGTATTCTGTTGAAGTTATTGCATACTCTCTTGAAGTTGCTGCATACTAATAGTTGTGCATTAGTATATGTTTTTCTAAGTATTTGGCATGTGTTTCTTACATAATAGTTTATTATTGTTGTATTTTAGGATTCATTTTGTATGTGTTCGTTTAGTTTGATCTTCATTATTGTTCTTTTGTGTATGATGTTAATTTAGGGTAAGAATGGATTATTGTTATGTAAGAATAGAGATTGAGCAACTTTGAGATTGAGCTAGAGACCAAAAGAGGAGAAGAGAAGAGGAAGCATTATGTTGCAAGAACCCACGATCGTGGGAATCATGCCAATTCCTATGATCGTGGGATGTTTAATCCGAGAACATATACAGGGTTCAATTAAATTTTAGGTTTTCTGGACTATATAAGATATTAAAATCCTATGGAAGAAGGGAGGATGTGAAACCTCTGTGTAAAATAGCCTCCTTGAGTGAAAAATCCAAATTTAAAGTCTTAAGAAAGGTGGAGATTCAAGGATCACCAATCAAAATTAGGAAAATAACATATCAACATCAGAATTTCTAGATTCGGGCACAAGAAGAGGGGGAGTTTTCTTCATTTGGTTTTCTTTGATTTTTCTCTTCTAGTATATGTAATATGGAATATTTAAATGTTGGTGATTTTGTAGACACCATGAGTGACTACTTTATTCTTAGGGATTACTTTTGAACTATCTTGTTAAACTCCTATTTTATTGATTTGAATGAAAGAATGTCTTTGATCAATGTTGAATACCTTTATATCTAGCAATAGATCGAGTGATTGAGTAGGGTAATCTGTGTATGATTGTACAATGAGAGTTGGCATTCTATAGACCTACATTCATCACGTTAATTGATTAGTTGAAAGAGAGTTCTTAACTAATTTAATTGATCACCTATAGGATAACTTAATAACTAGTTAAATTGGTGTTGTGATTGGGTAGATTGGGAGATTGCTTAACCAACTTCATTTAATTTGATTAGGGATAATTAATTACACCTTGAGAGAGGGTAGTTAATACAATTGGACATCTTAGGTGAGACACAATTCAATTAATAAAATAGGAGGGAGACAAGATAGCGAAAAAGTGATCTCTAGTTGTTAAAATCTTGAATTCCAGTTTTCTGCATTTTGGTCTTATCAATTGTTCATTGTTAGTCATTTAATTTTAATTTAATTTTAGGTTGTTTTCCTAAAACAATTTCGATTCTTAAACAAAGTTTGATCTGAATTAAGTGGTGCCTAAGCATCAATCCTCATAGGATTGATATCTGCTTTTTAACTACAAGTTACAACCCGTATACTTGCAATTTTTTAGAGTTAAATTAATAGATTGTTTTGCACATCAACAAGTTTTTGACGTCGTTGCTAGGGATTGTTTGTTTAACATCTTATCTAGTTTAGGTTACTTTGATTTAAGAGTTTTTGATACTTTTCCTTGTGTATTTGCAAGTGCATGAACATAAGGAGCACGTGAAGATCGATAGAATTTGGTGACAACGAACTATCTGATATAACAAGACACATCAAGACATCTTAGAATAAGGAATGAGACATCTGAAGAGCTAAATGTCGAGAAGAAATAGAAAGAACAATGATGGAAGATAGTTATTATAGGGAGTAAGGAACTTATACAAATTACAATGAGACGCAGTATGGTTGGGGAAGTACTCATCCTTATTGGAACATGTACACTCCGAGATGGTAGAACCACCCAGATTTTTATTGGTCCAACAATGGAAGTACTCATATGGGACATCAAGACCTATTTAAATTTCAGCAAGATGAGTCCAGTTCATGGGATTCCAAATTCAACAAAATCATGGAGAAGCTAATAGATATGGAAGAGAATCAGAAGAAGATGTTTTCTAGCTAGGAGGAAAGTCAGAAGAGAATGGAAAAGAAATTCGATCAAGTTTTTAAAAATCATGCCACTTCTATTCATAACCTAGAGATTCAAGTAAGACAACTTTCCCGTGAATTTTGTAAGAGAAGTGTGGAAGACTCTTTAAGCAATATGGAATTATATCAACAAGAGCAATATGAGGCTATCACACTTAGAGATGGGGAAGAATAAGAAGAACCAGTGGAAGACCATGCTGAACCTTATTTTATAGAAGACCAAGAATCAAGAAAGAGGATGAAGAAAAGAATGAAAATCCTCCCTATTATTCACCAGTTCTTGATATACCATATGTGAACATCAAAAATCTTGAGTAGATGTTCATAAAAAGAACTCTATCTTTTGGATTGATGATGATCAAGCGACATTCAAAATGAATGATGTATTTAAGAATTTGAGGGATAGTAACTTATTCAAGATAATTGATGTGTTTGAATCTTCTGAAGAACAAAAGGATGAAGAACAGATGACACTAGACATCAATTTTGAAGAAGTTATGAAAGTCTCTATTCGAGAAGTAGAAGAAGCAGAGGAGACGAAGGTGATTAAGGAAGAAAGAGAGCTACTCACCTTCATACAAGATAAACTGTTGGATTCAATGGAAGATTCAGGGAGTTTTGTTATTCCCTATTATGTTGACAGCTCACTTGAAAAAAGGACATTATTGAGCTTATTGGTTTTCATAATATTATTTATATTGTCCTTTTGATTATTTTACAATTTGTAGCTTATCTATAATCTACAAAACTGAGGTTGAACGAAAAGGGTGGAAGCAGGCCGATCATAATTGATCCTGGCTAAGTTTCCAATGAAAGAAGAGCATCGAACCACCGACATTAAAAGAAGCACTGCATGGGAGGTAACCTATGGAAATTTACTTTTCTTTCGTTTGTCTTTGTCTACTTGTTTCTTTGATTCATTTAGTTGTGATTGTGTTTAATTTAAATTTGTTTGAAATTGATTTGGATTTATTTGAATTTCAACTTGTTTTCTTTTCAAATTTCTTGTTGGTAAGACTATTTTGATGCGATTGTAGGTTGCGGGACTATTGAGAATGCATGCTAGGCTTGGAAGAAGGTTTAGAAGTGGAAAAATTGCATCAACCCACGATCGTGGGAATTGGTAAGTTTCCCACGACCGTGGGAAGACTCTCCAGAAAGTTTCTAGAGAGTAAACCTATGATCGTGGAAATTGGGGTGATTCCTATGATCATGGAAATCTCTCCAGAAAGTTTTTGGAGAGAAAACCCAAGATTGAGGGAATGAGGGGTATTCCTACGATCATGGGAAGTCCAATCTGAGGAAATTTTTAAATTTCCCTCCCCTCTTCTTCTTTCATTCATTCTTCAAATTTTTACAATCTCTCTCTCTAAACCTACAAAACTCACTCTCCCACTCTCTAAAATCCTTCGTCTTTTACTAGATACTTGGTATTTTCTTCATCTCTTTTCATAAATCTTTCAATCCTTTACTCTTATCATGCATTAATCCTTCATAATTACAAGGATTTGGGTAAGATTTTTTCTCTTTCTCTCTAAAAAATGAGCTTATCCCTCTCTTTCTTACTTTTGCAGGTTTTCATCTTCCAATGGCTTTAAAGAAGATGGTAACTCGAAAATCGACCGGCAAATTGTGCCTTCAAGTCTCCAGTGAAGGTAAACCCAATTTGGTAGCCACATTTCGTGCCCTATAAGAGTGAGGCATAATGTTGAGCGATTAGCTGCAAACATAGGATGGAATAGATTCATTGGTTGTGATGTGCCTATTTACCCTATGATGACTATTGAGTTTTTCACCATAGTACGTTATAATCCTAAAATGGACGTATTCTAGTTTAGGATAGCTAACGATGTGTATAAACTTGATTATCATGTCATTCGTGCACTTTTCGATTTATCAAACACAAAAATTTTAGATGATCATGATGACTTTAATGTGGATAATTACTGGAAAACTATAACGGGTGAAGCTAGTTTTGACTCTCAAAATGCATCAAACACTTTAATACAAAGCCTCGAGCATTTACTTTTGCATAAATTTATGTGTTTAATGGTTTTCAATAAAACTAAAAGTAATAAATGCTTGGCCAAAGAACTTTTCTTTCTTTGGTGCATGGATCGAAAAATAAAAATCAATACTCCTTATCGAATTTTTTTATCGTTATTGAGTATTGTGAATAAGAACAGCTCTTATTTTGACATGTCTCACATTGTTATTGCTTTGGCTTTGTTTTACAATTATGATGTGGATAGTGTACGTACAACTTAATACGATATGTTTGACATATCTTATTTGAGCCGATCTGAAATTTTGAAGCTCTACTTTATGGAACTCTGAAATTTTCAGATGTGCACAGCGGCTTCCTAACCATCCACATCCCAAACGGTCCCGAAGCCACAAGAAGAAGCAATGGAAGAGGAACCAACTTAACTAGTAGAGGCCAATAGATTTTAACAAACCCTTGACCAGATGGCCTCCAATCATCAATAAATGACATCATAAATTAACAAGCTCCATACCCAGATGAGAAAAGTCCACAAGAAGCAGCGGTACTTGAAGAAGAAATTCCTCAAGTTCTTTCAGAGGAATAAGTTGGAAGCCCCTTCCCTAACACTGTCGCCACCACAATCTCCATAAGCCTTTCTTAACCTAAACTTTTAAATTGTGTCAATTTCTTTTGTTTGGTTTCATGTCATTTGTTTGGTTTGATTTCTTTTATTTGGTTTCATATCTTTTGTTTGGTTTGATTTCTTTTGTTTAGTTTGTTGTCTTTTGTTTAGTTTGATGTCATTTTTCTTATTTTGTGGTTGCCTTGTCATGTTGAGGACAATGTGTTCTTCAAGTGTGGGGAGGTGACACTTATGTTGTCAATTGCATTGTTTTAATCACTGTTTGCATTCTGTTAAATAGGATGTATATTTAGGCATATCATATTGTTTTGTGTTAAGCAATGGAACTGCACTAAAATCATGTGGATTTAATTTGCCATGAGATTTTATCATGCTAGTTGGAATTAGATTTAATGCATGCTTGAACTTGGATTAGGCTACTTAAGTAGAAAGTGAACCATGTTAAGTGATGAAAAGTAGTTGGTTACATAAGCTTATTCAAAATTTGACATTTGAGCAATGAGGTAGTGTAGAGATGTGTAATGAATTTTCGTTTGAGCCAATGTGAGGATTGAACCTATATGTCTCCATCTACAATCATTTTATTTCTTTGTTATGTGATACTTCCTTAGGTTATTTACCTTCAGAACTTGTTTTGAATCAGTTTAAGTCTACTGGATGCATACTTAATAGAGATGATTAAGGCCCTTTTTGTGTTAACCCTTGGCTTAAATGACCTATCCTTTTATTATCCCTTGCTACCCCCATTAAGCCTTAACCATTTTGTTTCTTGAAAATAACCAAAAAATTGAAAACCCAAAACCCCATTAACCTACCCATTCATAAGCTTAGTGGAGTATTAAGTAATGTATTAGTTGGGATTGTCGTAAAAAATTTTATCGAGCTGATGAGTTAAGGATACTTCTGCCTGTGAATCACATTGTATATAATTGCTATTTTATTCATAGTTTCTTCCATCTATTGAAAAAAATGAAAAGAAAAGAAAACGGAATAACACTTAAGTAGCTTTAATAAGTGCAGAGTAGTAGTAAAGTTACATCTGTGTATCTCAGAATTATGTTTTGTTATCCCTTTTTACCTACTTTTTACTTCACGAATGCTTGTGTTAAACCTTTTACTCTCTTTACCCACTTTAACCCTTACCACATTACAACCATAAGCAAGTCCTTTTGATCTATTTATGCATTCAATTATTGTCAAGGAGAATTGGTGTATTAGCAAGCCTATAGTAGTGTAGTTTCCTATAGGAAGTTTGAGCGAAACACTAACCATCAAACACTTGAGAGAAATGAGTGAAATGGTAAGGAATATTCATTTTGCATCTATACTTTTCTTTGAGTGATGGTGCAATATGTTGAGTTTGCTTATATACACTAATGAAGTAGTCATGATATATGTAGTAACTTGATATTTGAGTTAGCTTAAATTTGAGGGATTGTATGCTTTGATCTTTGTGAAAATGAAGTGATGGAATTGATTAGTTGTATTTATTTTTCTTGAGGACAAGCAAAGATTTAAGTGTGGGGAAGTTGATAGTTATGCATTAGTATGTGTTTTTCTAAGTATTTAGCATGTGTTTCTTGTATAATAGTTTATTATTATCGTATTTTAGGATTCATTTTGTATGTGCTCGTTTAGTTTAATCTTCATTATTGTTCTTTTATGTTTGATGTTAACTTAGGGTAAAAATTAATTATTTTTATATAGGAATGGAGATTGAGCAACTTTGAGATTGACCTGGAGACTAAAAGAGGAGAAGAGAAGAGGAAGCATTCTGTTGCAAGAACCCACCATTATAGGAATCATGCCAATTCTGATGATTGTGGGATGTTTAATCCAAGAACATATGTGGGGTCTAATTAAATTTTAGGTTTTCTAGACTATATAAGATATTAAACTCCTATGGAAGAAGGGAGGATGTTAACCCTCTGTGTAAATAGCCTCCTTGAGTGAAAAATCTAGATTTAGAGTTTTGAGGAAGGTAGAGATTCAAGGATCATCAATATCAATTAGGAAAATAGCATATCAAAATATGCCTCATTTCTTGCTAGAACTGTTATAAAGCTGTTGTAGGCTCTATTGAAATTGGAGATTGCTAGCAATCACAACATTCATCAATTCTTCTAGAGATGTACCTAAGTTTTTTTGGCTCTCCATATATTGGAAACTAGACTAAGATTTCCTTTCATCTTGTTGGAATATTAGGGTATTCTGTTGAAGTTGTTACATACTCTCTTGAAGTTGCTACATACCATGTTGAAATTGAAGATGACCAGTATTACAAGTCTTGATATAATCGTCCAGAGGCGTACCTGAGTTGTGACAAGAAGCTTCTAATCTACATAGGAATTGTTATTTGTCATGTAAACTATCATAAAAGTAATTCTAAAGGTTATTCCATCCATAACTAAAGTTAGGTTGATTAGTCCAACCTTGGTTAAAGGATTGAGAATAAAAGTTATAAAAGAAATTACTTATATCCATGACAACTTTTTTTTACGCAAATACCAAACAAAAATTAAAAATATCAAGAAATAACTGAAAACCAAATTACGAACAAATATATACAAAACACCAATTAAAATCACAAACAAAAATAAAGCACTATTCTCTTTAGCAACGGCGCCAAAATTAACAGCGTGTCATAATATTACTTAAAATAAACTAGACTACTATTATAGCAGTAGTGAGTCTAGATCAATCTCACAAAGAGTATGGGTAAAGTTGTTAAAATGAAATTAATCAGTGTTTAGGGTTAGGGGGTTTTGGTTTTAAAAATAAGAAAATCAAATAAAGTTAAGCTAACTAACAAAAGCAATTTCAAGAAAACATTAAAAATGATAAAAGTGGGGAATTCGATAGGGACCCAGTTCTTTGGTTCAATCTCGACCTACACCCTAATTAAACATATTTCATTGATTTGTTGTTCTTAAACCTCTCTTAGCAACAATTAATCATGGGTTAATAATTAACTGGAGTTTTCCCTTAGGTTTTGTTTAATCAAGATACGATCGTTAATTAAACCTAACTACTAAATAACCTAGGATGCGATCTCTAGATTCAATTGGGTAGTAGCATTACAAACTAGAAAAATCGATTAAGATTTTGTTGAAGTTTTTTTGTCTCTCCATATATTGGAAACTAGACTAAGATTTCCTTTCATCTTGTTAGAATATTAGGGTATTCTGTTGAAGTTGATACATACTCTCTTGAAGTTGCTACATACCATGTTGAAATTAAAGATGACTAGTATTACAAGTCTTGATATAATCGTCCAGAGGCGTACCTGAGTTGTGACAAGAAGCTTTTGGTCCACATAGGAATTGTTATGTGTCCTGCAAACTATCATAGAAGTAATTCTAAAGGTTATTCCATCCATAACTAAAGTTAGGCTGATTAGTCCAACCTTGGTTAAAGGATTGAGAATAAAAGTTATAAAAGAAATTACTTATATCCATGTCAACTTTTTTTTACGTAAATACCAATCAAAAAGTAAAAATATCAAGAAATAACTGAAAAACAAATTACGAACAAATATATACAAAACACCAATTAAAATCACAAACAAAAACTAAAACAATGCTCTCTTTAGCAACGACACCAAAATTGACAGCATGTCATAATATTACTTAAAATAAACTAGACTACTATTATAGTAGTAGTGAGTCTAGAATGATCTCACAAAGAGTATGGGTAAAGTTGTTGAAATGAAATTAATCAGTGTTTAGGGTTAGGGGGTTTTGGTTTTAAAAATAAGAAAATCAAATAAAGTTAAGCTAATTAACAAAAGCAATTTCAAGAAAACATAAAAAGTGATAAAAGTGGGGAATTCGATAGGGACCCAGTTCTTTGGTTCAATCTCAACCTACACCCTAATTAAACATATTTCATTGATTTGTTGTTCTTAAACCTCTCTTAGCAACAATTAATAGTGGGTTAATAATTAACTACAGTTTTTCCTTAGGTTTTGTTTAATCAAGATACGATCGTTAATTAAACCTAACTATTGAATAACCTAGGATGCAATCTCTAGATTCAATTGGGTAGTAGCATTACAAATTAGGAAAATCGATTAATCAAGGCAATAACCACATATGATGTGTCATTTAACCTAGGTTATGTTATCCCTAATGATTACGAATCATTAGTCGCTATATATGAATTTCAGCACAACAATTACAAATTATATCGAACTCTAGCAATGGGTTTGCAATAAACGATTCAATGAACTCCTTAAAATCATCTTTTGACAATATCAAATGGGTTTATACATAAATAACTAAATAATAACTAGAATACAATTATCCATACACAAAACCCAAATCAATTAATATAGGATAACAAAATCAATTTCTAATAAGAGAAAGAAACAACAAAAATGATGAAATACACTTAGCCTGAGTCATCGGCATCGATATCACCTCCGAACCAGTGTCGGAATGTTACCCCTCTATAGGTCTCCAAATGATCATATTTTTCCCCTTCAAGAATGTCCCATCAAAGAACCTTCACTCTTGTAGCACCTCCCTTCTTTTTATCTCACGCTACCGCCCTCTCTATTTATGATTTAATTGTTGGTCCACCTCTACTATTTTTGCCCTCATTTACTACTGTGCATTTTAAGCTAAAAAAATGCATCCATGCCACTGTCTGTCTATGTTTCACTCAAATGTTGTCTAAGTTTGTTCCTCTACTGTCCTCTTGCGTTGTGTCATTTTGCTTTAGTTCTTTATCCACCTACTGCGCTGCGTTTTGCGCCTAGTTGCTCTTTGCTTCTGCACTGCATTTTGGCCTTAGCGTGCCTCCTATCTGTTATAGCATTTTGGCTCTCCTTTATCCATTGAACTTTACTATCCATCATCCTTTGTTGTGCTACCATTAATTCACATTCTTGTATGTAAAAACATGCACATGAGTGATGAATTTCTACTTCCTTATGCCTCCAACATATGCTGTCCATTACATATGTTGTCAATTAAATCACTATCTTGCATGGATGTCATGAGTGAGTGATTCTTCTTCATTGTATTTTCATTTTTCTTGTCTTTTTCTTTTCTTCTAATTTTCTTCTTCTTGCTCCTTAAAGAAAAGTGAAAATTAATCTTTAAAAAATGAGCCAAATATTATGCTTTCAGCGCACTTTAACTTCTTTGGTTCTGAATTATGCCTAAAATAACATATGAGTCAAAGTGAGTATCTTAAGCAATTTAATGTCATTAATCGCTAAGTGTTATAAAATAATTAAACAATAAATTCAGCACATATCAAAAGTACTTTAAAAAAAATTTCTCTGCTACTTAATCACAAGTCGTAGAGAAGATCTAAGAACAGAGTTCAACCTTTTCTTTGCCTTAACCCTTAATGAAAACAGGAATATTCACAATTTGATTGCACTATTATTAGACCATTAATCTTGAAAGTATCGTAAATCTCTAGAAAGTTTGAGATAAGTGCGTTAGGATCCTCATCTCGTAGCCCATTAAATTGAATAGAATGTTGCACCATTTGAATGATACTTGGTTTAGTTATGAAATTGTTGGTGTTAATAGTCAATTTGACAATGCTGCCCACCACTCCTATCAAGTACAGTCTACCATAATCAAGCATCGCTACGGGTTAGTCTACTATGGTTCCTAATTCTTTAATCTTAATATGAGCTCCTAAGTTCTCTATTTGTTGATCTAACTCAAATTCTCTAAGTTGTGTTTTGTGAAGATTTCTACGAACTGCTCTCTTAATCTTTAGATCTTCATCTACTAAGCTCGATAGATTACTTCAGGTTATAAACTGGTCAAAGAGTTAAAAACTATGAAAGATAAGAAAACCAAAGAGTTAATAAATTTAAAAGATAAATTAGAAACAAAAATAAAATAATAGTTACTAGATTAATAAAATTTAGGCTTTCATAATATTATAGTCCTCGGGCACCAAAAACTTGATTAAAATATTTTGCTTATAAAGATTTATAAGTTTTAACAGCAAGAGCACGGTGTAGCAGTAGCTAGCACTAGTAAATATAGGTTGATCCTATGATAATTGTAAGTACTAAGATTAACCTTTTTTCTATTATCAAACCTTTGAATCAGATTGTAAATTTACTTGAAAATTAAAGAAAACAAACTAAACTAAAGTTAACACAATAATGAACTCAGATAAAGAAAATACTATGAATATCAAATAAGTTGTACCTAGGTGATGAATCCCCTTAAGATATCTTAAACACTAACCTTTTATTATGCAATTAAATTATTGGTTATTAGGCCATGGATATTCCTATCTTATGTTAATATCTTTCTTAAGACTGTTAACAACTAACCTTGGTTGATTAATTGAAATCTCTTTCTAATTAAAACCCATAAGATTACATTATTGATTAGTGAATTTCACTCTTATGTTTAACCCTATTCTAGAGGATTTATGTTGGCCTCTCTGTAGGTTTGCATGCAACTTTCTTCCAATTATGGTTTATCTATTCACACAAAAGGATTTCTTAATCTTGATCATATGAAATCAAATAAGGGACTAATATTTTGAGTATATTAGTTCAAAATTATAGCACATCGTAATAAATCAATCAATAAAATTGCCATGAATAAAAGATTAGATCATATCTCATCACAACTTAGGATTCATCACACTTAGGCACTAAACAATTTAGTTCCTACACATAGAAAACAAAACCAATAACGAATGCTTAAAAGAACAAATAGAATAAAAGAATTCATATTCTAAATCCCTTTTTCTTGGATCTAATTAATCTTCTTGCAATTTGGATTGAATGATGCTCTGTATCAAATTTTGTGATATAATCTTCATGTTTTCCTAGTCCTTTATTCAAAATTGCCTCTTCTTTATGTTTCTTATGACTAAAAAATGCTTTTAATATCGTCTGCTAATCTACCTAGTCTTATGTAGCCTTTTATAATATCCATTTATAGTAAAAACTATGGTTTTTAGGATATACGTAATCACATACAAATTTATGTAGGTGACCGTGTATCTCCCAAAATGCCTCAAATCATGGCTTTATACAGTCACAGAGGCTTACATAAGCAAGATACACGACCGTGTATGTCAGTATACATGGGCATATTACTCAACACATGTAAGAATTATGTTATTAATTATACAAACATTTACAAAGACTTATACTGTCATTGTATATGGTCATATAAGTCCACAATTGCTTCAAATCTTCTTTCTATGCCACGATTTCATCCTAATTATTCTCTTTTTAGTTCATGAAGGCAATTATCACCTGCAAACTCAGTTGAAGTGAAATAAGTACGAAAAATACTATAAAAACTTAAATAACAATCCAAACACAGTAAATATAGGTATATAAATATAGTCAATTAATCATTTATCTTCATCCCTCTATGAGTTAATAGCCTTATATATTGTAGCATTTTATAGTACTACATTCCTTAGAGATATGATCTTTTAAATCTTATTTAGTGGCCCTATCCTAGACTAAATATTATTCCAAAACAAGCTTTTATCCTATTCCTAATCTTGTGTTTATTGTTTAAGCTTAAATATGTGAGTTATGGTCCATAAAAACTCTGATTTAGGATTCTTTATCTATAAATCTTGGTGTTTAATATAGTATGCATGAATATAGTGTACCTATAGAGAGTTCTTATCACGTAGAAGTATCCATACCCTTTTTAACATTAGGATTTAGTTTATGAGTTTAATAGGGAGAATTCTATGTCCCCCTTATTTTTTATGTTTGCACACATCACTCCATTTTAAATTTGCTTGGAATCTCCCCTCTTAATTCCCTTTCCAAAAGAAACTCTTTAGCATTTGTTCTATTTCTTTGGTGATGGTCTTAGGAAACCATATATGCGAGCTTCAAGAAATATTAAGTTATTGAGAATGGACTTTATAAACTGTATTATTCTAGCTATAGACAAGCTTTAGGACCTCCAGCTAGAAATTCTAAGTTACATCCTTTTTAGTGGTGGTTTGAAATTTATATAGGAAGGCCTTCTCCTTGTTATAGGCACTCCAAGATAGGTGATAATAGGCTTAACAAATTTTATGCCTGATATTTCAGTAAGCCATTTTGCATTGTGTTCTGCACTAGAAGATATAATTTTTTTATTGATGACTAGTACAAACAATGAATATAATATATTGTAATCAATCATTAGCAAACTTATGGAATTAGGATCTAATTTTGAAAAAAAATCAAGTCATTAGAAAAAGATAGACTTGAAATGCTCATCCCTTTGCATTTGGAATGGAACTTGAAGTGATTATCCCCTTTAATCATGCCTTTAATTAGCCTCACTAGCATCTCTTTTGCTAGGGTTAATAGATAGGGAGATAATGGGTCTTTTTATATGAGCCCCTTAGCTTTTTTTATCATCTTGGCTAGCTCACCATTAATAAGAATCCTATAGGATACAATTGTAATGCACTATGATATCCATTATATATTGATAAAGAACTTAAATGCCAGCAAAATGTTTATAAAAGAACTCCAATCCAAAAAATCATAAGCCTTCTAGAAATCTACTTTTATGACATAATTCTTAAGAGATTATTTCCTTGAATGATTTTTAAAGAGCTCTTGGATCAATAGAATGTTATACCCTATTAATCTTCTTTGGATAAAAGCTCTGTAGGATGGATCAATAAGGTGGGTAAACACTAGTTTCAATCTTTAAGTTAGAATTTTGGCTATTACCTTATATATAATGTTACAAAAGAAATTGGGTGATAGCCTTTAAGAGTATTTGGATATTGTACCTTTGGAATAAGTGTTATGAAAGTTTTATTAAGCTCTTTTAGCTTTTTTTTACTTTAAGAATTCTTACATTGCTTCCAGCACCACTGTGTTCATATGACTCCATAGTTTTTTAGAAAAAATTCACATTGAGACCATCCGAGCTAGGTGCTTTATTTGGATGTAAGGAGAATTAGATTATGTCATTTATGATGCTTTGATAAGTTTAACCAAAGCTTTTACCATATACGTAGGCACTTGATCCTTAGTAACTGATTGAATAATGTTAATAGTGGAAGAGGTGTTAATATTTAAACCTAAGGAATTAGTGAAAAACCTAAGCACCTTCTTTTGTATGTCCTTTTTGGGATCTTAGTATCTCTCCATTTTGCCCTTTTAATAATGAAATTTTGTTACTGTTCTTCCTTGATTGATTGGATCTATGAAAAAATTGAACATTTCTATCTCCATATTTCATCCAAAGCATTCTAAACCTTTGTTTGAGGAGGGAAAAGTTTATTTATCCAATATTGTTGTAATGTTGTAATGTTGTAATGCCTATTTTTCCTTCTCTTAAAGCTCCTTACAATGTGGGTTTATATAGAGATCTTCTTTTATTTGATCAAGTTTGTTCTTAGCTTCATTGACTTCCATTTGTAAGTGCAACTTTCAATTGGTCTTTATTTTCTTTAATTCATTCTTGATCACTTGTAGTTTCTTGAAACATATAAATAGCTTGCTTACTCTAATTGGTATTTGAATACCCTTGATTAGAGCCTCCTTAAACCTATTTTGCCTTAATAAATGATTATTAAAGGGGAATGGATGATTGCTGAACTAAATCATGAATATCTTCTATATTAGGATAGAGGTACGGTCAGATAGAAGATGGTTGATGAAAATTGCTTTGCTCTTAAGGAACTTATCCATCCATAGCTCATTCACCAAGGCCCTATCTAAGTTTTTTTTAATGAAATATCTCCATTCTTATTTGTTGTTCTAATTATAAAACACGCCCTCCATTCTTAAGTATGTGATTTGTGTGTCATTACAACAATCCAATGGCTCCTCAATGCAGTTTTTCAAATTAACATTTCCTTAAACTTCCATCAAAATCATAATGCTAGGAAGTCTCTTATAATAGATTATTCTAAAACACTATATTCTACCATTATAGTGGTAAGAGTGATTAAATATTACTGTCGAATTCCTCCCAATGCAGCTTAGCTGCCTGCAGTTACTTTCTTTAATTCTTGTTTCCAAAAGACCTATGGGAAAGGGTATGTTCTCCCTAATGTATTCAAGAACCATATTTTGCTTAGTATGGCTGTTGAACCATCTGGTGTTCCATACTAAGATGCTTATCTAAGGATGGGTGTAGTTGTTTTCTTCTTTCTTTTAGAACCCCTTCTTGTCACTCTTTAGAAGCTTTCCTCATTCTAATCCCTTATCGATTCTTTGTCAGTTGATGTATGAGGAGTTAAGTCTTTTGGCTCCTATAAGTATGTTTGTATGACACTAGTGTTATTAGGCATTATATATTTATAATGGATCTCTAAGCTTACCTAGTTCTCACTTTTATCATCTAAATATGTTGTGTTTTGGTTTTGTTCAATGCCTTTATTTGGACTCATCATTTTTCTTTTATCCCCTATGCTTTCTTTCTCATTGATATCGTCAGAGATTTCTCCTACTTCTTTTGCTTAAAGCTTACTGCTTTAGTGTAATAGCCTGTTTCCATACTAAGTGTTAAAACCTTAGACTATTGCATACAAGTCATATCATTTGAGAATTTATGAAATGCACTTCATTCACATGCATAATATTCGCATACACACATGAACCATGATTTAGGAAACATTACAAAGATTTTATATGCACTAAATTGACATATTTTGGGGTATGAAAAGTTTAAAATGATCATGATGTGAATTGTGTGTTGTTTATGTCTTGAATTTTGGTTTGGTGGATTATAATTAGTAAATTTGGAATTAATTGTTACAATTGGAAATTGATGAATTAAAATGTACATTTAGCTTAGGAAAAATGTCAAGTGGTGAGATAAGTTGACACATAGAAAATTAGGATGACTAAGCCTATGAAAATGAGTGACATTTGGTATGGAAATTTTAGTGACAATTGGCATAGGTAATTAATTGACATATGGTAGCAATGATTGAGTGACAAATGGCCTACCATATTGGTGACATTTGGCAGTTTATATATGGGTAAATGGAATGCATGCCTAGTGACATATGTCATTGAAACATGGTGAAACCTTGCACCTAGTTGAATTAAGCTAATGCAGAAAGTGTTTTTACTGGAACATTCACCATCTTCTTCTTTTATCTCCATCGAAACTTGCTTCTATCTCACATCTCTATATTTTAGTTTAAGTCTTGCTAAATTTCCATACCAAATCCATACTTTTACCCTTCATAAAGTTAAGTAAAGAACCAGAACATTGTTGTTCTTGTTGTGGTCTTTTATCCTTGCCGAAAACCAACCTATTTCCACCTTGAATTTGTGTTGATCTTACATGCATGGAAGGCTAGATTAACTTGATTAATTGAGGTGGAACTTGAGCTAAACAAGTAAGTAAAGTATTGTTCTTTATGACATGTTTTAATAGAAAGATTATGCTGATTGAATTGGGATGGTTTGTATATGATGTTAACGATGAAGTGTGCTAGAATATGATGGATGAACTTGGATACTTTTATGCTTTGTTCTTGATGTATAAAAACCATGTGTTATAGGTTGTTATATGGATGAATTAGATTAGGATTTGAAGTATAATGAAGGTGAATTTATGCTAAAGAAATGTACTACTGTAGTGTTTTTGAAATGGGAAAGAACTAGGACTACATGTATGATAGTAAATGATAGTTTCTATTTTGTTTTGATGCATGAAAGACAATAGTTTATGAGCTTCCAATTGAATAATTTTGAGTTGTAATTGGAGATGAAATTGATGAGGAATTGGAGTATAATTAAGGAATAATTGAGGTATAATTAATGGACTATTATGAAGATGTTTTGAATTTGGTATAAAGGTGTTAGAATATGGAAAAAATTGAAGAAAATGGATGGTGAACCTTCGTTTCACTCATCCCACGATCGTGGAAGCTGCATTAGCTCCTTCCCACGATCGCGGGTAATGCTTTGAAGTGAAAAAAATTATGTTTTGTGTGGTTATTGAATTAACTAAGGATAAGTCACTTTACCTTAGTGCATTTGGACTTGATTGAGGCTTGAAATGAACTTAGATAGTTGCTTGATTAATTAGTTAAGGGCTTGATAATTTTAGGTTGTTAATTGATGTTATAACTTAAGGAATTGATTGTTTTGATATCAATGTATCTAAATATGAAAATTATGAGTTGTTAAAGGAATAAAGGCGTTCTTATGAATACAAATGTGATCCAAAAGATACGAGTAATGTATTAGGAATGAATGAATGAGAATTGGGAAATTGTGTGAATATATATAATGCTAGAAAAGGGTTAATGAATGTATAATTAATGAATTTAGAATAATCAAGTTTACTTAAGGTATAAACCTAACTGCAAACTAGTTATATCCAAGTTATGATGTATAAATGGTTAAGATTTGTGAATAAGGATACATACCTGGAAAGTCAATTGAGCATGCATTGAACATGACACATATATATGTGTATGATTGAATATTTATATGATTGATCAACTTCGAAATATGTAAAATATATGTGTATTGTATGAATAAAGAAGCATAAATTGATCGTCAGCATCTAGACATTACCGGGTCTTCAAGGCAATAGCTTATCTAGAGCATACTGTGAGTTAATCTAGATTTTTTCTCACTATGATTGATTTGTTTCTGTTTAAATTTCAGTTATTGAATTGTTACTTATGTGATTGTGATAATTCTGAACATTGTTGGTCTGAGGAGTTTGATATTCAGGAATGTATTAGAAGCGCTTTCAAATTGTATGTGTAATATTGAACGTGTAATCAAATGAATGTGGAATGCCAAACTCAGATCCGAAGAATGTGATAAATGACAAGAGCACATTGAATGAAAAGTATTGATAGCATATTATGTGAATTGATGCATTCCATTACATTGATATACATGATCAGATAAAGGAGTTGTAACTGGAGTGACCAACGTAAAAAAGAGCTTTAAGCTTAGGATGTTCACAAAGAGACACAAGCTCAGTTATTAATGAGCCTGGTATCCACAAAGGGTACGGGAAAGTAAATGAAATGAGCTCGGTATCCACAACAGATACGGGACAGTAAATAGGCGCTTGGTCATAATAAAGTAAAATGAAACTGGAGTCACATGTGCATTTGCATATATAAATTTACATGTATTATGTTAATGATTGCAATGAATTACTGAATTATTTTAATATAGTGATATGCGATGTTATGTACCTGTTGTACTTACTAAAATGTGATGAAAGGTGTTGAGGTATACAAAATTAGATACTGTGATATACTTATGAATTTGATTTCATACCTATGATGTTTGTGTTTTAAATTAAGTGAGCACATCAATGATGGTTCACTCACTGAGTTCGCAAACTCATCAAAATTGCAACGTTGATTTTCAGGTACAAGGAGACCTAACATTTAAGGCAATCTAGTAGAAGTTTAGTACTGTCAATTTTTTGGAACAAGAATGGCTAAAGTATGGTCAACTGATATATAAGGAGTCTAGTAGATTGTGTTTATTTACTTTTCTCATTTCATGTAGAAAATTTTGTAAAAGAGCAGTAAACTCTCAGATGTTTTTGGTAATGTAAATATATGGATTATGAAGTGTAATGCTACAATGTAAGTTATATTTGTCAATGAAATGGAAAAGTTAATCTTTTGAATACTTGTGTTATGTGTGATGCCATAATAAGTTATGTGACTATTCTAACATGCCATTCTCATAGGGTGTGTTCTCGAATATCCTCTGGATGTTCGACATATGCTCTATGGAAGTGGTATATTACAAATTTTAGTATCAAAGCATGGTTTGGCATCCATAAGGGCATATATAAGCATTTAAACCTGACATATAATGAGAGACTCGTATAGTGATCACACTTATTGTTTGTTATAGCCATCCACTATAGGAGATCGAGTCACATAATCAGCTGATCTTGAGTCTATAGGTGCCGATAGAGAGTCTCCAGTAACTCAGTTTGAATAAATGCCTCAGAGAATTCCTGAGAGGAGAGAAAGGAGGTATGATAAACTTAAAAAGTAGGGGGTTGTAGACTTTTATAGAAGCACAGACCTTGCTGAGGCAGAAGGTTGGTTGGAAAGAACGGAGCGGGTGTTTGATCAGATGGAAGTGTAATGCTACAATGAAGTTATGTTTGCGAATAAAATGGGAAAAGTTAACCTATTGGATGCAGATTCATTATTTTTCCCATCCTATTGCATTAACTTGTAAATTTCAATTTGAAATATTTTTCCTTTGGCTTTCCAAACTTGACTTTGATTCACTAGTCTAGGCCTCCAATTATAATACCATCATGTTATCCTTAAAAGGTTGTTGGACTCATCCAGTCTTATAGTGGAATGAAATCTGGAAGTTAAGCATTGCTATCTGTTAGGACACATATCTTCGCATAACTAACCCTTTTCATCATTATTATGGCTTCATCAAGGCACATTGGTTTGCCCTTAAAACTTTCAAGAAGGCATAAGCCATTCATAGTCCAATACTCAAGAGGTAAGTTGTGCATATTCATCTATCAGAATCTACTTCTTAAATCATTAAGCTTTATACTTGGTTTTCGTGTTTGTAACAAGATTGGTTTTGAGTAAAAATACCAAGAGTCGTTATCCTTTATTTAAGCTAGAAGGGAGGATGAGAACTTGAAAAGGAATATGTTGAAATGCCAAGGGCCATTCTCCAAAACTTTAAGGATTGTTTGGTTTCACTTTTATTTTTCTGTTGTGATTTTTAGTTTTTGTTTCCTATTTTTTGTTTTCATTTTTCTTTTAAATAAAAACAAAAATCAGTTTAGTTGTTAATGTCTAATAATTACATATTATATAAAATTTAAAAATAAATTATTTTTATAAAAAAATAGTTAAATAAATTTATTTAATCTATTGTATAATATTTATCGAGAATTGTCGGTAAAAATTATTATATTTCATTAAAATAAATAAATAAATTTTATTTATAAACTAATATTTATTTATAATATATTTTTATTTTAGAGCAAATTATCTAAAATTTATATATTTTAAATTTAAATTATATTTATTAAGAATTATTAAATTAAAATCATTAAATTTAAATTTTAAATTAAGTTATTAAATTAAATTATTCATAATTTTTATTAATAATTAATATCAAATATTTAAATATATTATAAATATTTAAATATATAATATTAAATTAATATATATTTAATTGATAGTAAATCATATTATAAGCAACAGATGCAAAAATAAAAGCTACTTTTTATTATTTTCATAATTTATGAAACTAAAACCAAAAAACTAAAACCACAAACTTAAATAAATATATTTTTTACTAAATTGGAAAAATAAAAATAAAAAATAAAAATGCAAACAGAAACATAAACAACAAGAATCTTAAAAATAACTAGTTTTCTTAACATAATAATTGTTATAATCAAAAAAGAATATAATATAAATGAAAACTTAACTCAAATTATTTCCAAGTAAGAATATAAGTCAAAATGATGACCTAGACCTACCATAATTTCAAAATGTAAATTACTTTGCCTCTAGAATATCAAGTGACTATGGTAGTTTTAATTGCATGAATGAAAATAATTTTATTATTTTTCATTGTGACTAAAGGCATGTGAAATAATATTTAGATAAAATGCAACTCAAATGTTTTAAAAAAAGTTAAAATTTAAACGACATTTTTAATTTGCACCAAAAATCAATTCAGTTTACATTATTAAATGCAAAATTTGAGCCATTTATTCAAATAATTTTTATAATTTATAAATATAAGATAATAATAATATAAAAATTCATGATGGATAAAACTATTCTCGTAAAAAATCAAAATCAACTTACCATGTTTCATTATATGGACATGCTTTTCTTCAAATAATTCTTATTTTTATGTGTAAAAAGCACTCATATATGATATATTATTAGAGAAATAGATAAATGAAGATCCAATGAACTATAAAGAAAAATAAAAGACAAATGTAATTGCTCCATTTTTTTGTTTCATTACGATAATAAAAATGTTAAGTGTTTTGTTAAGTCATCTCCAATGCACCTCCAAAATGGAGGAGAAACGTCAAAATGGAAGAGAAATGCACTCCAATCCACCGGCATTTTCATTCTTTATTTTGTTATTTAAACAATATTTCAATATTTTCATTATATGTTTATTTAAGTAATTACAACTTTATAATAATTTTAAGGTTTAGTCTCATGTTTATAAATATTTTCATTATAAGTTTATAACTTTATAATTATTTACTTATGAATAAATATTTTAAATAAATAATTTAAAAAATATCCATGAGAAAAATTCAAATAAGTAAACCACAAATATATTGATATTAATAGTCGAATAACATAATAAATTACAAACAAAGACAAACTAAATTAAAACACACATATATGAATATTAATAGTCAAGTAGTAGAATTAAATTAAAAAATACAAGCAAAATATAATCAACTATTAATACAAAATCGCAAAATTTAATAATCAGGTAGATCGATTCCATCTTTACCAATATTAGTAAAATATTCGCCAAAAATAGTATTTGACAAGTTTGGTTGTGGTTGTGGTTATGGTTCTGGTTGATGAGGTTGATGCGATGATTGTTCTAGAATCCGTGCTTGTTCAGTTGTAATATAAGCACGACGACCAGAATCTCTAATTTGATTCAAGTCCTGAGATATAATTTTAATTTCTTCTTTCCATTACTTTAAAGCAAACTTTTGTCTTTGAATCTCCATCTTCTGTTTAGTCATTTCAAGCGCTAGTTGTCTATCTTTGCTTTGTTTTTTCAATAACTTAATAAGCTCTTGGTTTTCAGCTCTAAGATTATTTATCTCAAAAGAAGATTTTTCCTCCATTTTTCTCTTTGCTTTGGCCTTCTTCACCCCAATAGGCCTTTTAGATGAAGAGTCACCGACTTTGTCATCGTTCAAATTTATATTGAAATTAGAAAGCACAGGAGATATCGGTACCTGAGATTCAGGTGTTAGATTATCGGATTCTGATGACACATAGTTAGAAGTTTGCTTCCAGTAAATTTGTCTTGGTGTGATGACATCATCATTAAAATTTTCAAAATCTTTAACAATGTTCCACACATAATCATATATGAAACCTGTTTTGCAATTAACTTCTTGCATTAGTAACACCTTCGCACAATCCAACTGTAAACAATGTATATATATTTATTAGTTATCCAGCTACCAAGTATATAAAATTGCAAGAATTAAAAATTTTGGAAACTCACAATATTTTGATCGGATGCACCACTGGGAATCTGGGATTCATATTTTCTACTTGTCTAATGTAGGCTCGTAATTTCTTAATAGCTTGCGCTATTTTTTGCCATCGCTCTTGTAAAGATCTCTTGTTACGTTGCTCTCACCCATCAGTCGCCTCGTTGTTATATACCTCTTCAATTAGACCCCAAAAGTGGTCAGAAGTTTGATGCCTCCCAATAATCAGATCTTATGAAATTTCCAAATAAATTTGACATAACAATATATATTAAGTAGTGCTATATCTAATGGATTGAGAAGCTATTTTTATTTAGGAGTTGATGTGCTTATGAGAATGTAATATTTAGGATGAAGAAAAATGAAATACTTGGTTCAAAATGGTGATTTGCTTAGACACTTAATCTTTCATATTTATAGACCTGTATATGAATCTTATCATTATCTCAACCGTCTGATTAGATTTCATCATCATTTCAACTGTCTAATCAGATTTCATCATCTTCTCAACCGTTATCATTAACTTTATCCACGTTAGATAAAATTAACATATTTCATCCAAATCTCAACCGTCCGATTGGATTTCATCATCATCTCAACCATTAGATGGATTACATCCATAATCATTTCAGAACTTATCATCAACCTTATCCACATTAGATAAAATTGACAGATTTAATCCAAATCTCAACTGTCTGATTGTATTTCATCATCATCTCAACCTTTAGATGGATTACATCCTTAATCATTTCAGAACTTATCATCAACTTTATCCATGTTAGATAAAATTGACAGATTTCATCCAAATCTCAACCGTCCTATTGGATTTCATCATCATCCTAACCGTTAGATGGATTACATCCGTAATCATTTCAGAACTTATCATCAACCTTATCCACATTAGATAAAATTGACAGATTTCATCCAAATCTCAACCGCCCGATTAGATTTCCTCATCATTTCAACCGTTAGATGGATTACATCTTTAATCATTTCAGAACTTATCATCAACCTTATTCACGTTAGATAAAATGACAGATTTCATTCAAATCTCAATTGTCTGATTGGATTTCATCATTATCTCAACCGTTAGATGGAGTACATCCGTAATCATTTCAGAACTTATCATCAACCTTATCCACGTTAGATAAAATTAACATATTTCATTCAAATCTCAATTGTCCGATTGGATTTCATCATCATCCCACCTATTAGATAGATTACTTCCTTAATCATTTCAGAACTTATCATCAACTTTATCCACGTTAGATAAAATTGACAGATTTCATCCTAATCTCAATCGTCAGATTGGATTTCATCATCATCTTAATCGTTAGATGGATTACATCTTTAATCATTTCAGAACTTATAAATATCATCCTTTACTAAATCAAATATGCATCAATTTATTGAAATGGATTATGATATTAGAGGTCCTTCTCATATCAAATTCCAAGACATGCTATCATCTTCATCTTCATCATCATCATCATTAAGTGATGATAAACTTGAGTTGATGATGCTTTAAGATGAACTAGCCATACCAAATTTGATACAGAAAAATAACTTAGTAATTGAGCTTCTTCGCAATCAACAAAACAACCAAGGTGGGCATCGTGGCTTCATCCCAGGGCATATAGTAATCAACTGTGATCGTGAAGCTGCAAATCATAATTTCTTTGTAGATTATTTTTGCGAAAAACCATGATATAATGATAATATGTTTAGGCGACGATATTGAATGTCCCGAAGTTTGTTCTTTTGTATTGCTGATGTTGTAAAAGAGCATGATAGCTATTTCCAACAACGAAGAGATGGGCTTGGCAGATTTGGATTATCCGCTCTATAAAAAATAACAGCCGCATTCCGGATGTTAGCATATGGTATATCTACAGATGCTACGGATGAGTACGTTAAAATTGGTGAGTCAACAGCAATTGAAGGCTTGAAGAGATTCTATCGTGTCGTTGTTGAGATTTTTGCAGAGCGATATCTTAGATCACCAAATGCTAATGATATTGCAAGGCTTCTTCGTATTGGTGAGCAACATGGTTTTCAGGAATGTTAGGTAGTCTTGATTGTATACATTAGAAGTGGAAAAATTATTCGACGACTTAGTCGGGATAATATGCTGGACATTCAGGATCACCAACTATTATTTTTGAAGCTATCGCTGATTATAATGTGTGGATATGGCATATTTATTTCGGTATGCTAGGTACAAATAATGACATTAATGTGTTGAAGTCATCACATTTAGTTTCTAACCTTGCTCAAGGTATTGCTCCTCCTGCTCATTATGTTATTCAAGGAAAAGGATATAATATGAGATATTATTTAACTGATGGGACTTATCCGAAATGGTCCACCATTGTGCAAACAATTCATGAGCCACATTCTGTAAAGAAAAAATATTTTGCAATGAAACAAGAGTTATGTAGGAAGGATGTGGAGCGTGCATTCGGAGTTCTACAATCGCGATTTGCGATTATTACAGGACTGACACGTTTTTGAAAAAAAAAAGTGTTGCATGATATTAAGAGTGCTTGCATTATTATGCACAATATGATTGTTGATGATGAATGCGATCTAAATGGACCAACCAAAGGTGTAATGGAAGCTCCAGAATCGACTGTAGAAATGATAACAGATGAAAATACTGATTTTAACAATTTCTTGTCCGATATAAACAAGTCAACGACAAAAATGCGCATATCGAATTAAGGAATGCTTTAACAGAATATTTATGAGAACAATATACTAATTCAGAGGATTAGTGAATTATGTTATGGTTATTTTCAGTGGCGATATTATCTTTTAATTTTTTTGATGTAATGAGTGTTCTGTGCCTTTTTTAATGTTAAAATGTTTTTGATTTATGACATTTAATAAATTTTGATGTTTGATATTACGTAATTATATTGTCATTTACTATAATTAAATAATAAAAAATTGTGTAATATGTCTCATATATTATTTCATTTAGTATTATCAAATAACAAATTATAGTTTAATTGAAAATTTATCATTTATTATTTATTAACATAAAAATATAAACAATAAAAATATTGTGAATAAAAATATACGCGAAAAAGTATAGTTGAGTTAATTTTATAAAATAATTTTAATAATTATTAATAAAAGGTAAAAAAGAATATACTGAGAATATTTCTTTTAATGTCATAATTAGAGTTATGGATTAGAGTGAAAATTACTCTAACATCTTTAAAATAGAAGAAATTTTACTTTATGTTAAAAGAACGGGTTGAAAATGTCATTATTATTATTATTATTATTTTTTGGGGTAAATTTGTACTCTTCTAGACTTTCTTAAGTTCAACTTTAAAGTTGGA
>JANQAP020000007.1:3894469-3905259 GCA_026874005.2 Erythroxylum coriaceum
ATTATTATTATTATTATTATTTTTTGGGGTAAATTTGTACTCTTCTAGACTTTCTTAAGTTCAACTTTAAAGTTGGATACATAAAATATTTAAAAGAAGAAAGAACGGCAAGGCGTAGGTGTATCATATGCTGCTCGCTCATCGTCCAGACCAGAGCCTCCTGTCCTGCTACAGCTCCTGCCTTCAACTTTAAAGTTGGATACATAAATATTTAAAAGAAGAAAGACCGAGAAGGCGTAGGTGTATCATATGCTGCTCGCTCATTTCATTGTCCAGACCAGATCCTCCTGTCCCGCTTGCCCCTACTCCCCTCACCATCTAAACAAACCACATATCATATTATTACCATCGCCATCCTCCACTTCTCGAATTTGATCGGTCGAAACAACAAAAAGCACAGATGAGATGAGACCTAACCTTAAAATATAGACAATTTCCAATTAATAACGAAGCTAAAATGAAGCACACTTCAGCCGAGGCAGTTCTGTCTTCATCTCCGGTCACCTCCGCAACTCCCGACGAATCACCACCCGCCAGCTCCTCCATCCCTGCCGACGACTTGTCTTTTGGCTCCTACCGAGATGGCAGCGGCGCCGCTCAGGAAAACGTAACCGTCGATCGACACAGCGAGTATTCCGCCCTGTGCCGATGGACCGTTCACAATTTTCCTCGCATAAAAGCTAGGGCACTATGGAGCAAGTACTTCGAGGTGGGCGGTTACGATTGTCGACTATTGGTTTATCCAAAAGGAGACTCTCAAGCTTTGCCTGGTTATATCTCTATATATCTTCAAATCATGGACCCCCGCGGTTCTTCCTCTTCTAAGTGGGACTGCTTCGCTAGCTACCGTTTGGCTATCGTTAACGTTGCTGACGATTCCAAGACCATTCATCGCGATTCGTGGCACAGATTCTCTTGCAAGAAGAAATCTCACGGTTGGTGCGATTTCACACCTTCCTCTACTGTTTCTGATTCCAAATTAGGTTATTTGTTCAATTCTGATTCCGTCCTCATCACTGCCGATATTTTAATCCTTAACGAATCCGTCAGTTTTATGCGTGATAATAATGATTTGCAATCGGCTTCCTCGTCCACGATCTCGTCGTCTGTTGTTGCGGGGCCTGTGTCTGATGTCTTAAGTGGGAAATTTACTTGGAAAGTGCATAATTTTAATTTGTTCAAAGAAATGATTAAAACGCAGAAGATAATGAGTCCGGTGTTTCCAGCTGGAGAGTGTAACCTGCGAATCAGTGTGTATCAGAGCTCTGTTAACGGGCAGGATTACCTGTCCATGTGTTTGGAGAGTAAAGACACGGAGAAGACAGTTGTCTCTGATAGGAGTTGTTGGTGTTTGTTCAGAATGTCAGTGTTGAACCAAAAGCCTGGCTTGAACCATATGCATAGGGACTCTTATGGAAGATTTGCTGCCGATAATAAGAGTGGGGACAACACTAGTTTGGGGTGGAATGATTACATGAATATGGCGGATTTTGTTAGGGCGGACGCTGGGTTTTTGGTGGATGGTACTGCTGTCTTTAGTACTTCATTCCATGTAATCAAGGAGTTCAGTAGCTTTTCAAAGAGTGGGGGTTTTATTGGAGGGAGGGGTGGAAGTGGGGCGAGGAAGTCTGATGGCCATATGGGAAAATTCACATGGAGGATTGAGAACTTCACAAAGTTGAAAGATCTTTTGAAGAAAAGGAAGATTACAGGTCTATGCATCAAGAGCAGGAGATTTCAGATTGGGAACCGTGATTGTCGTCTCATTGTTTATCCCCGAGGCATGTTAAAATTTATTTTCCTTGCATATTGTTTATTTAAGTTATTGGCACTGATTCTCATTAAGTCAATCAACTTTTCAATAATGATGTCCAAAATGAGATCAAGGTTTATTCCGTCCCAATCCGGTTAAATGATGTTATTTTTGCTCATGGCCGTTTTAGAGTGCACTTACTGCCAAAGTTCATTATGAATTATAAATAATATGATCAGAGACTTGCTGGGTACCACAAACCGTTGCTTGCTATCTGTACTCTCAGCCCCAAAAGTAATATTTTTCTCGATGGAATGACATTCATGTGAGAAATGAATGATGGGGTGATTATTAGTCTTAAATTCACTTTAAGATGCTTTGGCCATCTGCCATTGTTTCTCTCGATCATTGTGTTTCAGTCTTTTGTTGTTTCTTACCTCATACTAGGTAAGTAAACTGGTCTCTCCTTGCATGAATTCATGTTTTCTTTTGTATATTACATTTCTTGAGTTAAACGGAACAGACTGAGAGTAGTTAGTTGTGTTTGGAGAGTGCACTGATGGGAATTTTTGTATTCTCGGCGGTATCAGGGCAGTCACAGCCACCATGCCACCTTTCAGTGTTTCTTGAAGTTACAGATTCACGAAATACCTCTACTGAATGGAGTTGCTTTGTAAGCCATAGATTGTCAGTTGTGAACCAAAGAATGGAGGAGAAGTCTGTCACAAAGGAATCTCAGAATCGGTATTCCAAAGCTGCAAAAGATTGGGGCTGGCGTGAATTTGTAACGCTTACTAGTTTATTTGATCAAGATTCTGGGTTTCTTGTACAGGACACTGTTGTATTTTCTGCTGAGGTTCTCATTCTTAAAGAGACATCAGTAATGCAAGATCTTAATGATCAGGAAACTGAATTAGCGAATGCTGGTTCCCAAATTTATAGGGTTCAAAAAAGAAGTTCATTTACATGGAAAGTTGAAAACTTTTTGTCCTTCAAGGAAATTATGGAAACCCGAAAAATCTTTAGCAAGTTCTTTCAAGCTGGTGGATGTGAGCTGCGGATTGGTGGGTAGTCATTTCTTTGATCCTATGCTCACTGAAATGAGGTTAGGATTTTCCCGTTTCACTATCCAACTGATGGTACATATTCTTCTGGTGCAGGTGTATACGAGTCCTTTGAAACTATATGCATTTATTTAGAGAGTGATCAATCAGTTGGTAATGATCCAGATAAAAACTTTTGGGTCAGATACAAAATGGCTGTGGTAAATCAAAAAAATCCTACCAGGACTGTGTGGAAGGAGTCTTCCATTTGTACAAAGACCTGGAATAATTCAGTTTTGCAATTTATGAAGGTATCGGATATGTTTGAAGCAGATGCTGGGTTCCTTGTGCGTGACTCTGTAGTCTTTGTTTGTGAAATATTGGAATGCTGTCCATGGTTTGAGTTCTCAGATTTGGAGGTTGGTAATAGTTGTTTCTATCCATCATTTTTTTTCTGGCGATTATATCCCTATGGACTCCTGCAAGTCGTTTGGTTGTTCAGAATATGGAGAACAAAACTGAGATAAAAGAAAATAAAATTTAGAAGATAGAGAGATTGTGAAAAATGTGAGAGAAGGTGTATCAACAGAAAAACTAAAAGAGAGATGGTTTTGGAGAAGCGACATTTAACAATGTGTGAGAAATAGATAATAACTGTACTGCCAGTTATTTTCCAGAAAATATAGACTGCCAGTTACCATGCAAATACATGTCCTTTTATGTCATTGTCTCACTCATACTGAAAGTCTTGATTTCCCTAGAACATCGTTGATTATATTGTGAGCTACTATTACGTACTCTGGCATATATATAGTTTTTGCATCTTGTGCACTCTTATATTTTATAGGGGAAGAAATCATTTCCTATTTGGACATTTGCTTTATTGCACTTGGCATTGATTGTACATTATGTGAATTTTCAGGTATGATTAGCATCCTTTAAAATTTTGAAGGTGTTTCTTTCCATTTTCATGGTATCATACTGACCTGTGCTTTTTTTAAACTTTTTCATAACTTGTCTTTTTCTTTTTTTTCTTTAATTTGAAGTTTCATAGTGTGACCTTTCTTGTTTTCCAGTTGTTACCCACACAGGGGTACTTAGAGAAACTTGAATATACTAGTGTTTTAATCTTTTATAGTATCTTACAGGACTGTTTCGGATGCATAATTAATCTGTGCTTCAATTTGTGTAACCTGACATTCTTTCAGTGTATAATAATAGGGATCACTATAACTAATCTGGACGAGATGGATCTAAATTTTTTCCTAAAAGTTCCTTCCTCTCCTCTATGTGATTAGGTATTGGCATCTGAGGATGATCAGGATGCTTTAACAACAGATACTGATGATCTCATTGATTCCGAGGATAGTGAAGGAATCAGTGGAGATGAAGAGGACATCTTTAGAAATCTTCTTTCTAGAGCTGGGGTTCACCTCACTTATGGAGACAATGTGTCACAGCCACAGGTTACCCTGAGAGAAAAGCTTCTAATGGATGCTGGTGCCATTGCTGGTTTTTTGACTGGTTTACGTGTTTATCTTGATGATCCTGCTAAAGTAAAGCGCTTGCTTCTTCCAACCAAGCTTTATGGTGGCAATGATGGCAAAAAGCCCGCAAAGATTGATGAATCTTCACCTAGCGTGATGAATTTGTTGATGGGGGACAAAGTTTTACAGTCCGAAATTATAGATCTGCTTTTGGACATTATGGTTGAATGCTGCCAACCTTCAGAGGGAAATTCTAATGGTGATTCAATTGATGGAAACTCCAAGCCTTCTGTATATGGCAGTGCACCAAGTGCCCTGGAAGCTGAGAGGGAAAGTCGAGCAACAGAATCTACTCAATCTCCTGTTTATGGGAGATTGGATTCTAGTTTAGATGATTCTATAAATGCATCTGCTGTACAAAGTTCTGATATAAATGGGATCTACATTCCTGGAAAAGCTGTTCCTGTACAAACTACTTACCCACCAATAGCAACAATAGTAGATTCTATGGAAAATGCTTCTCTGCGCTGTAAGGTATGTTTTTTTACTGGTTGATAATAAGCTTCACAGCTCAGTTTTTGTCCTTTATTAAACATTTAACAAATTGAATGTTTAGACCAAATGGCCAGAGCAGTCGGAGGAGCTATTAGGATTGATTGTAAACTCACTGAGAGCCATTGATGGGGTAGTTACTCAAGGTTGTTCTGAACCAAGACGAAGACCCCAGTCTGCACAGAAGATTGCTCTTGTCTTGGATAAGGCCCCAAAGCATCTGCAGCCTGACCTTGTAGCTTTAGTTCCCAAATTGGTAGAGCATTCAGAGCATCCTTTGGCAGCTTGTGCACTTATTGAAAGACTCAAAAAGCAAGATGCAGAACCTGCACTGAGGATTCCTGTAAGATTAACCTTTGGGAAACATATATTTCCTTGATTTTGGCATGCTCGCGTTCCTTGTGATTGTAAGGTTTACACTTTAAAATATTAAACTTGTAATAGGATTCCTGTAAGATTATTTTCAGGAAACATATTTCATTGCTCTTAAGGCATACATGTATAACATATTGTGTTCCTAAGTTCCACACCTGAGAAATTTTATTCACAGAATCAGCATTTTTCCTTGTCATTTGTATGTTGTCTTCATCTTGTATCTATTACTTGGTTGCACCAACATACTTGTTTTTGTGTAGGCTCTCGGTGCCATTAATCAACTCGAATGTGGCAGTGACGAATGGGAATGTGTTCTTTTCCAGTCTTTCGAGCTTTTGGAAGACTCTAATGATGAACCACTTGCTGCAACCATTGAGTTTCTATTTAAAGCTGCATCCCGATGTCATCATCTTTCTCAAGCTGTATAAGCTCTTATCTACATTTTTCATATGAAAATTTCTTTATTGTTAAGCTATATATTCTTATTCAATATATAACTTTATTTTCTATATCTTTTAGGTTAAATCTGTTCGTGTTAGGCTAAAGTATTTGGGAGACAGTGTTTCTCCTGTCGTGCTGGACTTTTTGAGTAAGACACTAAATACTTGGGGAGATGTTGCTGATACCATACTTAGAGATATTGATAGTGATGATGAATTTGGAGATAAATGCACAGAATTAAATCATGGAATTTCCTTTTTTCCTAAAATTGGGCCAACTTCTGATGGTTTTCATGTGGTGGATAAACAGAACAATTGTGCTAGTTGTCATTTTTCTGATATTTACATCTTACTTGAGACGTTGCCTATACCTTGCCTTGCCGTTGAAGCTTCTCAAACATTTGAGAGAGCTGTGGCTCGAGGAGCTTTTGTGGCTCAATCTGTAGCAGTTGTTTTGGAAAGACGCCTTGCTCAGAGATTAAGTTTCGATGCCAGATCTGTGAATGAAAATTTCCAACGAGCACTAATCGATGCAGAAGCCAGTCAACAATTGAGGGTCCAAACAGATGACTTTACTGTTGTTCTTGGTCTTGCTGAAACATTGGCCCTTTCTAATGATATTTGTGTGAAGGGGTTTGTCAAGATGCTTTACACAATCTTGTTCAAATGTTATCCCGATGAGTCCTACAGAGGAAGAATCGTGAGGGGACTTGTTGATTGTGCCACCAGTACAACAGATAATGGTCGTGATGTAGAATTATACTTGGATGTATTGGTCATCTTAATCTGTGAGGAGCAGGAAATAGTTAAGCCTGTTCTGAGCATGATGTTGGAGGTTGCTGAACTTGCAAACGTTGATCGGGCAGCACTTTGGCACCAGTTATGTACTAGGGAAGATGAAATTATTCGCATAAGTGGAGAGAAAAAAGTAGAAAGTTCTAACCTGGTTCAAGAAAAGGCCAGTCTGTTGCAGAAGTTGAGTGAATTTGAAGCCACTAACAACCGACTAAAGGTACCTGAACTTGTAATATATTATGTTTATGTAGAATAATTGTAAACCGAATAACTTTTGGCTCTTATGCTAAATTAATTCTTGTCATGAAATAACAGTTGGAATTGAGGGCTGAGATGGATGGGTTTGCTCGGGAAAAGAAGGAACTCTCT
Organism: Erythroxylum coriaceum; assembly: GCA_026874005.2. Classification (NCBI taxonomy): domain Eukaryota; kingdom Viridiplantae; phylum Streptophyta; class Magnoliopsida; order Malpighiales; family Erythroxylaceae; genus Erythroxylum; species Erythroxylum coriaceum. The sequence goes on from JANQAP020000007.1 coordinate 3,901,284, forward strand.
GAACAAAAGCAAGAAGTTGAAAATCAGCTTGAGTGGGTGCGTTCAGAACGGGAGGATGAAATCATAAAACTCAAAGCTGAGAAGAAAGCTATTCAGGATCGTCTTCAAGATTCTGAAGCACAACTCACCCAGTTAAAATCCCGAAAACGAGATGAACTGAAGGTAGCATATCATCTTCATTTCAATCATTTCATTCATGGACCTTCTCTGCTGCATATTTTCCTGTTGAGAATAGATTGAGTTTACATGTATGCTTTCTACCTTTGTAATCATAGCCTTGGTTTTGCACTTTTTTAACGAAGACAGTACTCTTTTCTGACGGTATTTGAAGATGATGGCATGAATTTGACCTATGGCTTGTTCCTTTATCTGGCTTGCTGTCCTACTGTGTTGGGATAGCTGCATTTGCTACAATGACTTTGCATTGTAACAAAAATTTACTCAAGCCTTGTAAAGGTTTTTGTGTGAAATTGGTTTGGCAGTCTCATTCATGAAATGATAATCTATTCTGCATTTTGGTATTGCTTTTTGGTTGATATCTGATTCTTAATCGATACCCTAAGCATATGTAGTTTGGTTTATTTTAGTAAATGATGCTTGTGAATACCTGCTAATGAGGATGAGTTAATCAGAATCAGTTTAGATGAATAAATGTATTTCTGTCATGATTATTGCTCAGCTTTTTACTTGTTTCTTGTTATTGACATACCCACATTGATTCCCTACCTAGTTTCCTTCTTGAAAGTGTTTTATGTATGCAACAGAGAGTAGTAAAGGAGAAAAATGCTCTTGCTGAAAGGCTCAAGGGTGCTGAGGCTGCACGCAAGAGATTTGATGAAGAACTGAAACGGTATGCCACAGAGAACGTGACTCGGGAGGAAATCCGACAGTCATTGGAGGACGAAGTTCGGAGATTAATGGAAACAGTTGGGCAAACTGAGGGGGAGAAGAGGGAGAAAGAAGAGCAGGTTGCTCGTTGCGAAGCGTATATAGATGGAATGGAATCCAAATTGCAGGCGTGCCAGGTTCTTATTAATTTTCTGCCTTGTCTTTGTTTCTTATCATTATGACCGATTTTCTTCTGCATTGTTGACTACTTGACTTCTACGAGTTATCATATAGATCTACACCAATTTTTTAGTTATGTAAATTCTAATGGAGGAGTGCAACTGTAGTACCTCATGTTTTGTTGACAAGTTCTCAACTGTCAACTTCACCATTTGATATCAGATTGATAAGATAAGATTGCTTTCAAGTATTTTTTAAAGCTCGATGATCAGTGATCTTTATCCTGATTCCTGCAAATGAATTTCCAGGAAACCCTTTGTTCTCCTATCTTGCTCTCATACTTAAGTGTTTGTTTATGCAGCAATATATACATACTCTTGAGGCTTCTCTTCAAGAGGAGATGTCACGACATGCTCCTCTTTATGGCGCTGGATTGGAAGCATTGTCAATGAAGGAGTTGGAGACACTTTCACGTATTCACGAGGAAGGGCTGAGGCAGATCCATGCCCTTCAACAGCGAAAGGGAAGTCCTGTCGCCAGTCCTCTGGTTAGCCCCCACGCTCTACCTCACGATCATGGGTTGTATCCTACTGCCCATCAAGTGGCCGTCGGATTACCTCCACTTATCCCAAATGCTGTTGGAGTCCATGGCAATGGATACATGAATGGTGCGGTTGGACCGTGGTTTAACCATAATTAAAATTGTTTTTGTGCTCCATAATACCATACCAATGTAGGCATTTGTTGGCCTAGTAGAGCCAGGTGACATCTCATTGTGAAGGGGTGTTCATTTTTGAGTTCCTTGACATCTCAATGGGGAACATTGGAAGAAAGAAAAAGAGGAAATAATAATACAATCGCTAATAGTCCAGTAGTTGGTAAAATAGCAAATGCCTGATATTATCAATAATAAAATCGCTAATAGTCCAGTAGCTGGTAAAATAGCAAATGCCTGATATTATCCTCTTCTGATCAAGTTTATTATAGGCCTTTACAAAGTTTTGTTTCTCTGTCCGCTTAATTTTGGAGATTAATGAAATGGAGCATAAGTTTCTTTCAATAATGATTTTAGATTATATTTGTATAAGCTAGGCCAAGGCCGAAACTCATCCATCCTCTTTTAAAGGCCTGAGTGAGAACCCGCCATGTGCACAAACAAATGCATATGATATTGATCTCTTAGAAGTCCCGTTCTTTTCTCTAACTAATAAAATTATGGGTTAATAACAATTTTTTTTTTCAAATTTTAATGAAATTTGTAATTATAATTTAAAATTTAGAAAGTAACAATAAAAATGTTCAAACTTTTAAATTTTACAGAAATATAATGACTTTATTCATTTTGTTAACATCAGGTATGTTATAACTTTGTCGCGCATTTTATTTTTCACATAATTGTATTATAAAAATAAAAAGAATATTTTTAATATAATTAAATTACCATAATTTCTAATACATAAAAGGTTCAATTACAAAAAAAGTTAAACTTTACTTAATTTTATAATTATAGTTTAAATTTTAAAAAGTAGTATTTAAATATTAAAACTTCCAATTTTTTCCAATTCTATCCCAATTTTAGTGTTTCCGCTAACATTGCCGACGTGATTTGCCACATAAGACAAAACCCTAAACACTTATATACTAAACTAACTACTTAAGTTCCATTAATTTGTTTGACTAAATTACATCATTTTGGAATCAAAAACCCTAAATTAAACTTTATCTCTTTGATTTGCTTTCCATCTCTTTAGAGTCGTACTTACTGCAAATCATGTCCTAATCATTATCACCGTGAGTGATGTCCTCAAAGTTTCTTCTTTATGGACAAAAGACACCAAACTTTGAATCAATAAGCATAACAAAGTTACAATCCCAATATCAAATCCTAAAATAGATTCAATTTATTCATAAAAAGAAGAAATAGGAGCTCAAATGCTCTTGTGAAAAAATATCACAACAACCCAAATTGATCACACAATAGTTGGAACAAAGAAAAACCATATCAGAATAATCAAGAATCACAAGAAAACTCAACTGAAGTCTTAACAGGAACACGAATGATAAGTGTGAATTGTATTAGGTTAGAAGCACCAGATTCGATGGTGGTCTATCTGCCACGATCGTGACAGAAGCCCAGGATATGGCCCACGATCGTGACCTGCTTGCCACAATCGTGACAGAAGGTTCAGATTGAAGTAAATCACACGTTAATATAGAAATTACTTATAATAGATGATATGCACAAGAAGGAGGCTTGAATTGTATATTCTTTTTGTGAATACAAAATCTTTAATATTTCTGATAAGAATTTTTCTAAATTGTTAAAAGACTATAACAAAATTGTTATGAGTTAAATCGCAAATAACTTCTATATACTTGTTTAAGAACAAAATATAATGAGTTGAGAGATAGAGGATAGACACTGCGATTTTATACTGGTTCACCCCAAATCGTGGGCTACGTCCATTCCTCAGATTTCTTCTGAGTATTCACTATATTTCAATAAATGTACAAGTATTCTTTCTCCTTCAAGAGCCTCTTCAGGTCTCTTACACCAAGTATTTTTTCCTGCTATCTTAGCCTCTCCAGGCTCTTAGCCGTTTTCTTTCTCTCTCTATAAAGATATCATGAGCTATTGTTACAGTAGTTTAGCTCTCCAGTATCGCACTACAGGATTTTTCTAAGTATACATTTGAACGTTCAAAAGTTGTAGAATCAAAGGTTTTTTGAAAACGTTGTTTAGTCTTCGACTACAACTATTATTTATAGTCTAAGTCTCCAACTGCTTCTTTAAATCTTGATAACCGCTTCTTGAGTCTTGATAACCGCTTCTTGATTCTTGATAACCACTATTTAGTTGAGTTCTGTAATTAACTCCAACTAATTAACTACTCGACGTACTCGCATATCTTCTGCTTTGTATCGTCTGTGTTTTCTTCTGTATCTTTACTTCTTCTGTGTTTCGCTT
>JANQAP020000007.1:4043951-4065276 GCA_026874005.2 Erythroxylum coriaceum
TAAGGCAAAAATTCAAATTCCATGCTTATTCCATAACTATCATGCTTAATTCGACAAAAATATTTCGGGGGCCAACAATTAATTGTAATCTCGTTTTGTTAATTTGATTCTCCAAAAGACTCACCATTGATAAATATTTCATTTTACTTAATTGAATGATTCTTTACATTCATCATCAAGCATTGAAACCATGGATTTAATAAAAAATCCTCATGACCTTTCAAACAATTTAGGTAACATTTTAGAAACTGTTTAAATCATAATTGGATTAAAAAATTGGTTCTGAGCATTTGAAATTATTAAAATCATATTTTTGGGATTATTAGGAGACCTATGTGAGTTAGTGGTCGACTAATATAAGTTAAAGTTGTTAAATTTGATGTATAATGAGTTTGTTGTAATATTAGTTGATGTATTGGTCGACCAATGTATCATATTGGTCAACCAATATACATACTATTAAGCCAGTTTTCCACCAGCAAGTGAATCTGTAGCTTTTAATGCATTTTGGTTAGTTAATATGCTATAATAGTGGAATAGTGCTCTATATATAACCAATACAACAACTAGTTCTTAGCTCTAATGACTATAAAAGGTCCCAAAACACTATAAATAGATGTCTTTCATTGGTTTTAGGATTAAGAACCCTTTAGGTGTATTTTACACATATTTCTAAGTGGTTTTCAATTATTTAGACATTATTGTCTCATATTTATGTCAACGAGCTTTTTTATAGTTATCAGGTGAATAAGTAAGATATTTTTGAGTTGTAATCTTTTGTTAGGGTGTTGGATATTATACTTAGTAGTGTTCTAAGTGGGACCTCTTTACTTTAGAAGAAGAATGTACTAAGGGCTCCACTTTACTAAGAAAGATTGTATAAACTTTATTTTTTGCCTTGTAAGAAAAATTATAGTGAAATTCTAAAAAGAGCCTTAAGAGTGGATGTAGGAAAAAGATGTTCTTTGAACCATTATAAATCAGTTTTAATTCTCTTTTCCCTATCCTCTTTAAATTATTTCTCAGTTATTTGATTATTTTAATTTTAAAATTTTCCTTATCCTTATTTACATTGATTGTTATTTTATCTTGATTGCAAAAATTGTTAAATTTTATAGACACCTAATTCACCCTCCCCTCTCTTGGATGTCATTAGGGACTAACAAGTGGTATTAGAGTGGGTTTATTAGACTAGTATTTCTAATGAAATCTTATAGAAAAGATCATAATGACATATTTAGGAGCATCATCAACATCATTTAACCAAGAGGGGCAAAGCATTAGTAGACCACCTTTCGTTGACTGCAATGATTACCTTTATTGGAAAATTAGGATGAGGTTCTTCTTAACAGCCAAAATAGTAGAAATATTAGAAATAGTTTCAAATGGTCCCTTTATTCCTTAAAAAATTATAGTTAATAAAAAGATACCTAAATTAAAGGAAGAATAGGAACCTCACTATAAGAGATTATATTTCCTTGAATAGTAAGTCCATATACATTTCTTTTGTGTATTAGGAAGAAACGAATTCAATAGGGTCTTTATGTGTGAAATAACTCACAAAATTTGGCATACCTTAGAAGTTCACATGAGGGAACCAATGAAGTAAAGGAGAGCAAAGTAAGCATACTAATACATCAATATGAATTGTTTCAAATGAAGCATGATTAAAGTATATCTAGCATAAATACTAGATTTATTGATATTATTAATTCTTTCAAAGGTTATAGAAAAACCTATACTAATGTTGAAATGGTAAGGAAGTCGCTTAGGTCACTTTTAAAGACATGGGAAGCTAAAGCGATGGCTATATAAGAAGCCAAAGATCTAACAACATTACCATTGGAGGAACTTAATGGATCTTTCCTTATATATGAAATAATGCTCGAAGAGATATAAGAAGAAGTGATGATCCTAAATAAAAAGAATTTAGCGTTTAAAGCCTTAAAGGAAGAATCAATCAAAGAGGAAGAGACATAAACTAGAGAAAGCAAAGAAGACTTTTGCTTACTCACTAGAAAATTCAAGAAGTTCTTAAAAAAGAAATTCCCATAAGAAAGTATTTCAAGGAAGGAAAAGTGATTTAAACATAAATCCTCTAACATTCTTTGCTTTGAATGTTGAAAACCTAACCATATAAAGTCATAATGTCTTTAACTCAAAGATAATGAGAAGTGTGATAGAAACTATAAGAAGGAGAATAAGGACAAGAAGAAAGTAGATAAAGGATCAACTTAGAATGATATAAGTGAATTCCAAAGCAAGCATTTGAAATAAGAAATAACTTATATATATGCTTTATCGCTATGGACAATGGTGAGGTAACATCCAACCCTAATTCTTGTGATGAAGATAATGATGTTTATTCAACATACAATGAATTAGTTCAGAGCCTATAAATCTTGTTCATGAAAAAGAAAAAGGATATCCCTCAAACTCAAAGAGGCTTAAAAGAACCTAGATGCATGCATAAGTGAGAATGAAAAGATGAAAAGTGAATTATATAGCATTAAAACATCCAAAAATGTGATCATTAATGAAAATCATAACTTAGATGCATTAAGGCATAAGAATGAAACATTAAAAGGTAGATTCCATTAAGGATATCTTGTCTAAGTTCACTAAAGGGAGGGAAAAACTAGAAAACATGTTAGGCCTCAAAAGAACTCCAATGATAGGTATGGAATAGGATATAATCAAGGAAATGAAGGCAATTGTAAAACCACATTTATCAAGGAAAAATATATGAACAGCAAAGAACCATAATGTGATAAACAGGTATGGAGCATTCACATCTAAGTATATACATACACATTCCTTATCCACTAGGCCTTAAACTATAAGCCAACATCATGCTTTTATATATGGCTCACAACCTAGGCATAGAGTTCAATACTATTAAGGGAAGAATAATCATAACTTTTATGACAACATGAAAACCCACTCATACCCCTTTAGTCCTCAAAGAAGACATAAAGTTTTCGTTAATAGTAAAAGTCACACTTATAATCATGGTAGTAGATTTCACTATCTTAGGAAAATATTCAATACCTTTAATGTCTAAAAGAAGTTTCATTATTATGTATACATATATAGTAATGAATTTATGCATCATCATTGATAGTTTTGATTTGCATTATGTTTTAGGGTTTAATTTGTTATGTTTTTAGTGTTAATTTGAATGTTGAGTGTGTATTTAGGTTTTAATTGAGTTAGTTTATGTGTTTAAGTATTTTTTTATGGGTTAGTATGAGTCTTTGAACTTAAATGCTATGTTTTTGAGGTACCTTGATATGTTTGTTAGTATTTCAAGGTAAACGGTGAAGAACAGAGAAGTTTTGAAGAGTTTCGGGTTAAAATAATGGCCCACGATCGTGGCACAATAGGCCATGATCGTGACAGAAAGAGGGGAGCTAGCAGGAGTCAGGCCACGATCGTGACAGAGAGACCAAAACCAAGTCACGATTATGAAATTTTGGTCACGATCATGATAAAGAGGGATAAACGCCTGCCACGATTATGGCCTGCGTTGGGCAGACACAAAAACAGCTAAAAACCTCAAGTTTTGAGGGACCTTTTGGACCGTTTCAACCCTAAATCAACCCTAAGGCTTTCAAGGTATAAATAGAACATTAAAGAACAGAAGAGTAGCCTTTGTGCATCAGCCAATTCTAAAACCCTAGAGAGCTCATTGAGAGACTTGAGGAAGGAGACAAAGGAAGAGAGACACGGAGAAGAAGCTTGATGCGAAGTACTTCCCAAAATAGGTGGTTTCCCACCGTCGTTGCCTCCACCAATCCATTCTAATAGGATTTTTTGATTTTAGTTCAATTTTATTGATGTATAGAATTGGGATAGTCATTGAGAATAGGTGTTATTGAATGTTGATATTGTCTAAACTTACCTTCGGGATTTTTTATCTTTGAGATTAATAAAGCTTGATTTGTTATGTTTTCATTAATTTATTTATGATTCAATTTCTGTCCTTAATAATTTGGTAACAAACTGAGAGGGTGGACTAAGTGAATATCATCAAATTGGGCTAACAAGAGTTAGGTAGTTTGATAGATTAAGAATTGAACCAAACTGGTAAAGTCGTGTAACAAGAGATCAAGCATAGGTTTTCGATAGGTTATTAGACAAATTTAGAATTAATTCAGGTTTTGGGTTAATTGGAAATCGAGAGATTACAATTACATAATTTAATTTAGGGATTATAAATTAAGGTTAAAGATTATAACTCGAGAGAGAGTAATCCACCCTAGGACCGTCTAGACTTGGTAATTCAGTGATTCCATAATCGATTAGATTTTTATTAAATTCGGATTAAAAACTCCTTTCTCTTAATTGGTAGTTTTTAGGTTGATTATTGATTAGGTTGTGCAAAATTGCTATTTTGTTTATATTTTTTGAATTTAATTCTTGAAATTGATTGTTTGGTTGGTTAATTTCTGCCTTAGTTGTTTATTTTGATTTATTGCAAAATTTAGTTAAGCCTTAGATTTTAGGATTAGATTAACCCTCCTCATGAGAATGATACCTTAGGTACTTCGCGAACGACCCATGCGCTTGCGAAAATATCGTGAAATTGTGGGTTGAAAAAAAGGAATCGAACAACTAAGGAACCAAGTTGAATTGGGTTCCTAAAACACAATTATTATGTCGTTTTGTAAGGTTAGGAAAGAAAATGCAAATGGTATGTAATAGAGATAGTAGTTATTCAATTGGGTATTATTAAGGACTTTATGCATTTTATCATGACAAATCTAAACTTTTTCTCCTCCAAGAAAGTATTGAAGATGATAACTTAGGATGTGGAGAATATAATCATAAAAGACTTTTCAAAAGAGACAATTGTTAAACCAAGTGAGAGAGATAAAAAGAATGAGAAGCCTTTGAGATTTTGAATAAGGATAAATCTTGCATAATTAGAAAAAAATTAGTCATGTAAGATAGAAATTCATTTTTTGAAAAACATTAAATAGAATTTTGATTAACTAGAAAAAGTTATACACAAGGCTTATATACGGGTATGGCGTCGTTACCGGGAAGTAAGATGTTTTATTTTTTGTTTGTGATTTTAATTGGAGTTTTGTACATATTTGTTTTTAATTACTTCCTTTTTAGTTATTTCTTAATCTTTTCACTTTTTGTTTAGTATTTGTGTGAAAAAAATCTGACATGGATAGAAGTAATTTCTTTTATAACTCTTATTCTCAATCCTATAACCAAGGTTAGACTGATTAACCTAACTTTGGTTGTGGATGGGATAACCATCAAAATTACTTTTATGATAGTTTGCAGGACACACAACAATTTCCATGTGGACCAGAAGCTTCTTGTCATACCTTAGGTATGCCTCTGGATGACTATATCAATACCTGTAATGCTAGCCATCTTCAATTTCAACAGGTTATGTAGTAACTTCAAGAGAGTACGCAATAACTTCAAAAGAATACCCTACAATTCTAGCAGGATGAAAGGCAATCTTGGTCTAGTTTCCAAGATTTAGAGAGCCAATATAACTCAGGTATATCTCTAAAAGAATTGCTTAATATTATAACTGCTAACAATCTTCAAATTCAATAGAATATACAGCAGTTCCAGCAAAATATGTAGCATCTATTTTAGCAAGGTGTACAACAAATCTAACAAGATACTCTGCAATTCTAGAAAGATACATTGCCTTGATAGGGATATGTCACTCATATGGAATCGCAAAGTGAAGAGGAGTATCCATATCGACCTTAGGTGAACCCAATAGATGTTAGTGAGAAAAAATTACGAAGTAATGAGGAGCTTGAGAATTTTGAGAACAATAGTCAAGGAATTGCTTGTGTCGAAGAAGTTGAGGAGGAGTTTGAAGTAGAATATGATACATCATTTGGCTCAGAGGTAAGTACTGAGTCCGTTATTATTTTCGAGACTAACCTTTCACCTTTACTTAGTGGGTTGGAAGAATTAAACAAGGAAGAAAAAGGCAAAGAGTCATTCGAATTATTTCAAGAGAGTGAGGACTCAGTAGAGATGAAGAATCTGAAGATGGGGAAGATGTTGGAGGTGAACGATTATCAACCAAAACCCTATCCGGAATAACCTCACGTGGAGGAACTGCATATGCCACTAAAAGATCATAATTTTGTCATGTGAGGAGAAAAAGGATTCGAGCTAGCGACACTAAACAAAGGTGCTTCTTAAAAGGCAACCCAAAGGAAGTAAATTTCTTTTCTTTACATTTCCACATTACTTTTTTTATGCATGTTTGTTTTTGAATTTGTTTGTTGTACTTGTTTTAAGTTCTCACTCAAAATCAGAGAAAGGATAAAACAAATGACATAAAAATTTTCTCAATTTCTATTGCTTATAGGATTGTATAGTCATGATTAGAGTGTGAATTGAATAGAGAACTTTGTAGCAATTTTAAGATGTACTTTTACTCTTGTGAATGGTCTATGTACATTATCTTTAGAGGAGTAGTGACTAGTGGTAGACAAGGCCAATGACATTTTGAGCCTTATTTAACTGACACATTCATATCAGTCTCATTGTCTTTTGATAATGTGTGACCTTCATGATATGTGCATCCTGATTTTGCCTTGAATTTCTATTCGAATCATATGCATTAACATGGATAAGATTTGAAATTCTTTGCTTTTCCAAACTACATTAGCCCAATAGCCTACCCATTATATGATTTTCCTTTTTGATAAGCCCCTTTAAGCTTTATTTGCCTTTTCTTTGTGCATTAGCAACATTACATGCTTTAACCTAACCAAATGTCCTTCCTAAGCCTAAAACCTAGTGGAACATTTGTTGATTGTTGAGTTTGTGGATATACAAAAGTATAAGTGTGGGGTATGCATATGTGTGGATTGTTATAATACTGGGATGTTATTTTATGCCTTATCATTGAAATTCCCATATTGGTGTAGTTTATTTTAATTTTTATAACAGAAAAGGAAAGAAAGGAAAAGAATCAAAGAAAAGAGAAAAGCAAAAGAAAAGAAAAGAAAAAGAAAAAAAAGAAAAAGACAAAGAAAAAGAAATTAAAATGTTTAAATAGATGTATCAAGAAGGAAGTGCATATATGGTTTGCAAGGTTATTCATACTTAATGCATCGTCCTAAAGTTGTATTGAATGGGTTACTTAAGTATGTTGAATATGAGGTAGATGTTGGATTGGAAGGGTCACTCTTTGTCGTTTCAATATATTGTCATCAATTGTATGAGTGATCCTTTCAGATTGGTACATACTTCATATGGTTTATGTATGAGAGCTCGAGTTTGAGTCATGAAACTTGTTTTTTGCATTCATCATAGTTGATGTGCACAATTGTGAGTGAATGTTAGTTTTACACTTGATAGTACATTGAGTGTTGCTTTTGTTTCACTAGCTTTGATGGCTTTCATGCTACTTGATCCAAATAGATCTCACCTTACCTTTACCCACATTACAACCTTGAAAAGCACTTTGATCCATAATTTTGCATGTGAACATTAATAGTGGAGAAATGAAAAGATATGCAAAGTTGTGGAATGACATGATCATTAATGGTGATAAGTACACCTATGGATATATTTTAGTTAAACATATTTTTGAGTCTCCTATTAAATTGCTTAGCTTTTGAAAACGATGAATGTTGATTGATAATGAGTAAAAGCTTGGAAAGTTGACTTCTTGCTATGATTTTTGAAAGCCATTCATCTTTGTTTATGATTATATATTCTTGGAACATATGGGAAATGAGTTAATGCTTTTGGGTTTATAAGCTTAATTTTGATGTTTTGCTCGAGGACGGCAAAAAGCTAAGTATGGGGGAAATTGATATATGCTTAATTGATTGTTTAATTATTTCATAACACTTAGCGATTAAGGACATGAAATTGCTTAAGATACTCACTTTGACTAATATATGATTTTAAGCACAATTTGGAAGAAAAGAAGTTAAAGTGAGTTGAAAGCTCTATATTTTGGTTGTTTTCTAAAGATTGATATTCATTTGTCTTCATGGAATAAAAATGTTAAATATTAGAGCAAGTAAAGACAAGAAGCCAAGGATGATGGACAACAACCTATGTAACATGTTTTATGGGAATTAAATGAAGATAAGGAAGTTGGGAGAAGAAGCACACCAAAACGACAACATATGTGCTAAACGGTGCAGCAGTTGGAAGCATGAGCCAAAAACACACAGCGCAGAATCAAAGCATAGTTAGACCAAAACGACGCAGCAAGGAACATAACTTAAAAAGGGGCGTTTGGTTTTAAAAGAAACAAAAGAGGATGCGTGTGTTATAAGATAAATGAGAACAACGTTTCAATTTACGTTTCACTCAAATGGCCAGGATAAAAACGCAGGGTGAAGGAGCTAATAACACAACGATACACAGCTGGGAAAGAGCACCAAATGACACAGCGTAGGAGGATAGCAGCTGGAGTTTGTGTTTAACGCAAACAAGTCTGTGTTTCATGCAGACTTGCACACATATACGTTATGTGTTTCACACAAACAACGTTTGTGAAACACAGGAGTTTTCAAGAGATGGTTAGGTTTTTAAGACAGTGAATAGTAAGGTGGACCAACAATTAATTAGAAAATCAGAATAGTAGCGTAGGAGAGAAGCAATGTGAGAGTGTCAACAGTGACTTTCAGCTGAAGAAAGTAGAGAAAAAAGTAGGTGTTTTTGGTTGAAGGAGTTCAGGAACTTTGGGAGCTTTCGGAGACCACGAAGATGGAGGCAAACTCTCCACTATGAGGAGACTCATGGAGGGGTAACTTTCTGATGCCAGTTCAATGGGGATATCGACATCGATGACCTGGTTAAGCATTCATTTTCTTATTTTGTTGTTTCTTTCTCTCATTAGGAATTGATTATAATATCTTACGATGATTGAATTGGGTATTATGAAAAGATGATTTTAATGCATTCATTTGATCGTTTATTTACAAACTCATTGCTAAAATTTCGATATAATCTATAATTATTATATTTGAAATTCACATGTAGCAACTAATGATTCGTAATCATTAGGGATAAGGTAACCTAGGTTAAATGTGATTAATCGATTTTCCTAATTCGTAATATTACTACCCAATTGAATCTAGAGATCGTATCTTAGGTTATTCGGTAGTTAAGTTTAATTAACGATCATATCTTGATTAAACACTTCCTAAGGGAAAACTCAGGTTAATTATTAACCCACGATTAATAGTTGCTATGAAAGACTTAAGAATAAAAAATCATGTCTAATTAGGCTGTAGGCTGAGATTGAACCAAAGAACCAGGTCCCTATTGAATTCCCCGTTTTTATCATTTTTTTACATGTTTTCTTTAAATTGCTTTTGTTAGTTAGTTTAGCTTTATTTTATTTCTTATTTTGAAGCCAAAACCCTCCTAAACCTAAACACCAATTAATTTCATTTCAACAACTTTACATACACTCTCTATGGGATTGGTTTAGACTCACCAATGCTATAGTAGTAGTCTAGTTTATTTTGACTAACGTAATGCTATAGTAGTAGTCTAGTTTATTTTGACTAACGTAATGATGCACTGTCAATGTGCTTAACCTATATAAGGAAAAAATAACCAGAATTAGGGCATTATGAAAATAATGAACCATTACATTTGTTTTAATTATTTCTTCGTAGAAAGCACAACTCCTCTCTCAACATTCTCTGCAGCTTGATGAAATGCATTTTCCTTGTGTAAGGCGTATAATGATTAACCCATTCTCCTTAAATACTTAATGATTTTTCAATCATGGAAGTGGTGATCTCTAGGAGCAAATATGATCCAAGTACTTTCCAATTCTTATAACATCTCAATTGATTCTCCAAAACTTTTTCATTTCATATGATAGTTGTACTTTGTCCTTATAGAGAAAGCTATGCTCTCTAATTCTGCTATAAACCTGATTGTGGAATTAATTTATCTCCAATTCCCTATTTCTAAATATGTACTTATTTCTTTTCTCCCATAAGCTATGTATAAAGTAAGCCAAAGCCAAATTAAAGCACCAAATAACTGACATGTCTGGATGCTTAATGTTGGCATGACATTAGATTATATCAGTCCAATTCATAGGTGGTTCCCCTATCTAACATCCTTTTACCAAGTTTTTCAACAATATGTTGGATGGAAGAATATATGAGTTGTGCTCTCTGATGTTTTTTACATAAAGAGCATATATTAGGAATCAGTAGAATTTTGTTAAGTTTTCTAGTGTTGGTTGTTTCCTTTTAATTACTTTTCATAGTGTAATTAAAGCCCTCAGTAAAATATGATTTCTCCACACCATGTTATAACAATTAATGGTTGGATGAGTGCCTGTATAGAGTTCCCTGTATGATTTTTAAGAGAATTTCCCAGTGGTAGATAGCTTCCAAACGTTACTATCAGCTCTATCTTCAGTTAGCACTATATTTAGGATGTCAAGTTTTGTCTATTGTTAATGTATGGCATTGATGATTTCAATTATATGGAAAAAAATCTTTTCCCACTGAGATATTAAGTTTTTTTTGTATTCCTTAGCTATAGTAGATTTGATAGATTAGAAAGGGGTCTAACGTCCAACTATCCTCCTAGAATTTTATATCCTTGTCATTCTTCACCACTTTACCTACATGCATTTTTATGTTTCCCTTAATTTAATCATGGATTTCAAAGTGGTTGAGGCAGATTCCTTCATCATAAAGGTTCAAATTTTGTTTCCTTTGATGTGGTACTTATAAGTCCATTTTGCTTATGATGAATGTTTGTCATCTAACAACCTCTATAACCTCTGGGGAGTTAAGTTGAGTCCTTAATGCTTTTTTGGAGTACAGATTTCTACCCATTTAATGTCTTCTTTGTAACCATCTCCATTCCTGATAGACCACAAGAACCTCCTTAGTAGCTTATCTGTTTGCTTGATAACACCTTATAGAATAGATAAGTGAGAAGCCTAATTAACATTAATGGATTAAAGAACATTAGATATTAGCTACAATATGCCATCAAAGGATACAAAATTTATAGGTTCAGTTATTGATTCTTTCTTGTTTCTTATCAATGAGTGGTTTAAAGTTCCCATAGGATGTTCTTACGGTAGTGGTGGGTATGCCTAGATAACATAGGGGAAGCTCTTTGTTTTGAAATCCTGTGATGTTTTAATTGTTTTATCAATTTAACAGCCTTTGCAGAGGAATAAAAGACATTTTTTGTGTTATTTGCTTATAATCCTAACATTTTAGGATATATACCCAATGCCTTAATAAGAGTTCTAATAAAATTTCCATTAACTTTAGCAAGAAGAATCGAATCATATACAAATGTAAGATTAGAAATCCTTAATCTTTTTCATTTTTAGTGAAATTTAAAAGATTTACTATCCTTAATGGCTTTAGTGAGAAGTATGTTGAAGACTTCCATTACTAGAGCAAACATATAAGGTGAAGTGGGATCACCTTATCTAATCCCTTTTGAGCACTTAAAAGCTTCAGATGATTCCCTATTTATTAGTATATGAAATATAGGTGTGGTGAAGCATTGAACATCTATTCAATAAAGTTTACAGGAAAATCCATAGTTTTCATCGAATTTAATAGGAATTTCCAATCTACATTGTCATAAGCTTCTTTTATATCCACTTTGATTATGCAATTTTTTCCATCACTTTTCCTTAAGTAACCTTTCATGAATTCTTATAGGAGAGTAATATTATACCCTAATACTTTTTTGAACCTCTCTATAAGAACTTTAGAGATGATCTTGTAAATGGAATTGCAATAGCTATGGGTCTGCAATCTCTTAGTCCTTTTTGTTCACTATTTTTAGGAATCAAAGCAATATAGGTTTTGCTGATTTCCTAAAGCAATTTTCTATTTATGAAGAATTCCATTATAGCCTCCAAAATTGTATCTTTGATCATAGGCCAAGTCTTAACAAAGAAATTGATATTAAACCCATTAGGGCTAGGGGATTTGTATATATTCAATAGACTTAGGGCTTTTTCAATCTCATAAACTATAATAGGTTTAGAGAGAATGTTTTTCTCCTTAAAGTTTAATTTGTCCTTAATTATTAATTAGATTATCTTAGTAGAGGAAGTGGAATTAGTAGGAGTATTCATCACATATGAAAAATAATTAGTAGCTTCTTGCAAAAGATTTTCTTACTCTAAAATTAATGTTCCGTCATTTTTTTGGATGCAAACTATAGTCACATCTTCTTCCTACAATTTCTTTTTAGAAGAATGTAATGTTTTTGTCTCCTTCCTTTAGCTGTTGAATATGAGAGCTTTTGATAGATTTTCTAGCAACTTTTTCACTTTGTTATAGCTCTGCAAATAATGGGTGGCAACTTATAATATTTTATATGCTCTACAAGGCTTGCATAGCATTGTTAAGGAGATCCCTAGTGTTTCCAACATTCTCTTTGTGTAGTCTCTTCAAGTAATTCCTAATGTCTCTAAGCTTCTAGAAATATATATACTACTTAGTTCCTAAAACTATTATTGTAATTGCTTTCTATATTGCTTCAACAAAACCAACTAAGATAGTGAGAAAATTATTGAACCTAAAAGGAGATTTACGGCTTACTAATTCAGCATCAATAATGATAGCGTTATGATCTAATAGGCTAGATTTGGAAAAAAAAGGAATGACAATTTCAGATGTTTAAAAGAACTCTACATTTGTAAGATATTAATTTAGTTTCTTTCCAATAAAATTGCTTCCACCTTAGTTATTAGTCCAAGAAAAAAATTGAAACCCTAAGGAATACTTGTCACTTTAATAGTAGTGAGGCATTTTCTAAGCTCAGAGTATGGCAGCTTGATAGCTTTTTCCCCATCAACTTGTTTAGAGGAGATAATAACATCGAAATCTCTATCTATCATCTATAGATTCCTACTATTACATGCAATTTCTCTTAATCTGTACCATAGAGACAGTCTTATTTGAATGGTATTACGAGCATATATGAACGATAATAGACAACTCCTCCTAGTTTTCAACTAGAAAAAATAACATGAAGTAGTTGTTTAGTTATTGATAGCTGTGATTTGCATCATGTTTTAAGGTTTAATTTATTATGTATTAGGTGTTAATTTGAGTGTTTAGTATATGTTTAGGATAAAATTATGTTAGTTTATATGTTTAAGTGTTTTTATGGGTTGGTATAAGTCTTTGAGCTTAAATATTATGTTTTTGAGGTACTTTGACGTGTTTGTTAGTTTTTGAGGGCCAAAATCGAAGAATGGAGGAGTTTCGAAGACTTTCGGGCCGAAACCACGACTCAGGATCATGACACAATTGGCCACGATTGTGATAGAACCATGTGAGCTAGCCCAAATGGAAAGACTCTACCACAGGCCACGATCGTGAAAGAGAGGTTTGATGCTGGCCACGATTATGGGGCAAATGTGTAAATAGGAGAAAACATCAAGTTTAAGGGATTTTTTTGACCGTTTTGACCCCAAAAAAACCTTAGAGCTGCCAAAGTATTTAATGAACATAAATAACCGAAGATGGGAGCCTTTGCATTAGCCAAATCTCGAAACCCTAGAGAGCTTTATCGAGAGATTGAGGAAGGAAATGAAGGAAGAGAGATGTAGGGACGAAGCCTACGCGAAGTACTTCTTGAAACAGGAGGTTTCCTGTCGTTGCTGCCTCTATCATTCTGTTTCAAATCTATTTATGGTTTTATTTCATTCTTTATAATTGTATAGAATTTGAGATAGCCATAGATGATAGATTCGTTGAATGTTGGGTACTTGTCTAAACTCACCTTTGGGAATTTTGTCTTTGACATTAATGAAAGTTGATTTATTGTGTTTTTATTAGATTATTTGTGATTTAATTTCTGCACTTAATAATTCGATAACAAACTGAGAGGGTGAACCGAGTGAAAATCATTAAATTAGGTTAACGAGAGTTAGGTAATTTAATCATTCAAGAATTGAATCGAACTCATAAATTTGTGTAACGAGAGATCTTGCATAAGTTTTCGGTAGTTTATTGGACGACTTAAGATCTAATTTAGGTTTTGGGATAAATTGTGAATCGAGAGGTTGCAATTTCTCATAATCTGATTAGGGTTAATAATTAGGGTTAACGATTATAATCAAGAGAGAGTAACTAACCCTAGGACTGTTTAGACCGGTAATTTGATAAAGTCATAATCAATTAGATTTTCAATAAAGTCGGATAAAAATCCCCATTCTCTCAATTGTTAGTTTTTAGGTGGTTTGTGATTGGGTGAGCAATTGCTATTGTGTTTATATTTTTGAATTTGATTATTGGAATTAATCACGTGATTGAATGTTTTCTTATTTAATTTTGTTCTTTTTAAATTTTGTAAACTGAGTTCAACCTTAGATTTTAGGATTAGATTAACCTCCTCGAGAGATTGACACCTTAGGTACTACGTGAACGACTCGTACGTGAAGGAGGTAAAGGAGAAGCTTAAGTAATTGAGGAATTTCTTCCAAGTGAGCCCGTAACTGAGCTAATTAAGGCAACTTGACCTGGAATCCCATACCCTATCTTTACTCAGTGGAAGTCAAGTGAAATTAGGGAAGTAAGGCATTTAAAGGAGATTAAATCAAACTAGGTCAAGGAAGTGACAAAACAACTACGAACAAAGCTCACACTGAAGGAATCTATCAAGAAGAAGGTTCAGGAGCGAATATCAAAGAACACCCTAACATCATATAGATGAAGGAGGACTTAGAGGATTTTTATATTCCATACAGTATCAATGAAGTCATTATAGACAGGGCATTCATAAATTTGAGAGCGAGTATCAACATGATGCCCTACACCTTTAGTCAGAAGTTGGAGTTAAGAGAGTTAGTAAACACAAAGATGTCGATAAAGAAAAATAAAGAAGTGGTGGAAAACTACAGGCCACGATCGTGGTCTGCGACTGGGTAGGAATGGGGAGCACGCGTTTTTAAAGGAAATTTTTACCATTTTACCCTCCAACAATCTTTATATTCATTTCTAACTTGACTTTTTCATTCACTTTCACTTTTACTTTATCTCTCTAGAATTAAAACCTACAAAAGCTCTCACATCTCTCTACCAATTTTTAAACCTCTAAATTTCTTCCAAATTCTACCTATTCATAAGAAATATGCCCTGCATTAAGCAATCAGCCAGGCCGGAGCAATCAAGACGAAATTAAGTTGCGAGACGTCAGAGAAGAAACGGAGTAGCAGACTTCGGAGCGCCTTTCTTGATCTACACAAAGGAGGAAGGTGCTCGTTTCCAATCTCTAAATGCCAAACAAATATTAGTTCCTAAATATTTTGATTTTGAAACACTCGGTAGGTTAGAATTGCGTGAGAGGGTAGAAAACCTAGTTGAGGGAATCCAGTGGGCCCAATTTATATGTTTCCAATTTCTTATCTATCAGGAGCTCATTTAAAAATTTTCACTTCACTGTCCTATGACCCTAGGAACTCCAAGGAATTGTGGTTTAGGTTGAGAGGAGGAGCTAATGAATTGAACATAGAAATCATGTGCGATATGTGTGGATTCCCTGAATCCTCCATCATTGATCATCGTGATGAATTTTCTCCTTCTTGATATTGGAATGAACTTACTGAAATAGAGCAATTTCATGCCAAGAATGCTCACAACAACATAATAAGGTCCCACGAGCACTTAGTGTTGCACAAATTCATGTGCCAACTGGTTTTGGTAAATTAGAAACCAACAAGTATTCCAAAAAGGAATTCTTTATGTTATGGTGACCACAAAATTCTAGTATGCACATCCACACATGTGCTAAATGCTATTGTTACGACTCTACGCAAGAGGGGCAACAATTTAGGAATAGGGTACCTAGTGTCTGCCATTGCTTAATATTATAGCGTGGACCATAGTAAGTTAACTGTTCACCTCCCTAGCTTCTAAACCATCAACATTTATGGTGGGATGAAATCCTTAATTCCCACAACATAGAACTTAGGGATATCAGCCAAATGACACATGTCAAGATTAGGGTCAGTCAGGTAAGCTCGAGCTCAGCACTATCGCAACAAACAAATGAGGACTCAACTAGTGAAAAGTCCGAGGAAGAAGAAGATCAAGGCTGGAAGAAAGTCTTGGAGGCAATCTCCGCAAATAGCAAGACAAGTACTGATACACTAGCGAAGCACACCAAAATGATGAAGGATATGACCCGAACACAAAGATGCCAGAGTCGGGATATCCGTTGGATCCATCGGTATTTCAAGTCTCAGGACATTCAATTGCCGCCTTCGACACCATCACCATCTCCATCTCCATGAGATTTTGTCTAATCCATTTTTTCTTTTTCAAATTAATCTTTATTTTTATTCTTATCTTAGTCTTTATTTTTATTTTTATTTATTTTCTGTTTACTTTAATTTATGTTCTTTCTTTTCCTTTATGTGTTTGTTTGTCACCTTCTCATATTGAGGACAATGTGTTGTTCAAGTGTGGGGAAGGTTATATGTTTTCCTTTTTATACGATTTTTCATATGGTATGATAGCTGTTAGGTTGCATTTTATGAATTGTTTGAATGTGTCAATGACTTAGATCAAGTGAAATTAATTTAATTTTAAACATAGGCTAGTAGGTTGTGTAGAATCATTAGCTCATAAAATTAGTAAATTGGGATCTTTGGATAAATATACAACTTAATTAGATCTAGTGTAAGTTTTGTCACCCTTTAAATTGCCACATTCATTCATAATTTGAGGCCTTTCAACTTAAGTAGCTTTACTAGTATTTTTCATGGAAACAAGTAGCGAAAATAACAGGGTAGGCAATAACAATTTTTTAGTTAAATAAATAACTATTTTGATGGCCTTTGGGTTATGAATAGAGCTGGACCAGTTGAGACCATGATATAGCCTAGTAATTGGATCGACACGCATCACAATTGTTTGCCTCCACGTTAAAAAGCTATAATGACGTTCCAACCAAGCAGCTTAATAAAAACATGACTTAGTCGAGTAACTGGACTGACATTCATTACCAATGTTTGCCTCCACGTAAAAAGACTAAGTCCATGTTCAATAAATAAATTAAAAAAATGTGTGTGTTTTCTAATAAAAACCTACTGGACTTGTAATAAGCTTGACTTTTCACGAAAATATACTTAAGAATAGTTATAGAGTATGAATGACCAAAGAATTATTAACGTGTGTGTGCAACTGAAAATGGTAAATAAATTAACACTTGGATCTTGATTAATTTGTATATTTAGTTTAAAGCCCCTAAACACAGATTTCGCATGTTAATGATTTGATATAACTCAAATGATTGTGTTTAAGATTAAATTTATTTCAAGAAGTTGAAGCCATTGCCTCATTGTTGCATTGTGTGTTGTGCGTTTGTTATATGTTTGTTGTTTTGTTTACTTAAGGATAAGCAAATGTTTAAGTGTGGGGATATTGATAGGTGTGATTTGCATCATGTTTTAGGGTTTAATTTATTATTTATTAGGTGTTAATTTGAGTGTTTAGTATGTGTTTAGGATAGAATTATGTTATTTTATATGTTTATCTGTTTTTACGGGTTAGTATAAGTCTTTGAGCTTAAAGATTATGTTTTTGAGGTATCATGATGTGTTTGTTAGTGTTTTAGGGCCAACATCGAAGAATGAAGGAGTTTTGGAGACTTTAGGGCCGAAACCAAAGCCTACGATCATGGCATAATAGGCCACGATCTTGATAGAACATGTGAGCTAGTCCACGATCGTGGCCGAAAGGATAGGATTGTGACAGAAAGGCTCTGCCACATGCCACAATCGTGACACAAAGGTTTGATGCTGGCCATGCGACGATCATGACCTATGTCAGGCAGACGCACAAATAGGAGAAAACATCAAGTTTTGAGGGATTTTTAGACCGTTTTGATGCTGGCCATGTGAAAAAACCCTAGGGCTGCCAAGGTATTTAAAGAACATAAAGAATAGAAGATGGGAGCTTTTGCATCAACTAAATTCCAAAACCTTAGAGAGCTTTATCGAGAGATTGAGGAAGGAAACAAAGGAAGAGATACATGGAGACGAATCCTACACGAAGTACTTCCTGGAATAAGAGGTTTCCTGCTGTTGCTGCCTCCATCATTCCATTTCGAATCTATTTATGGTTTTATTTCATTCTTTATGATTTTATAGAATTTGAGATATAGAGATAGATTCGTTGAATGTTGAGTACTTGTCTAAAC
The DNA here is from genome assembly GCA_026874005.2 of Erythroxylum coriaceum. Taxonomy (NCBI): domain Eukaryota; kingdom Viridiplantae; phylum Streptophyta; class Magnoliopsida; order Malpighiales; family Erythroxylaceae; genus Erythroxylum; species Erythroxylum coriaceum. The sequence continues at coordinate 4,062,147 of JANQAP020000007.1, forward strand.
TCACCTTCTGGAATTTTGTCATTGATATTAATGAAAGTTGATTTATTGTGTTTTTATTGGATTATTTGTGATTTAATTTATGCATTTAATAATTCGATAACAAACTGAGAGGGTGAACCTAGTGAAAATCATTAAATTGGGCTAACGAGAGTTAGGTAATTTAATCGATCAAGAATTAAATTAAACCGGTAAATTTATGTAATGAGAGATCTTGCATAGGTTTTCGGTAGTTTATTGGACGACTTAAGATCTAATTTAGGTTTTGGGATAAATTGTGAATCGAGAGGTTGCAATTTTTCATAATTTGATTAAGGTTAATAATTAGGCTTAATGATTATAACTCGAGAGAGAGTAATCAACCCTAGGACCGTCTAGAATCAGTAATTTGATAAACTCATAATCGATTAGATTTTCATTAAAGTTGGATAAAAATCTCCTTTCTCTCAATTAGTAATTTTTAAGTGGTTTTGTGATTGGGTGAGCAATTGCTATTGTGTTTATATTTTTGAATTTGATTATTAGAATTAATTATGTTATTGAATATTTTCTTGTTTAGTTTCGTTCTTTTTGAATTTTGTGAACTCAGTTAAGCCTTAGATTTTAGGATTAGTTTAACCTCCTCGTGGGATCGACACCTTAGGTAATACGCAAACCACTAGTCCACTTGCGGTAATATCGACGTTAAAAATATTAAAATTTTGTCATATCGAAAACTGCGATCAAGTTTTTGGCGTCGTTAACAAGGAGGCAATTAATTTAGTTCTATAGTTTAAGGCATTTAGTTTAGTTTTTTATTCTTGTTTCCATTCTTTCGTTTTATTTTAGCATTTGTGCTCTCACATGAACACAAAAGTCACTAGAGGTTCAAGTCGTGCAGTTGAAACATTAAACTTAGATATCAATCGACTAGAATGAACCGTTAGGAAAGCTCTGTGAGAAGAAGAAGAAGAAATCGGGAAATCAACAATGACCAAGGAATTTCAGCAGAATATGGACCATGGAGTGAACCAAGGACTGCAACAGTAGACCTTTATGGACTTCATGAGGCCGGGGTTCAATGCGACAAACTAAGGAGTAGCTAGGTCACCTGTTCAAGCAGCCTCTTTTGAGATTAAACAAGCCCTTCTCAATATGCTTCAGCAGAATGTGTAGTTTTATGGATTGGCTAACGAGGATCCCAATGCATATATCGTGAACTTATGTGATATTTTCTGGTATCATCAGATGTCAGAAGATGCATTCAGAATTTGGCTGTTTCTCTTTACCCTTAGAGATAGAGCGAAGGCTTGGTACCATTCCCTTAGCCTAGTTAACATCACGACATGGGACTAGTTAGTGCGTGCCTTCTTAGATAAATATTTCTCTCTGACCAAGACCATGAAGATCATGAAGGAAATCACCAATTTCCAGTAAGGTGATAGGGAATCAATTTACGAAGTGTGGGAGAGATATAAGGATTTGCAAAGGAAGTGCCCACATCACAATCTACCTAAGGAATTTCTGTTGCAAACTTTCTACAATGGAGTGAACCCAACAACGAGAGTTGATAGAGTTACTTATAGACGTAGCTTCAGGAGCATCATTAATGAGAAAGATAGTTGATGAAGCAGAAGAGTTGATAGAGAAGATGGCGAGCAACAGCTGCTTATGTATTAACGATCGGGGTAGGCAACCTACTACCTTCAAATGGCAACAAGGAGTTATGATGGTTGATCAGATGACAAAAACGCAAGCGAAGATCGACAACTTGATGCGATAGCTCAACAACATGAAGGCTTCATCTTTAGCTCCGGTAAAGGTCATACAACTTAAATGTAAGCTCTATAGACAATTAGACCATGATACCATAAAACTGTTATTTGATGAAGGAAGATAATCAAAAGTAAGTAAATTATATGGGAGCACAATATGGACGAGGAGGGGGCAACAATCCCTACTCCAATAACTACAACCCTGGGTAGAAGAATCACCCTAACTGTTCTTGAACGAACAATGCTGGAGGATAGTTCAGGCCTCAAAGACAAACGAGCATCCAATAAGATAGACTATTCTCGATGGAATCTAAGTTGGATAAAATTATAGATAAGTTTGGAACTCTAGACAATGCACAAAATAAGCTAGAAGGCAAATTTGAGGAAGTCACTAAGAGCCACGCTTCCTCAATCCATAATCTAGAAGCCCATGTGAATCAAATGTTAAATGCCTTTTCTATGCAGAATTTGGGAAATATTCTTAACACTTTAGGAACAAAATCAAAGGAGAAACTAAAGGCTACTACACTTTAAAATGGAAAGGAACTTAAACCACCCACAAGGACAGTAGAGGAGCCCATCCAGCCAGTTGAGAAAAATTAAGAAAAAGAGAAAGAAGTAGACATGAGTGAATATCCTCCTTATGTCACTCCTCCACCGTATCAACCCACAATCCCTTTTCCTCAATGACTACAAAAGAAGAATTTATATGCACAATTTACAAAGTTTGTTGAGAAATTAAAGATGCTACAGATCAATCTCTCATTTGTTGAGGCATTGGAACATATACCTAAATATGCAAAATTTTAAAGGACATATTATCAAAGAAGCATACTTGGGAAGATAATCAGACGATAACTCTAACTGGCACTTGCAGCTCAATAGTCACTAGTCAAATGCCTTCTAAATTGAAAGATCCAGGAAGTTTCACAATTCTATGTGTGGTTTGTGAGTTTGAATTCGCAAAGTGCTTGTGTGATTTAGGAGCTAGCATTAATCTTATGCCTTTGTTGATATTTAGGAAGTTGGGACTGGGTTATGTCAAACCTACATTAATGTTAATTCAATTGTTAGATTAATCCATTAAAAGACCATTTGGAATAGTGGAAGACATTCTGATACAGGTAGATAAGTACATTATGCAATTAGATTTTATGGTTCTGTATTTTGAAGAAGATAAAAACTGCCCACTGATCTTAGGTCGACCATTCATGAATATAGGAAAAGCCATAATTGACATTCATTAAGGGAAATTAACACTTTGAATAGGTGAGGTGTTGGAGTTATGTAAATATAGTGCCTTGGAAAGCAAGTGTATTTACTTATAACTTAATTTTCTTCTAGTTACTTTTGTAATGAAAATATTTATTATTAGTAAA
>JANQAP020000007.1:4148982-4171871 GCA_026874005.2 Erythroxylum coriaceum
CTCCATAAACTTGTCCAACTTACTCTCCATTGCTCCAATTCGATCTTGTTGAAATTCAAATAGGTCTTGATGTCCCACGTGAGTACTTACATTGTTGGACCAATAAAAATCTGGGTGATTTTGCCATCCTGCAGTGTACATGTTCCAATAAGAATTGGTACTTCCTCAACCATGCTGCACTTTATTGTAATTTGTAGAAGTTCCTTGCTCCCTATAATAATTATCTTCCATCATTGTTCTTTCTATCTCTTCTCGGCATCTAGCTCTTTAGATTTCTCATTTCTCATTCTAAGATGTCTTGATGTGTCTCTACTTTACGCCCTAAACTTCTTTACTAATTTTTGTCGACCTTTGCGTACTCCTTGTATTCATGCACCTGCAAATACATAAGGAAAAGTATCAAAAACTCTTAAATCAAAGTAATCTAAATTAAACATGATGCTCAACAATCAATCCCCGATAACGGTGCCAAAAACTTGTTGAAGGTAAAACCTATCTACTTGTTTTACGCTCAAAAACAGCAAGTGAACGGGTCATGACTTGTAAAAAGAGCGGATATCGATCCCATAGGGATTAGACATTGCTTAATTTAGACACTTCTTTGTTTAAGAAACTAAATTATGAAATTCAAATAATTTGGAAAATTAAACTAAAATTAAAAGAGACTAATGCAAACAATGGATAGTACCGCAATTGTAGAAAATCTGAATTCAAGAATCTAAATGCTAGAGATTACTTTTTCCTTATTTTATCTCCCTCCTATTTTATTGATTGAATTGTGTCTCACCCTAGATTTTTGAATGTACTAATTCTCTCAAGGTGTAACTATTTGTACCTAATTGAATTAACTGGAATCGATTGAATGATCTCTCAACCTACCCAATGGCTCTACCGATTCAACTAGTTATTAAACTATCCTATAGGTGATCAATTGACTAGTCGAGATCTCTCTTCTAACTATTCAATTAACATCATGATTGGTAGTACATAGGTCGCCAACTCTCGTTGTACAATCCTACATGAATTTTATCTCACTCACTCTCTCTATTTATTGCAAGATGACCATTAAGAACAACAATCAACAAAGACAATTGTATTCAATTCAATAAAATAGGAGTTTTGTCAAAATAATTCAAAGGCAATCCCTAAAATGAAATCAACCTAACATGGTCTTCGTAACATCATCAAAAATCAAATAAACCATTTTTACAAAGAATAGAAGAGATTAAAATGATAGAAAATCTTAAAATGACAAAAAAATTGAATAGAAAGACTCCTTCTCTTCTTTGCCAAAATATGAAATTTTGGTGTTGATGTGCTATTTTGCCCAATCTTGATGATGATCCTTGTCTCCAATCCTTCCTCAATGCTCCAAACATGTGTTCTTCACTCAAGGATGGTGTTTCTACAGGTGGGTGTCGTCCCCCTTGAAGATGGAGACTTAATGATGTTTTTATAGTCTAAAAACCCTAGGTTTAATAAAGACTCACAGATTGCCTCATATTACAATTCCCACGTTCGTGGGAATTTACATGATTCCCACGAGCATGGGAATTACACACAGATGCACTCCTCATTTCTTCTACGATTCCCACATCTGTGGGAATTTGCATGATTCCCACGAACGTGGGAATTTGTCACCGATGCACTCTTCTTGTCTTCTCTTCATTGATCTTTTGTTCAACCTCTAAATTGCTCCCTCTTCTTTTCTACACAAAAATAGTCAATTCTTACCCTCAATTAGCATCAAACACACAAGAACAACAATGGAAATCAAACTTAATGAAAAAATACAAAATGAATCCTAAACTAGAACAATAAACAACAATTATGCTAGAAAGCATATGCTAATTACCTATAAAAACATATCCTAATGCACACTTGTCAGCTCCCTAGTAAAACAGCTAAGCTTGTTATTATAAAGTGAAAATTGTTCATGCTGTGAAACTGGAGCCATGTACGTGCCTTCTTTAGCCCATTGTTGGTTTCGTAAATCTTTTATCTTTGTCATTTTTAAGAGTAGTTCACCGAGTAATAGGTGACCACATGGTTAATGGTCCATTTTCATTTAGACATATGTTATGTTATAAGGGTGAGTAACATTTTCAACCCACATGCAAAAATGCTAAGTAAATTGATAAGCGCATATCGAAACCAACATATTATATCAATTTTTTAAAAACTAGATTAGACATCAAACCAATCAAGGGAAAGGTTTAAGGTTTAAAGATTCAATGAGTATTAAACCGTTATAAAACTGGTATATAATATATAAGAGTAAAAATTATAATAGTAAGTAAAAATAAAATATTTTATTGAAACAACAAATACACCAGTGTTTATTATTATATAATTGATTAATAATAAATAAATTTGGGTCTAATATAAAACTTAACAATAATAAAAATCAAAATTGTATTTCTAAAGGAGGTTGTGTCTCATCATCATCCAAAGTTTCAACTTCTCTAAAGTTATCTAAAGACTCGTAAATTACACTTTCATACAAAGTATTTACATCAACTTCTTCTACTGCATTCAAATAAATTAAAAATTAGTAATCTATGAAATTATCCCTAAACCTTAAACCTTGAACCTTGTAATGCTTCATCGGTTTACTTAATTGAAAGTTAAAAGTGAGATATTTTCCTTAAAGCTTTCTTATTTGATATTTGCTCTTATGTATGCACAATTTATAGTGGATTGGCTTTATATTGAGGTTGTGAAGTTCTTCAATTTTGATAGTGTAATCCATTTTTTGAAAAATCTTGAATTTTGATTGTTGATAACTTTGGTCTTTTTGCTCTTTAGGGATTTTCCAATTATTAATAAACTTTTCAAAGTTTCAATTATTACTATCCTTTCATTGGTACTTAGAGGTAGATGCATTAGAGATAAATTTAGATCTTGCAAAGAAATCCATTTCTTTAAGGTTATTAGTTTTCTCAATTATAAATAAGCTAACTAGTCTACTCACAGGCCACTCTTTGGCTCCAAATGCTAGGACCACCTATCCTCAATGGATAGAAACCAATAAACTCAAATAAATATATTCAATTATTAGATCTTTACCCTTTTTAGAAGCAATGTGCCTGTGATACTAGTGGCAGCTTATCATATAGTTCATTAAGAAGGTATTGAACCAGGCTTACTAGTAGTCTTAATAGGTATAGGTTGGGTAATAGGTATGTTTATTGAAAAATGGGCTTTAAATTTTTTGGCTTTCCAAGGCTTTAAGCCTTATTTTATTGGATGGATGATTTTGTTGATTTTGTAGGTAGAGTAAGTTATAATTTTTTCTAGCTCAAAATAATGGTGTTTGATCTTTACACATTCAGCTTCTTATAGGATATGAAAATAGTAAACTTGGGGCTTTGAAGTGTCTTAATTCTTGTAGTGCCATCCTTTATGGAAAATATTATTTATTACCTTAAAAAGATCTAGGTCTTAAAACCCATTTTCAATAGTCAAAATATTTTGAAAATGTTCTTTTTCAAAATAATTGCTTTGGAAAGCTTTTGGGTTAGAATTATGTAAATCTTTTGAAAAATTTATTAACAAAACTTCTTTTGATTTGTTCTTATGTTAAAAAAAATTTCTTGTTGCATTCCATTTTTTAAATAATTTTTTTGCAAGCTTTCTCCAGTGGAGTCCATCAGAGCTATTGCTGACTCTAGGGTTGTTGATAAATGTTGTAACCAATATGAGACGTTTAATCCTTAATGATGAGAATGTAGAGGCCTCACCTTATGCTTTAGGATGAAAGGGAACAAGCGTTTCCTCTTCTAGGATTTCTTTCCATATTATTGGTTGTTCTATTGTGGGATTTGGAGTAGATGAGCCTTGTTGGCATTTTGGGCTCTTGGTGGCTTTAATTGAAGGAGTTGCTCTTAATATCATTTTTTGGATTACAAAAACTCTTAGGTTAAGAAGTCTGTGGTAGAATTTACTTCACCTTTAATAAACTCAAAATAAAAAATGCTTAAAATTGCTTTACATTTGACGAAAATTTGTTTTGAAGCAATATTTTGATCATCCTTCAATGGAAATTCTTTTGCAAATTTTTAATCAATTCATAGAAGAAAACTTTGGTTCAATTTATCACATTGGAGCTTTGAAAAACATAAGAAAATTGATAAATTTTTTTTAAATTGAGTAATTTCTTTGAGAGAGATTCTAATGTCTTGAGGTTTACTAAATGATTTTCTCTTTTTCATTGGCCTTTTTTTTTAATATACCTCGGTATCTTTGATTGAAAGCATATGTTTCTACAATCTTAAAGGCATTGGTCAGCTAACTGTAGGATAAGGATGTCTTTGACCATTTCTTTGATTTGTTTCGCTAGGCTAATGTGTTTTTCTGACCAAGGATTCAGATTTTTTCTCAAGCCATCATGAAGGCACAATATAATTTAGGCTAACTAAAAACCTTCTCAATTATTTTTATCAAGGATTTCATTAGGCAATTTGCTGCTAAACTCTAAGGTTCTCCCAATAGGTGTGATTATGCCTTTGTAGAAATAGTGTCCTTGAAACCTAAACTTAGTTTGGAAAAGGCTAAGTTTTGTTTTTGACACTACTAATCCATTTTCCTTAATGATATAGATGAAATTCTTGATTTTTTTGAAATGTTAATCTAGCATTAAGGAGAATATCAAGACATCATCAATGTAAACAATCCAAAATTCATAATAAAGAGTAAATATCTAGTTCATTATCTTTAGAAATTTAAAAGGAAGTCATTACATTTCACTCGTACTGTCCAAATGGAACAATAAAAGTGATTTTTATCCCTATCTTTAGGGTTTATCTGAACTTTCCAAAATCCCAATTTTATATCAAAATGAGAAAATTTGATAATTGTAAAGTTTCTGAAGTAGTTCTTTTTCAGTAGGAACCAGATACCTAATCCATATTTGGGCTTTGTTGCGAGGCTTATAATTGAACACTAACCGAGTTATACCTCTTTCCTTTGTGGAATTTTTGTTCTTTGCATAACTCTAGGGAGACCTAGAGGGAGGGAGTATTTTTTCTTTAGCAAGTATTGATCTCTTGTTTACAAAATTGCTTTATATTTGTTCATTTGTCCAAGAACTTACCTTAGAAAATATAGGCATTAACTTTGTAGTTTATCCTAATTGTTGAGTTATTAGTGGCATTAAGTCTTTTCTGGCTTTTTTTATAATAGCTTTATATGGATTATTCCTCATTTAATACAATTCAGATCAGTTTCTATGTCAAACAAAGTCATTATTTCAATTTGGAGTCTTTGTTGATTCTAACGGTTATCTTAATAAGATATTGGGTTATTATCTAATAGAATATGAATAGAAAGTCTTCGAGTAGTTTTTCAACATTGTTATCAAGCTTCTGGTTTATCTCGCTATCTAAATCACATTGTTCGTTATTGATTTGTTGAAGCAGGGTTTTGATTATTTCACTATCTTCTATTTTTGTTTGAATAATTTCATTTCTTGTTTAATTATTGCAATCTCCTAGTATAAGTTAAAGAGTGTCAATTCTGAGTTTTCTCTCTTAGCTTTGTCTAAAATGTTTGTCAAATTATATGTAGAGGAAGATATTGAAAGGAAGATTTAACTAGGGGCTTCAAATGATTGTTGTAGTTTCACTAAGTATTCTTTTTATAACTAGGGTTCTTGGACACGGTTAATGACTTTTAAGATGAATTTTTTATCCTTTGTCAGAAAGTTGATTTGTTTTTTATTTCTAATTAAACGTTGTCCATTGTTTCATCACTACTTGTTGAGCCATCAGTTTCTAAAACTAAGGCTTTATTGTTAAACTTCTCATTGAAATAACCATTAAGAGGTTTCACTATTAGAGATAATTAAGGTTTAGATTTTGTATAATACTTCTTTTTCTAATTAGCTTTGAATCTTTTTAGTTAAATCTATATTATCTAGTAATGTGTCCTTTTTTTCTTACTCCTATAATATGTCGTGTTTCTAAATTTTGATGTAAAAGGAAAATTTTGGGGTTTGCTCATATATTTCCTATTTTACTTGGGAATTTTTGTAGAATTTTGTCTACATTTTGTAAGAGAATCTTCTTTTGCTTCACGAGGCTTAGCTACAGTCTTTATATGGTATATTTTATTGTTATAGGAAATATCAAGTTATTAGAAAAATGTTCCTAATTCTTTTTTGGTTTTGAACTTCTTATTTTTCAATTGTCTTTAGAGTTTCAAATCTTGACAGAGTTTCAATCCTTTTGTTTAATTGTAACTAATGAGCTCACTATATTCTAATTTATTGTAAGGAATTCGATCATTACAACTTTCCCTATTTTTTCCTCACTTTCTCACCTAGCTAGTAGGGGAGGAAGTCTTGCTAAGAACTTCTCCTTCTAAAAGGGTTGGTTCAAATCTTCTCTCAACATGGCTCTCATTAAAAACATGTCTTTGTACCATTTGAAATTATAAAGCTTTTAATGTCGAATATTGGACAATAATTATGTATTTTTGTCTTTCAATTGTAAGGAATCTCCTAAGAAATTTAAATAGATTGTTAATATCAAAGTTGGGGCAACATCTTGAATTTACTCACTATTTTCATCCAAAATGGTTTCACCTTCTTCGTTGACTTTAACAACTTTGGGGATGTCTAATTTTTTAGATTTAGTTAAGTGGTAATTCAACCAACCTTTCAATTGTCCAAAAAAATTTGGCTATTAGAAGCTTATCTATGGTATGGTTAGATGTTCATAATTGATTTTTATAGGCATTTGCAACCATCATCATATGTTGAAGCATATTCAAAATTTTATACTTAGATATTCCACCTATGATCCATTCATAAACTGAAGAGGCATTTTACTTAGTTTGTTATCAACATTTGTATCTAGAACAACAATTTGCACCATTAAAGTTTTGAATTGTGTTTCCAATGAAGTTTGTTTATAGGGAAGAAGGTTAAAGGCTTTTAGACTCATTACTGCTATAATGCTCTATCATGTTCCTTCTTGAGAGCTACTAGTTTTGACCCTAGCTTGACTCCTACATTGGACGTTGTTCAAAGTTTGAGATGCTGAAGATTTTGGGGAATTAGAGAATATTTTCATAGGATAAAATATTCTAAACTGTCAAACATTTTAAAATTTTTTTCAGTTTAGTATCGAAGCTTTAAAAATTTTCAATTAAGTAACAACCTTTTATAACCTTAACAACTATATTCAAAACATTAGGTTTGTTAATATTTTGCCGATTTAGCTAATGAAAAGAAGTCCTCGACCCGCAACAGATAGAAGAGAATTTCATTTTTTTCAATGAAATGTAAGCTTCCACGTGGGAAATTAATGGTCAACTAAGTATCCATGTGGACTAAAACAACTAACCTGGAAACTATACCCATAACCTATAACCCATAAATCATTTTATTTTAAGTACAATGAATGAAGAAAATTGTAAGAGCACATTAGCACCCGTAAATATATGATAAGCAACAGTAAATTCAAGCTTAGAAAATGAAAATGTATGGCCAAGATGCAAATAACCATTCATATAAGGAAATAAAAAGTTTCCAAAGAACTTTTCTCTAGGTTCAAGAGCCTATCATCATAAGGTCCATCCTTGAAACATCTTTCTCACTCACCAACTTCAAGCCCTGGCCTTAATTTTTAAGAAAAGGCCCTTCCCTGCAAAACTTTTACCACCTTCTAGTATCATTTATCACAATTGATAGGAACTATAAAAGAAAGCAAATCTACAGATCTAGAAATGGCAAGTAGCTTAAGGCCAAAACAACACAGAAAGAGAAGAAGAAGAATGACAACTATTGTAATTGTGTCGCAACTTTATGTTATCAGAAGTCCAAGGATTAGTTTCACCTAAGAAAATTAGAGGATAAAGTTGGACAATAACTTAAGTTTATAAATGTTCATTTGTGGAGGAGAGGAGAAGTAGACGAATTGGGTATTTAAAAATAAAATGGGTTATTGGTATATAGGTTATGGGTTATTGGTAATGAGTTATAGGTTAAATGTTTTAGTCCACGTGGATGCTTATGTAGCCATTAATTTTCATGTGAAAGCCTAAATGACATGGGTAAAAATGATTTCGTTAATTAAATCAGCAAAATTCTAACATATGAAATGTTTTGAACTAAGTTGTTAAGGTTATAAAAGGATGGTTACTTAATTAAAAAATTTAAAAGCTTAAGCACTGAATTGAAAAAAATTCAAAAGGTTTGACATTTTAGAATATAATATCCCTATTTTCATTGATCCTATTTAACTAATTTTTATGGCATCGAGGAATTGAGATATTGAAGATTTTGGGGGATCAGAGACAATATTTTTCACTGATCGTATTTAATTGGTTTTATGGCATTAAGGAATTCTTCATGAATTACTACTGGACACTTTGTAAGGCTTGAATGGAGGCCTTTATTTCTTTGTTATGACATCGTGGATTTCTAAAAATTTCTGGAAGATAGTCATTAAAATAATTGCAAATTCTCCTTTATTAAAACATAAACTTTCTACTAATTTGGGAGATTTGCCAACATTTTAACTAACTATTTTATAAATAATCGTAAATTGTGTATAATAGTGATTGTTTAACTATTTCATTCCATCTCTGATGTTTATACTGGATTTGTGCACTTCCCTGATCGCTCGACTCAAATAGAGCAATCAATTAAAATTTTTCATTGAAAAGGACGAAAGGTTATTTGGTTTCTAATTTCTGTCTTTTATTTTTTTTTGGTTGTTAATTTTGATATAATTTTATTTTTATCATTGATAATAATTAAATATTAAATAAAATTTAAAAATAAAGTAAAGATTGTACATTCTCTAACTAAGATCAAGAGTAAATTAAAAGGCACTACCCCATATAAATCAGAAAACAGAAAGCCGATGATATTTTGAACAAAATAAATTATTAATATACATGATAATTCGTACTAATAATTAAATAGCAAGCTCTGTGTATCAGCCATTCTTACAACCCTAGAACTTTGAAAATTTTAGATAAAGGACCTTCTTCCGGCGCTTGGATTATATGTGCTATAGTATCGATGTTTTAAAATAAAAAGTCTAGATGAGCGGTAAATTCTCTAAAAAACTCCAAAGCTTTTGCTTCTTTTTTTTAACTGCCCACGAAGTATTCTAAAAAACACTGGTTATCCATCGTGAGGGTAACCAGTGTGCTGATCTCCTAGTCTCATTAGCAGTTACCTCCAGCCCAGGACTCCAGTACTTACGGGATCCACCGTCGCTTATTCACGAAGCCTTAGTTCATGATTCGTATGGAGCGCGCCATCCACGCAGAATCCGCCTACGCGTACTTGGCCCAGTGTGGCTGTTTTTAGCTTCTTAGTGTATTAGTTTCCTTCGTAACGCCAAAAAAAAAAATTTACTTTTTTGTTTAACCTCACAAGCCCACCAACGAAGTCTATACATATTCGCACAAAAGCCACCGGGGTTTTCTCAGTTTTCGCCTTTTGTCAACTTGGCAAATGCAGCTATGCCATCCTAATCTATCAAGATGGTGTGATTTGCTATCCTCAATAGTGGTTGGATGGAGTCCGGCGAGAACTTCCTCGCGAACAAAAACGGATGACTTTTTCCCGTCACAGGCGAGTTGGATTCAGAGCCTTCTCCGTACCTTGGCCTACTGTTTCTCAACGACATGATCAATTCTAGGCCCACCTCCGACGCTTTGTACATGCGAGGGTGACCGTTACTTCTACCCGAACAATTCCAGTCCACGTGGGTCAGTGTTGCTGACACCGATCCTAGTGGATTCCTCATGTGGATCAGCGTAGGGAAGTAATTCTCTTCTGGATAACAAGTGTCCCTCCTCAAGCACGTTTGATTAAATTTCGCATATATCCTACAGTCGCTAGCCACAAGCTTCGCGTGCTTACGTGTCAACACCCAAAACTGAGACCCAATCCTAAAATCCCTAAACTTCACCTCCGGTAGCATCACGTTCGAACCACGCGCTGCCCATCTGCCATATGCTCCCCTCTCATTTTTCAATATCTCTACGAAGCTCTTCTGGCTCTTAGTTAGAAATCTGTACGTGAAATTAAACGAACGCAAGGGAATGTAGGATGGGGAAATGAGAGCGAACATGGAGTTTGCCTTGTCATCGAGGAGAGCGTGTGCTAGTAAACGACGCGCCGCTGAGTTTAGAGAAGGCATGGACCGTTGAGCTGGTTTGGAGCGAAAAACACGGTCAGCGAAAACACCGGAGAAAGGCGGATTGTACGTGTACCTAGGATCCGCGTGGACATATATTTTAAAGAGGTGTCTCTGAGCTTGGTTAAAGTAGAGCTCCCAGAGTGGAGCTAATGGGAGAGGAGAAGTAGTAAGAAACAAGAAAGCTACTTTCTTCGGAGACGAAGGTTTTGGATTGACTTGGGAAGCTAGTCGGAGAAGTGACTTGATAGGTCACCACGAAGATCTGCAAGGGTGCCTATCAAGAATAAGAAGTACTTGGACTAAGTCTTTGCTCTAGCTTATATCTCTGCTGCTGTTGGAATTATTTTCTGCTGTAATTATTTTTTTTGGACTAAGTCAATTTGCTGTTGTGATTATGTCAGCAAATCTTGGCTATTTTAACTCATAAAGTGCCGTTTGTGGCCTTTAGAATAGGACTAAGTAGTTTTCATTTTTTTTCCTATTTATTTCCCTTGTATCTGCAGCAGAGTTTATGAATGAAAAAAAAAACACTTGAAACTTCTTATTCTCTTGTTCAATTCTCTTGGCTTTGACTGGGACCTATCAGTGGTATCAGAGCTCTTTTTGTTCCTTTCTTTTTTCTCTGTTCAGTTTTCTTTTCTTCTTTTCTTTATGGCAACAAACAAGGAACGTATTGAAAATTTGGAAGCCGCGGTTGGCCAGCTTCAAGACACTGTTTGTAATATGGAGCGAGGTATTGGTGAAAAACTACAACAGATTGAAACAGCGATATCAAGGTTCTCTGAGTTGTCTCTTCCCAATAGAGATGGATCCAGTAGCGTTGGTGATCGTAGCCAAAATCGTTCTAACAAGGAAGATTCAAGAGAGGGAGGAAGGCCTACTTTTACTTCCAAACTTGCTAAAATTGAATTTCCCAAATATTCTGGTGACGACCCGACAGAATGGATGACCAAAGTAGATCAGTTCTTTGATTATCAGAAAACTTTACCTTCAGAAAAGGTATACTTGGCTTCTTATCATCTCCAAGGAGAAGCTAATCAATGGTGGAGGTGGCTAAGCCGAACATATGAAGAAGAAGGCAAGGAAGTTTCCTGGGAAATTTTTGTCGATGAATTATGGTCTCGCTTTGGACCCACGGACTGCGAAGACTTTGACGAGTCCCTATCCAAAATACAACAAACGGGACCCTTGAGAGATTATCAACGGGAATTTGAAAGACTGGGTAATAAGGTGCGCGGATGGACTCAGAAAGCCTTGGTAGGAACATTTATGGGTGGCCTTAAAACAGAAATATCGGATGGCATTAGGATGTTCAAACCTAAGACGTTAAAGGAGGCCATTAATTATGCTCGAATGAGGGATGAACAATTGCAGAGGCAGAAAAAGGTTGCTCGTCCTTTCAGCCAATCAAACACACTGTCTCCAACGAAGGATAAGGCTACAACTCCAGTGAAACGCCTTTCGTGGGAGGAGATGCAAAAACGAAGGGCTGCTGGGCTTTGTTTTAATTGTGATGCAAAATTCACTCCTGGGCATAAATGTGCCAAACGACAATTGCTTTTGTTAGATGGCGGCACTGAGGATGGAGATGACGAAGATGATGACGAACCAGAGATTTCCCTCCACGCCCTTACTGGTTGGTCTAAAGCTAAAACCATGAGAGTCCTAGTAAAAATCGGTTCAACAGAGATGCAGGTTCTCATTGACAGTGGCTCCACCCACAATTTTATCAATGGAAAGCTTGCAGAATTTCTCAAATTACCAGCAACGCCAATCAAGCCAAATAAGGTAAAGGTCGCTAATGGTGGACACCTGCAATGCAATGGGAAATTTGAGAATGTGCCTATCCTGGTTCAAGGTATATCCTTTACTGTTACATTATACTCTTTGCCTATAATGGGTTTGGATATGGTGTTAGGAATCCAATGGCTTGAAAAATTGGGGAATGTAAACTGTAATTGGAAACATTTAACTATGGAATTTCGATGGGATGGTCAGCTCCAATTCCTTAGAGGGATCGATAGTCAGCCCATTCAATCATATTCCTTGAAAAAGATGACGAAGGAGTTGAGACATGGAAGTTCTCTTTTTGCAATTTGTTTTCAAACTCAGCAAGAATTGCCTCCGGAGGGGATTCATTCAGATATGCAACAACTGCTCCATCAGTTTGCTGACATTTACCAACACCCAACTGAGCTACCACCGGAAAGGGAAATTAACCATTGCATCATCTTAAAGGAAGGGACAGATCCTGTTAATGTTCGTCCGTACAGGTACGCATATTTTTAAAAGGCCGAAATTGAAAAACAGGTTCATGATATGTTAAAATTGGGGCTAATTAGGGCTAGCACAAGTCCTTTTTCTTCTCTTGTTTTACTAGTTAAGAAAAAAGATGGATCTTGGCGATTTTGTACCGATTATAGGGCTTTAAATGCTGCCACTGTTAGAGATAGATTCCCAATTCCCACAGTTGATGATATGTTAGATGAACTCCATGGGGCTGCCTATTTTACGAAACTTGACCTTCGGTCTGGTTTCCATCAGGTACGAGTTCATCCAAATGATGTTCATAAAACGGCCTTTCGTACCCATAACGGTCATTATGAATACTTGGTAATGCCTTTCGGATTATGTAATGCACCCTCCACTTTTCAGGCTATCATGAATTCTATATTTCGTCCCTATTTACGCAAATTTGTGCTAGTATTTTTTGATGATGTCTTGATTTATAGCCCCAATTGGAACATGCATCTTGAACATGTAAAAATGGCTTTCGAAATATTGCGGCAACATAAATTTTTTATCAAACTCAGTAAATGTGCATTTGGGCAGCAACAAATTGAGTATCTGGGTCACATTGTTTCTCATGAAGGAGTGAGGGTGGATCAGGGAAAAATTCGGGCAATGCTTGATTGGCCTAAACCTACTAATGTCTCTGATTTACGTGGATTTTTAGGTCTCACAGGCTATTACAGGAAGTTTGTTCGGAATTATGGCTTGATTGCTCGGCCATTGACAAATTTGTTAAAAAAGGGCAGATTTGCTTGGTCGGATGAAGTAGAACAGTCTTTTACAGATTTGAAGCATGCTATGTCTTCCACACCAACACTTGCTGTACCAAATTTCAATGAAGACTTTGTCATTACCGCGGATGCTTCAAATGATGGCATTGGAGCTGTCCTATCTCAACGGGATAAACCCATCGCTTTTATGAGTAAATCCTTGGGTGTTTCAAAGCAGTCCTGGTCCACCTATGCTAAGGAGATGTTCGCAATTGTTCAAGCAATTCGTACATGGAGGCCATATTTGCTGGGAAGGAGGTTCTTAATTCAAACTGATCAAAGAAGCCTTAAGTATTTGTTAGAGCAGCAGATTGTTACTCCAGAACAACAAAAATGGGTCTCTAAGCTGTTGGGTTATGATTATGAGATCAGGTATAAACCGGGAAAAGAAAATGTTGCAGCAGATGCATTGTCAAGAATCGTGGGGAGTCCAAGTCTCAATACTCTCTTCAATCCACAAACCTCATTATGGGATACTTTACGAGCAGCAGCTACTTCACATCCTTACATGCTTCATATTGGCAAATTGGCTACCAATAACCCAGGCAAACCATATTTATGGCGAGCTGGTTTGATTCTTTACAAGAATCGTGTTGTCATTCCACCTGATTCTGAATTAATTGGTCAGCTTTTACAGGAATTCCATGATTCACCATGTGGAGGACATTCTGGAGTTCTGAGGACGTGCAAAAGAATAGCTGAGCAGTTTTATTGGCCTTCTTTGTCCAAAACAGTCCGTGACTATGTTGCTTCCTGTACAGTTTGCCAAAGGAATAAAGTTTCAACATCTTCTCCAGTGGGTCTTCTCCAGCCGTTGCCAATTCCGCATCAAGTTTGGGATGACATAACAATGGATTTTATTGAAGGACTCCCATTTTCTAATGGCAAAAACTCAATTCTGGTGGTGGTAGATCGTTTAAGCAAATATGCTCATTTTTTGGCTTTGACACACCCTTTTACTACTAAAATAATCGCTGAGAAATTTGTTGAAGGAGTTGTTAAGCTTCATGGAATGCCAAAGTCCATAATTAGTGATCGCGATCCTATTTTCATTAGCCATTTTTGGCATGAGTTCTTCAAGTTATCCGGCACCAAACTGAACATGAGTTCTTCATATCATCCGGAGACAGATGGCCAATCAAAAGTTGTCAACAGATGTCTGGAACAATATCTTCGCTGTTTTACATCCCAACAGCCTCGGAAATGGAGCTCTTATCTTCCTTGGGCAGAATTTTGGTATAACACTTCCTTCCATGTTTCTATTGGCATGTCCCCTTTTTTGGCATTATATGGCAGGCCTCCACCAACCATTCCTAGATATGATGTGGCCATGTCTCCAGTTCATGAGGCAGATCGAGCTTTGGCAACTCGAGATGAAATTTTACAGTAGCTTAAAACTACTCTTTCCCATTCAGTTAACCAAATGAAGCAATCTGCTGATGCAAAACAGAAAGATGTTGAATTTCAAGTGGGCGATTGGGTTTATTTGAAATTACAGTCGTATCGCCAACATTCAATTTACAAAAGGGCTCATCAAAAACTAGCTAGTCGTTCCTTTGGACCCTTTCAAATTCTGGCTAAGCATGGTCATGTTGCCTATCGGTTACAGTTGCCTGCTGATTCAAAAATTCATCCCGTTTTCCATGTCTCCTTACTTAAAAAGCATGTTGGTGAAGCTGTTCCAGTGTCCTCTGATTTACCTTTGTTCAATGAAGATGGTGATATTCTTTTGGAACCGAAGGAGATACTGGAAACTCGGTGGGTTAAGCAAGGATCGGGACTTGTGGAGGAAAGCCTTGTTTGGTGGAAGAACTTACCAGCGAAGATGCAACTTGGGAAAATACAGCTGCGTTATTGGACAGGTTCTCTCCTTTGAACCTTGAGGACAAGGTTCCTTCAAAAGGGAGAAGCAATGATAGGTCACCACGAAGATCTGCAAGGGTGCCTATCAAGAATAAGAAGTACTTGGACTAAGTCTTTGCTCTAGCTTATATCTCTGCTGCTGTTGGAATTATTTTCTGCTGTAATTATTTTTTTTGGACTAAGTCAATTTGCTGTTGTGATTATGTCAGCAAATCTTGGCTATTTTAACTCATAAAGTGCCGTTTGTGGCCTTTAGAATAGGACTAAGTAGTTTTCATTTTTTTTCCTATTTATTTCCCTTGTATCTGCAGCAGAGTTCATGAATGAAAAAAAAAACACTTGAAACTTCTTATTCTCTTGTTCAATTCTCTTGGCTTTGACTGGGACCTATCATGACTCGTCGTCTCCAGGATGCAATGTTTGGGTCTGGGAAGGCGGCGGCGAAGGAATGAGGATTCTAATGAATTGGGAGACGTGGTTGTTTCTAGCGATAAGGTGGTTTTGGTGGTTATTGGTGAAGGTGGTAGTTGGGCTTGTAATTCTGAAGAAGACGGCCAAGGGTAAGGAGAGGAGTAGAGCACAGAAGAGATAGCGTGGGGTGGGACAGAGCATGTTTTTGCAATTTCCTTAATTAATTGTATTTGTCCGAGTGACAAAAGTTAAGAAAGATGGAGGGAGCGGTGTTCTTTAGATAACTGGAACTGGAAGGCTTCTTCGTTCTTCCACCCTTGCCCAATTTCATTGTTTGTTTGTTTTTTCATACAGGCATTGTAGGATGCAGAAAAAGAATAGACGTTTCTTGTTTTCGCCAAGATGATGTATAATCAATGATCGGGTTGGATACGTGACACACAAACAGTCCCACTGAACAATTATATACACGTGGCAAGCATGCAGATCATGTGGTTCTGCCCTTTTCCGTTATGGGTCTCAGCTTGAACTACGGCGTGCGAGGCTCACATGTGTGCTCAAACTCAAAGTCTTTGTTCTTTTGTTTACGGGGAAAGACACCCCAATTTAATCCAAAACCATAAAGAGCAATTTAGTAAGTTAAAGGGTACGTGGTTGATCAACTAAATCGGAATCATCTCAACCTTCTCTAAATTTCTGCTTTTATGCTGTCGCTGGCTTGGCAAAGTACATGAATATATAAAGCAGGGACCCGATTTGGTAATCTGCAGAAGATGGTCATTCGTGACCACGAGGTATAAGTCGGCATTATTTTTTAATAAATGTATAAATATATGATACGATATAGATCAGAAATGGAAGAAAGGTTAGAGAAGAAGATAAGTGTTTTTAGGTAATTGCTAGACCTTTTACTACTCAGCAATGTTTACATATATATAGGAATTGAAATAATAGAAGCAAAGTAACATGACAATCATTCAGAAGGGAAAATGCCTACAAACTAGGAACTACCACTCCACTACTGAGTAATGGTCATGTGATTTGGTTAGTCATGGTGACAGGGTTGATAAGGTCAAGGCTCTTATCATTCCTCCCCCCTTGAGATCCTTGACCGCAAGGATGATCAAAGTCTAGGTAAGCACGCCGAAAATGCCACTCAGCTTCCCTTGTTGCATCTTCTGGTGAAGTACCTTGCCATTGAACCAAGATTTCAGTTCGGGTCATTATTTGCCCTTACGAATGACACGACGATCCAAAACAAGGAGAGGTTGCAGTAGGATGACAGCACCTTCAGTTGAAACTGATGGAGGTGGAGAGGTGTTAGCGGTAGAAATTGGCCTGAAGTGTTTGCGGAGCATGCTCACATGGAAAACATTATGGATTTGGGATCCTGGAAGAAGTTCCACGCGGTAAGCTACTACACCCACCTTAGCAATAATCTTATAAGGACCAAAATATCTTGGGGACAACTTATTGAAGAACGGACTGCCACGGAAGACTGCCTATAGGGCTGCAGTGTGATGTAAACATAATCCCCTAGCTAAAATTCAACATCACGTTGGTGTTGGTCTGCATGTCTTTTCATACGCTAGTTGGCAACAAAGAGATGGTGTCTCAAGGAGGTAAGGATGGCATCATGGGAGCAAATATAATCGTCGACTGTCTGAACACGAGCTGTGCCCGGTATACAACGGAGCAACGAAGGAGGAGACACACCATAGATTGCTTCAAATGGAGTGGTTTTAGTAGCGGAGTAGAAGGATGTATTATAACTATATTCTGCCCAGGGTAACCAATCTGCCTACTTGCGAGGTTGATCACTAGCAAAACAATGCAAATACTACTCCAATGTATGGTTTACAACCTTGGTTTGACCATTCGTCTGGGGGTGGTAGCTAGAACTCATACACAACCGAGATCCCTACAAGCAGAAAAGGGTATGCCAAAAGGAGCTAATGAAGATTTTGTCACGGTCACTTATAATGGATGCTAGGATACCGTGAAGACGGACAATGTTGTCAACAAAAGCTTTAGCCATCATTAACGTCGTAAATGGGTGCTTCAAAGGAATAAAGTGGGCGTATTTCGACAATCGGTCGACAACAACTAGAATCACCGTGAACCCATTGGAAGATGGTAACCCTTTAACAAAATCCATAGAGAGGTCCATCCAAATTTGAGAGGGAATGGGGAGCGGCTGTAACAGCCCTGCAAGTTGCATGCTATCCGCTTTGTACCTTTGACAAACTGAGCAGTTTCAGATGAACATTTTGACGCTATGACTCATATTGGCCCAGTGGAAGTTTTGTTTGATTCGAGAGAGTGTCTTGGTGAATCCAAAGTGGCCGCCTACTGGTATGGTATGACAATCCTCCAATTTCGGGAAATGTGCGAAGAGCGAGGGCTTAAGTAAATGCGATCATTCCGAAACCATACACCATCCCTGTATACCAAACGATTTGGAGTATGAACCTCCTGTAGAGGAGCATAAAAAGGATCTGTGCAAACCTCCTCTTGCAGTTGTGACCACCAGTCACGGTGTGGCATAGAAATGGCCAAAAATTGAATTTCAGTAGCTCGGGATAATGCATCAGCGGCCTAATTATCCGACCCCTTCTTGTATTCAATTTTGTAGTCTTAGCCTAGTAGTTTCCGAAGCCACCTAGTCTGTGCAAGGGTAGTAATGCGTTGTTTAAGTAAGTATTTCAAACTTTTATTATCAGTACGTACTGTGAATGGTTTCCCCAACAGATAAGGGTGCCACTTTTGAATGACTTTAATAACTGCCAGCATCTCCTTTTCATAGGTGGAAAGGTGGAGAGAGGATCCTTTTAGAGCTTCACTGAAGAATGTAATCGGACCATTTTGTTGAGAAAGAACGGCACCAATTCCAGAACCACTGGCATCAAATTCAATCACGAATGGTTTGGAAAAATCGGGAAAGTAGAGCATTGGCAGAGAGAAAGAGCTAGTTTCAAGTAATTGAAGGCAGTCTCAGCCGCGTCATCCCACAAGAACCCATCGACAGATAAGAGGCAATTCAGGGGTGCTGCAATCGAGCCAAAATTACAGATGAACTTAAGGTAGTATCCTGCAATGCCAAGGAACCCATGGAGACCCCGTGCATTCATAGGTTTTGGCTAGCTAAGAATGGCTTGAATTTTTGAAGGATCCACTGCAACTCCCTGATCAGAAATAAAATGGCCTAAATAATCAACACTGCTAACTCGAAACCTGCATTTAGAAGCCTTAGCAAAAAGGTTATGAGAAGATAAAAGCTGCAACACTGTCCGAAGGTGATCAAGGTGTTCAGCCCATGAGTGTGAATAAATCAAGATGTCATCAAAGAACACCAAGATGAAACGAAGAAGGTATGGTTTGAACACGTCATTCATGAGACTCTGGAAGGTTGTCGATGTGTTTGAGAGACCGAAGGGCATCACAATAAATTCATAATGGCCAATGTGTTTGCGAAATGCAGTCTTAGGAATATCCTCTTCACATACACTAATTTGATGATAACCAGCGCGATGATCAAGTTTAGAAAAATACCGTGGGGTTCATCCTGCAACTCATTTATGACAGGAATAGGATACCGATCTTTGATAGTGATTGTATTGAGAGCTCTATAGTCAACACATAGCCGCCAACTACTATTGGCTTTCTTCACCAGTAGCGTCGGAGATGAGAAGGGACTGTTGCTGGGATGAATGAACCTCGATTGGAGTAACTCTTGCACAAGTTTTTCAATTTCCACCTTATGGTGGTAGGGATACCGGTATGGTTAGACATTGACTAGTACAACCTCAGGATGTAAAGAAATGCGGTGGTCATGGGAATGCTAGGGTGGCAGTCTCGTGAGTGCAGCGAAGACATGAGAGAATTCCTCGAGTAAAATCAATGTTTTAAAAACCGGATCGGATATCGAATCAGTTGAAGGAAAGGTTTAAGGTTTAGAGGTTCAACCGGTAGTGAACCGTTATAAATCGATATATAATAAATAAGAAGTAAAATTTATAAGAATAAGTAAAAATAAAATATTTTATTGAAAAAAAAAATACATTAATATTTACTATTATATAATGAATTAATAATAAATCGAATGAAATTTTTTCGATCGTTGTCCAATTTGGTTTTTAAAATATTAATTTTATCATCTCTACTTTGGATTTCCATAAACATCTAATGAAGAATAAATTTTTCTAGTAAATTGTTTAATATAAATTGTTATTGAAATAAAATTAGGTAATTATATAATCAATTATATGATAATTAATATTAAAATAAGTTGAAACATAGTTAATAAAAAAAATTTCTAAAATTTTTAGTAGTATAACACTTTTAGCAATTAAAATTATAAAAATAAATTTAAATGGATAAAATCAAATTAAAAGGTGGCATATTTTATTCTTAAATTTGAAGACATAAGTTAAAAATATAAAAGTAACAAGAAAAAGGAAAAGGATAACGTTTTACTTAATAGTACAAATGAGTGAGTCATACGTGATAATAGTAAAACAAGTAAAAGACAAAGACAAGACGTTTAGAACCATTTTCTTGTTCAGCACCACTTTCTTCCTTTCTTGCCATTCCTTGGTTTTCTCAGCCTGCAAGCATACTTTCTCCTTCATCGATCACTCACAGGTAAAGACACCGCAAGGAAGAAAGCCTCACTGTTTCATGGACACTCTCTCTCCTGTTGCCACTTTCTCTGTCGGTTGCCTCGAGTTTGCTAGTCCTCTATGACACCCACGATCCCATGGCTTTGCTTCTGCCGAGTGATGGTAGTAAAGTTGGTTTGTGGGTTGTGAAGGGACCAGCGGTGTAAGAGAAGAGAACGATGAGAAGTGAAGATGGTTGAAGAACCAACCGATTGTGAACGGTTCACTGAAAAATTGACCGGTTCACTGATAAACCGGTCGATTTTAATATATAGAGGTTATTATGTGAAACCGAACCGGACCACTAACCAGTTCAAATTTTTTTTGGTCGGACCGACCGATCCGACTTTTAAAACCTTGAGTAAAACAGTAATATCTGGATTGTGGATGTGGGTAGACGAATCAACAGGCAGTATATGGAATAAGAACCCCATACCTTGGAGAGAGTTGCAGTCATGATCTGATAAGTAATCCAGAGGAGTCTGGTGTAATCCTTTTAAGTGACTGACCCGCCCTTTGTGGTTATAGGACATAGTCAACTTTTTGTAATCCACTTCAATAGGACTAAGCGTTTCTAGCCATTGCACTCCCAAAACTAATTGACAAGCAACAATAGGTAACACATAAAAATCAACAAAGATAGGGTTACCTTGTGCCAATAAGGAGAGGGACTGACATAGGCCTACACAATTGATCTTTTCCCTATTGGCGACCATCACCTAGAATTGTTTTACAGTATCCAGACAAGCACGTTGTCTATAAAATTATAGGTGCTCCCCCATCAATGAGTACGATAACCGGTTTGTTTCATATGGTTCCCATGATGAGCAATGTTTTAGGATGCTGGACACCGGAAATGGCATGGAAAGAAATTTCGGGAACCACCTCTTGAGAGTCATCAGCAGAAAAGGATTGTTCAGAGTTAGCCCCACTAACATCTTCAATCATGAAAAGTTGCAGTTTTGTACACTTGTGGTCAGGTATGTATTTGTCATCACAGTAATAACACAACCCCTTTTCTTGTCGTTCACGAGCCTCCTGAGGGGTGATATGGTGGACGTACGTGGGCAAGGATAGGTGTAGGACGGGGAACTATAGAGGGTCCAAGAAGGCCCAGACTGACTGCTGCTTTCGACAGACCTAAGGGCATGGATGATCGGAATGATGGCCACTTCTGCTGATTATTCCATTCCTCAACTAGCCTGGCAACTCCAATGGCATCTGTCAACGTGCGTGGTTGCTTAATCCGGACGTCCAAACGGATATCATCCCTCAGACTTGCTATGAAGCTTCCAACTAGAAAAGACTCTAGTAACGCATCTACTTGCTGGGACAGGTTCTCGAAGGCTTCTTGATAATGGGCCACTGTAGTTGTTTGTTTAAGCCGAGCTAACGCTTCTGATGGATCCTCATATTCAGTTGGACCAAAACGAAGAAGAAGGGCTTGGGTGAATTTAGCCTACTATTGTGGTCCACGAAATTTAGTATGCCAATGGTGCCATTGCAGTGTAATTCCCTCAAAGTGAAAGGCGGCTAACAGAACACGCTGATCGTGGGGAACTCGTTGGTAACCAAAATATTGCTCAGCATAGTAAATCCAACCAAGCGGATCATCCCCATTGAATTTTGGGAAGTGAAGTTTAAGGGAAGGGTGGTGGTCTGTGGTATGTTTTTGGTCGTTGGCTTGGGGATTTGAGGTCTCACCATGAGCAAATGGGTTGATATCAGTAGTTGCTTATCGAGGGAACTGGAGAGATTGGAATTCGGTGAGGAGTGTTTGGAGGATGGAATTGATTTGGTTAAACTGGGATTCGTGGCGGTCAAATTGGGATTCAAGACGAGCTAATCTTTCGTTCACCTCTTGTTGGAACTTAGCATTAGTTTTGCCCCGGGTATCTATCGGCTCTAATACCAATTGATACGATATAGTTTAGAAATATAAGAAACATTAGAGAAGAAGATAAGTGTTTTCAGGTAATTGCCAGACCTTTTATTACTGAGCAATGTTTACATAAATAGGAATTAAAATAATAGAAGCAAAGTAACGTGACAATCATTCAGAAGGGAAAATGCCTACAAACTAGGAACTACTACTCCACTACTTAGTAATGGTCATGTGACTTGGCTAGTCATGGTGACGGGGTTGACAGGGTCAAGACTCTTCTTAATATATATGTGTAATAGGCAAATCATTAAATTTATATTTATAAAAATAATATAAAAACTTAACTCATTTTCTTTAAAAACCTTCCAACTTCATTATCGTTATTTCAGTATTTTATCTTTCATTTTTTCTAAAATAAAAAATTCAAATGTCTTTTACATCTTTCGTTCATTATTTTTTTGACATTTATATAAGAAGATAATTGGTGCGAGAAATTGGATCAAATCCAAATGAACTCATATACAATTCAAACATCATATTTTAACCGAGAACCTTAAGAAAGTAGATTATCAGCCCAATCTTTGTATATAATTCATTTGATTCATATATCTCTTTTCAATGTGGGATGACTCCACTTATGTATTTCTATCATCTCCCCCTCATAAGTCGATCTATCCATATCAAACTAGCTCTCCGTCAACTAAGGATAGCAATAGGTCAGGCCGGGCCCAGGGTGAGTGGCCTGGTGGGCCACGGGTCGGCTGGCTCAACCCTAGCCCGTCTACATTTTTTAATTAAAAAAATACAAAACAGCCAGGCCACGGGCCAGGCCATGGCCCGG